>JAWWMU010000106.1:75984356-76011275 GCA_035048155.1 Cinnycerthia olivascens
TTACTCCAAATTAAAAGAAAACCAATCAGTCAACCAACCAACCAACCAACCAACCAACCAACCAACCAACCAACCAAAAGTGTTATTTTCATATTCCCCACTGCTTAGAACAAATGTACATGATACAATATTTTAGATTACATAAGAGTTTATCTGTGTGTGTGTGTGTGTGTGTGTGTGTGAGAGCACTTGTGTGTCTCTAAGGCTGAGAGCAGACGGACTCAGGTATGGTACCAGGCAAGCCCCTGGCAGGTCTAGGTGAGTGCTTATGTGTCCCTGTGCGTGTAAAGGAATCCATATCAGCAAGCAGAGTGGGATTTTTTATGCTCAGGGCCAGCACAGCTCAGGAGACTGGGGTCGAGGACCCAGGAATAGGACAAACTCAGAAAGCCCAGCTGCTAGAGAGAATCTTATTGTACATATGCATATAAACATATTTTCACCAGTGAAATTTTTCCATGTTTAGACAGAGAGGAGAACAGAATGAAATCATTGTTTATATCTGTATTCACACAAGCCTTGCTACTAGTTGAACCCGGGGACCTGGAGCGGCAGCAGACTCACTTCTCTCATGCCTTGGATTGAGAAATGATTTCTTTTCCTTGAAGATGATGATTCTTCTCTCCCTCTTTGGTCAAATACAGCCTAAAAGCAAACCACTTGTGATGATGTGTGATATTCTCATTAGCAAATATCTACCCACTGTCATATTGTGACAAAAATATAAAGAAAATACAGGAACTAGATGCTAAAAATGCACAGCAATTTTGTCTTTCTTTACATAATTCTTTTCTGTGTGAATACACTTTTTGTCTAGATTCCTGGTTGAGGTAGTGGTCTCATTTGTGTTTGTTTAAATAAAGTATGTTTCACTGTGTCTTAATTTACATTTTTGCTCCAATGGGTTCACCACAGAAAAAGTGACGAAAGCGTTTGGTATCTTATCTGCTCAAGGTACAGTTAGCTCTTTGTCTCAAATGACATTATGACCCTTCTTCTGATAATGTTCTTCACAGAAACAGTGGTGACTTTTTTACAGGACTTCTGACTAGAGGCTGCTTATCTACTCTTCTACAACTTGCACGATTCCCGATCACTAACAAAACTGCCACCACTCCTCATTTTGAAATAAAAAAGTTCTGTTCATAAAACGTTCCATTTGAAAAATAAAAGCTTCAGAATCAATGCTGTCGTTAATCACTTCACTATCCACAGCTTCCATATGATGATGACACACCTCTGTATTCAGGTTTTCAAACCATGTGTGTGCTAAAAGGTCTCTGTGGGAGTTTTAGTTCTCGTATTGACATACCTGAGGATGTGACTTGTGCAGTGCTCCTTGTCAGTAGGGTCCTGCTGCTGCTGATCTTGGTACTTCTCATGTTACAAAGAGAAAGTAAAGAAATGGAGAATAAGTATTAATTCAAATGCAACATTCAGTGAGGTAAAGTCCATATTTTTGGTTGGGCTAAGTTGTGATCACAGAATCACAGAATTAACTGGGTTGGAAAAGACCTTTGAGATCATCAAGTCCAACCTAACACAACCTTATCAACTAAACCATGGCACTGAGTGCCACATCCAGTCTTTTTTTAAACACCTTCATGGGTGGGGACTCCACCACCTCCCTGGGCAGCCCATTCCAGTGTCCAATCAGTCTTACTGTGAATAACTTTTTCCATATTTCCAGCCTAAACTTCCCCTGGTGCAGCTTAAGTCTGTGCTCTCCTGTTTTGTCACTGGTTACCTGGGAGACCAACCACCACCTGGGCTACAATCTCCTTTAAGGTAGTTTTGGAGAATGATAAGGTCTCCCCTTAGCCTCTTCTTCTCCAGACTGAACACCCCCAGCTCCCTCAGCTGTTTTTCATTGGGCCTGCATTCCAGGCCCTTCAACACCCTTGTTGCCCTTCTCTGGAGGTGTTTGGACACCTCCCGAAACTGGACACCAAGTGATCCACTTGGTGTTTGTTTAATCTACCTGTGAATAAAGAACTATAATATTGCAATATTTGTGCAAGTAATCCATTAGTTTGGTTATGTGAGCATCTTTACAGATCTATCCAAACTATTTCTAAATCACACTAGCCAGTGCTGAAAAATAAGCAGCAGATTGTTCCACATGCCCCAAAGAGAAATAATTAGGACTGAAAATCCAGGAAATTTTGTTTCTTTTGGGGCAATAAAAATTTTGAAACAGCTGTCATGGAAAGAGGAAAATATACATTCTGAAAATACTTTCAGGATCTGAGCTTTCAAAATAAACTATAAGATGATTATGTGCATTCTGAATGGTTTATAAGAACTATGGACTTCCAGAAAGTTTTAATGTTCTGCAGATGTATAGGATACAAGAGACTTCACTGGTCTCTCAAATTAAGCATATGTGTTGGATTCTTAAAATAAAAAATTCCCTTGTCATTGATAACTGGAAGGTCCTGTAAATAATGCAGTTCATTATTTCCAGTACAATGTCAGAAAACACGAAACAAATGATCCTGGTACAACTATCTTAAAAACACTCCAAAACTATAAGCTTTTCTATGTTATAATTTCAATCACCTATAATTAGTAGTTTGATAAACTACTCAGCTACAAATTATTAAAGTATATTTTACAAAATATTAAAGAGATGGTGATAGTAGCTCTTGCAATAATAGTGGGACTCACAAAAAGGAAAAAGTCAAACACTTAGAGTACTACTACTTTCTAGAAATGGGTAGAAATGTTTGGATCAATGGGTGGAAGGAAGCAGACAGGCCACCAGTCCCTGTGAATTGGTACTTGTCTAACTGTCCTTTTTAAGTCAGGATTATAGGTGAGAAAGACTTGTGAGTAATTTTTGTTTGGATCAGGAAAAATAAACAGTGATATTATCTCAGCAAAGACCACAATTAACAAAAAGATCTGTGTGCAGAAGCGGCTGGCAGGCCCTTCTTCTGGTCAGCAGAGGGATGGCTGGGAAGACAAGCATGGCTGCCTTCTGTTGGCTAATTAAGAGGGTTTAAGACATTTTTTTCCTGTTGTTTCACTTCAGTTTTAAAAATATTCTTCAACGCAAGACACAAAAATCCCAGTTGAAAAATTGCATCAATGCACAGTATGGTGATGTCGCATTCTAATGCTGGGAACTGCAAGGAGTTCTTTTAATAATGGATGGTCTGGAATGAAATTAAGCCAAATGAGTCAAACTTATTTGAGAACTGTTTATTGGTAATGAAAAGACAAAATAAAAGGAGTTACACTACTGAAGAGAGCTAGAGAAGACAGAGTAAGAGGAAGAAAAATGAGAGGGAGAGAGAGAGAGAGAGGACGAGACAGAGGGAAAAGAGTGCATTTCCACCGGAGGCTGGGAAGAGCTGTCCATGTCCCGGGGTGGGGCTGTACATGCTGTGACAGCACTGTGGTGACATGTGCCAGGACAAGAGGTGAGGGGGGGATCGGGCAGGCGGCCCAGGAGCCTGGACAGGGTCACTGTGAGGATCTCAGCAGTGGGCTGGCTGGGGGCAGCTGGATCACAGGTGCCTCAGGTAGGGACACAGAGATGGAGTAGGAAGGGCGCTGGTCAGGGACACAGAGAGGCAGGACAGACGGGAGGGTGAGCAAGAGCCAGCGAGGGCAGGAGACCCAAAAGGCAGCACTTCAAAAGCAAGTTCAGAAAGTGCCCAAAAAGTTAAAATGTGAACAGCCCCCGGAGCTTGGGGTGCAGTTATTTTTCATACGCTCAGCTCCTCTCAAAGTCCACCTGCTGACAGGAGACCACTGGTCACATGTCCCAGTGCAGTCTGTCGCTGGAGACTTTTTGCCATCTGACTGGAGTGTCTCTGGGCCACAGTGTCTGCGGTGTTCCTCTGCTGACTGCCTGTCCCATGCCAGACATGAACTGGTTGTCAGGCAAAGTCTCCCCAGAGACAAGGCTTTCCTCCATCTTCTCCTGGCTGCCTCCTGGACACGGCACATGTGCAACTCCTCCCCACGTGCCTCTGACAACCATTGTTGAGGCACAACAAAACTGAATTGACTCCTCACAGGTATCCTTTAGAACTTGTCATATTTGTAGTCACGTGGTTTTCTTTAAGGTGCAAGAAGGTGTCTGAGAAATTAACTTCCACAACTTCTTATGGTTTAGTAAATAAATAAAAAAATACAAAATTATTTTTTAAAAGACCTATGTGGTCCATTTTCTTAAAGCACTAGAAGTTCTAAATCTTTTTCCAAATATTCTTGGGCACGTTCTGACCCCAGCAGAGTTGGTTCAGCGTTCAGGAATAGTGTTTAAGATTTTGTTTAAATTGAGAGATCCATCAAACCTCCTATAATGAAAAAATATAACCTTCCCAGAGGCTCAATCATTAATGTCCAGACAGATTTTGGGTAGTTTGTACTGCTGGTTGGCAAACTTTTGATATTACAACAAGAAAAGTAAGCTGACAGTATATTCTTTAAAAATATTTCATCTGACAGTACAGATACTTTATAATTAGTGCTGGATCACTTTCCAGGAGCCTGGCAAGCAACATGGAAAATTCATATACTAGGATGTGAATACCAGAGTAAATGTAAATGCAGAAATCAATATATTACATGTTTCTGTGATTCTTCATACATTTTTATGAATAAGGAGATGAGATAAAAATGTTCCACAAATATTGAAAAATCTTGCGCTTGATCAGAGCAGATAAACCATCTAATTTTGATTTTTCATGTAAGATTTTTTTTAATTAGAGTATTATTAGTCAAAATTTAAATTCTACTATTCCATATGAGCTACTAAATGTAATCTCAGTTGTATTAATAATAAAGGGGGATAGTTACACTATCTTTGGATTGCTTCAAACTGCTCAGCATCTAGACTACAGAAAATGAGGCAATAATTTTTCAATAGTAATGATTTCAAAAAAAGGTGTTTAGCCATCAAATGTATTTCAAAAAGTGTCTCTTCATGAAATCAAGAAAAACTTAGAATGGAAGGAAATATGTTACATGAAGAAAATATATTAATTTCTGCTGAGAATACATTTGAAGCCATTGTAAATTAAAGACATTTAAGTATGGACTAGATCTGGTGACTCTGTCACTTGGGTTAAGTATAACTTAAATTCCACTGCATCCTGTGAAGAGAGAACTTTTTTGCAATAAGTATTTTCTTATTTTACTCTTTTTGAAACAAGAGGAAACCAGACAGATCACTCTTCTACTGCTTTCAAGGGCAAACAGCCATGTTCTGTTCCTTGCTGAGTATAATTTGGGATTTACAAAATATAAAGACTGCTGCACTAAACCAGATCACCTCCCCATTACTCTACTCCCTGCAGAGGGTATTAGGGAGAGAAGCACTAACCTTACTCATCCCCAGAAACTCTCAGAACAAAGTGTGCTGAACAAAGTGCTGCACCGAAAGAGGTAATGAAGAATAATCACAGATCCATACACCAGCTGGATATTGTCTATGTAAAATGAATGGTGGGATACAGTATTTATTCAACTCTGCTCTTATACCACTGCTACTATCATGAGGAATGTTCCAACAAAAAAAAGTTAAACAGTGATGGCACTAACTTGAACAGTAGTACTTAAACTGCGTTAAAAGCTCACTAACAATTAGAAAGATGCATTTATACATTTCTAGGTTCAACCATTTCAGAAGAAAGGATATTTTTTCAGAAAAAAATCCAATTACTTTTCTTTGTAAAATGAAGTTGATTTACACTTCATCTTTTTTCTAAAGCATTTCAGGTAGCATATTAGGATAGCAACTACCAGTGGATGGTATTCAAAATTGTCAACATCCATTTTTCAGGGTTCTGCATTGGGCACATCAGGAAGAATTATATGAAGACAGAATCACATTCTCAGGAAATAATATACTTTCAGGCAAATTACAAGCAAGCCCCTTGACAGGTTCATTATAAGCCTTTTTGTACCTTAGATTTATTAAACTCTTTTAACTCATACTGTGAAAATTATATGGGAAAAAGGAAGAAAAAAAATAAGTGTCAGAGAATTCTATTACTGATCTGACAAACAAGTGACTCAGTTTTTAGAAATAGATCTTGATCTGGGTGTCTTGGCCTCCAGTAAAGGAGCTTCTATCTATTTCTTCACATGAGGTTAGAGCTGATTTTTTTTTTTTCTTCTGCTAAAGAGATAAAAGAAAAAATATGTCATAATCTCTGTGCAATGGAAAGTGTTTTTAAAAAAACGGAATTGAAGTAACAGGGCACAGAGACTTCTGGACATGTTACTTGTCAGATATCCAACATTGCAATGACTTATGAAAAGCGATGCCTTTTTAGTTTTCTTTTTATCTGTTACTTCTGAGTGGCTTATGGAATTCTACTGGTTTCTTTTGTAGAAGTCCTTGTTCATTATACAGAACAGTCCAAGTTTACCCCAGGGAAATACAAATAAGTATCTCCAGCTAAGGCAAAACTGAATTCAGAATCTGTGTAAAAAATCATCTGGACTATCATATATGGAGCTATTGATACTGTGCTGGAATTTACAAGGGAAGGTGTCTATAGTTTTAACATCTCCTTTCTTCTTCTTCTCATTCCTTGTCCAACAGATCACCAGTGATTATAAATGAGGTTGTAGAAACTACCCTTGTCTCCCACTGCCACAGGCAACATTTATTTTATAAAGTTCATTTTGATCTCAAACCCCAAATAACAGTTACAGAAGAGAGTAAGGCATATATGTCAATTCCGCATGTAACATGGTGGTGCATTTATTTTCAGTTAAGACTGTGTTATTCTATCAGATGTCTGAATGTTCAAAAATGTCATGGCCTAACTGAAGAAAATAATATCACAGTTATTTGAATTACTTTTTTATATTTATTATATTATTGGGTTGTTTTGGGAGTGGGGTTGCATGCATAAACACATGCATATATACATACATACATACATACACACACACACATATATATATATGCATAGGAAGTGAGCAGTTGGGGGGGGGGTCTTACTGGTATTCCATAATTTTTGCAGATAGATATCATACTTAATCTAAACAATTGGAAGGGAACGCTTATAGCATAGCTGGAGGAAGGATTTACAATGACATCTTCATAAATGTATCTTGCAGGAAACAAATATGATTAGAAATGCACAGATTGATGTCTGGGATGATATGTATTTGTACACAGAGTTTTTGCTATTGATTAAGAGGATGAAAGCATAAATCTACTAATAAAAGTTATTAATGACAAAGATGCAGATCACAGATATGTGTATTTTAATGAAAATTAAAGCATAGAAAAGAAATTAAAATCCTGGACTTCTTAGTGCCTGAGAAAAAGGGATTTATTACCTATTTTCTATATGATTAGCACAGAGCACTAATATGCTTGGTTTTTTTCTCTTTAACTTTTTTTTATGCAAGAAGGGAACTAAGTCCTTTTGTGGATGAAGGAAACGTTTGAAGTTTAAACTCTGGTGAATACAGTAGAGGTATACCACTGTATCCCTGGTTTAAATTATTAATTTTAATAAATTCGTTTCTGATCATTATTTGATCTGTGGTAATTCTAAAATATGCTCATCAGGACTTTAGGGATGAGGTTTCCAGTGCGCTAGGAAATGCCTACAGAAAAATTTCAGAGATGGACAACAAATTCCTTAAGAGCAGTACTCATTGTTACATGGATACCACAGAATAACATAGAGAGTTTAATGCAGCAAATACACAAGCTAAATGGATGGGTTATTGGACAAATGCTTTTTAAATCAATGGAGCATTTATTACCATATTTTGCAGGTGTGACATGAGATGAATTTTAAGGTAGAACTGAAAGAAGACAATGTTGTTGCTTTTTAATGCTTGTTTTACTCAAGAAGATCAGTAGTGCCAGCGAGAAACATATGAAGATACATACTTGATACATTAGTAGCAAGGGCAAGCGCATTTCACAGATCCTTTTTTTACACAAAAAATCCTGCATATTCATTTCGAGAAAATGCCAAAGAAAGTTTATATGCAAATACAAGACAACATAATTGAAGGGTTTTATATTTTGATTCAGGTGTTAGTGCAAGCCCAAAAAGAGACAATAATATGTGTTCTCATTCACATGTGACTTAAGTGCTAGCTGTATTTGAATAATCCATAGAAATAAATGATTAATTTTAACATAAAACGTCCCTTTTGCTCTTATCCAAAGTCTTGTATATTCATCTAGTAGTCTTCAAGGTAAATATTCCACCAAAAAGATGCAGGTGTACTGGCTTAATACATTATTGCTTGTTGATAAGGTGCCTGATTTTTCTGAAAGTTGCTAGGTGCTTGTGAACTTTTGACTCTGCTCACATGATCTGGAAAGACCAAGACAGTACTGCCCTTTGCATCCTCTCTTGCTGATCAGAAAGGACATAAAATGCGGCAAATTGCTACGATTGTACTTGACCATGAGACTGAAACCTTATCACCTTCAGAATAAAGTATAGATAGAAAGAAAAGAGTAACACACCTTTTTTTAAGCTTTAGTTCACATGAGAATATCTCCAAAAACAAACACTGCAAGACTTTCAAGAATTTGACTCTCATATATATACGATGCAACCTAATTTATGTGCATCATGTCTTTACATTGAAGCATAGGAATTAAAGGGAGGAGAAATCATACACATGATTCTTAATAGTTTTGCTGGTAAAACTTAGCTCTTCTGAATATCTTCAGCTTTCCCACAAGACAGATAAAGATTGAAGAAACAATTAGATAAACTTTAGAGAAAGTTTTACTTTCTTCTTAATAATTTCTGTATTTTTATCAGATATGAGAATATTTGCAATTCTCATGGATTTCAGTTGTTGTTAGGATATCTTAAATTTACTATTTGAATAGCACAGAAAGGATTTTATAAGGAATATATTTCTAGTTCCTTCAGGGAAAATTTTCCAAAAAATCTGATAAATTATTAGCTGAACTACACCTACTAAAATTCTTAGGTGATTTATATTTAAAAATAAAATGCATGCTTTCTGGCATACATTTTTTTTTTTTTGACCATCTTCTCTTTTCCTTCTAAAGCAATGATAATCAAGTTTTATTAATTATATTTGCAACAAAACTCTAAATCTCATTTTGCTTATGTGTTGGACTTCTGCATATTAATGTATGAATTTAACTTTAATCAATACTATATTATTTATTCGGTATGTATATGCTTTCAAAAAAATTAAGATAAATTATGCTCTTCAATGACCTACAAATGCATCATCCAGATCTATGTCTCAAGAAGGAATACTCTTAGAAAAAGAGAAGAAAAACTATAGTTGAATCAAATAAATTTATCTTGGCACAAGACTGCACCACTTCATAAACCTAGGTGACTATGATCTGTAAGCAGTTGATTTCTCTTGACATTAAGAAAAACCTCAAGAAGAAAAGTACAAATAAACAAACAAACAAAAAAAGCCAACATAACTATAGCATTGACTGTCTTATTTTCAGGGTTATAGGAAGATCAAGATTTAAATCCCTGTTGTGAACCTGTGGGTCACAAATCAGAAGGGAGAGCTCACAGTCGGAGACTAGGGCTCTCCTTATCCCTACAGCTGCCTGCAGAAGAAAACACAGAGTTGCTGCTTTGATAGCACACCTCAGAGAGGAAAGGGAAAACCATGCAAGAGTGGAAACAAGCTGTGCTGACAAAACAATGAAAAAGGTGATGAGAAGAAATGCAAGACTCCAGAAAGAAGTCTTTTGTTAGTGATTGTATTTAAACATAAATGTTGACATATTTCACAGGCAATAGAAGGGAAGGTGGGTCAGGCAGCTGAAAATTTAATTGTTATCCCTGAGAGGGCCCCAAGTGTTGGGCTGCCCAGGGATGCTCCTTTGTTCTGGCATCATCTCAGAACAACTTCACAGCTGCCCTTCAGCCACACTTTGGTTGTTCTCTGGAAGGGCAGCTCTCTGCACAGGTCAGTGTTCCCCCTGCCACAGTCATACTGAGGGATAACAAGGAGCTAAAGCAGAGTGTGGGGCTCTATACAGACTTGGTTCATGCATGTATTCTCATGCATGAATTGTTTCTTTAACACACCAACTGCTTCAGTCAGTTTCAGTCAACAGGAAAGTAACTAAGAGAGCAAGAGAACCATAAAATCTGAATGAGGTCCCAGGAAAGCAAAGCAATCCACAGTCGTAATTGTCAGCTGTTCTCTCATTCTGGAAGGGATCTTATTGTTTTCTTAACCTACCCTGAAGGATTAGGCTTTGCAACTCTAGAAACAGAATTGCTATCACAGACCATCATGTTGACTGTCCTCTGTTAACTATTTCTAGGTGATTTACTGTGGCTGTAGTTAATTAATAATATTTTGTATTAAACTGACCTATTTCTACCTAAATCTGAAAAACTTTCCTGTGTAAAACTTTACAAATGGTTTATCCCATAGTCTACAATTTGATTCATTTTCATATGGCTATTTTTAAATAGAAAATGCTGTGAGTGAGAGTACAGATAAAGTAAACTTCCAAAGTCAAACATCAAAGTATAGTCAATTCCTTTTCCAGTAGTGTCTCCTTAGTGATGAGGTAGAGAGCTCAGAATCATTATTAAATAGAAGCATATATGTAAACGAATTAATGCATCATAAACAGCCAAAAATTATATTATATAATCTAGAAAGATCATGTTTGAAGTTCACACTTAAATTTATGTAAACGTATTTAGACTTGCCCATGGGCAAGATTTTCTTGCTATGACTTGATAAAAATTTAAGATCTAAGTACCACATGTCTTCTAAAAACCCATTTATTGCAGAATGTTCCTCAGAACAGTCATGCTACTTACTTCCTATTAAATATACATATTAAGAAAGATGTTTTAATACTGTTATCTGTGTGCTTCAGAAAGTTATTCTGAGTTAAATGGCAATATTCTTCACTTTTATGTTCTGTGAAGAACAAGGTTTGGCATAAAACACCATGCAGCATGTGTTGTCAAACTGAGCTTTCTCAGGCAATTATTTTCTGAAACTAACAGGTTGAATGCTGAGGATTGTTCTAATGATGCTCACTGCTGTCAAGAAATGCAATAATAAATTTCCAAATGTAGCAGTTCAATTGGAAGTTACAGCCAAAAATCCCCATGATCTAGTCCAACATGCCTTTCTGCATGATTTTGCTTCACTCTTATTTTTGGGTTTCTCCAATGAATAGTTCTGCCATTCTAAACCAGCTAGAAGAAGTAGGTGAAATTCAAAACTCACTTTCAAATCAATAAAATATTGTTGTACCTTAGTATTACAAAAAATCAGCATAAACAGGACTGAAAAGTGGTGTAATATTTGATAGCCAAAATTTGTCCAAATATTTCCTTGTTTTCCCATTCCGGTACCTCTGCTACCTCACAGATACTTTATGATCTTAAATTTTTCAAATTTTTTCTAAGAAAATTTTAGAATAAAGATCATTTTCTCATTGAAAAGCTTTGCAAATAAGCTACTTCCATTATTAGCCATTTCAGGTGATAGAATTGATTTTTAGACAAATCTTTCTTTTGAAAAAGGGTAATAACCTGACGTATTTCATGGCGCGCTCTAACAAAGGCCAATGTTTAGATAAAAGAGAAGCTTTGCCTGCTCCTTTTTAGCATCTGCTTTTAAAAGTTGTGGTATGATAATAATTATGGTTTAACAATTATAATTTATTTCTTTTTATGTCAGGAATCTATTTTTGCTGTTGTGCAATAGCTCAAAAGCTCCACTTTCCTGTTCTGTCCAGTTCCCATAAGAAAATCATTAAACTTTTAGTTAGGACTGAATCAGTGTTAATATCTGATATTTGAACACCAAATATAACCCTTTGGGTCTTTAGAAGGGAGGTAGTGTTCCTATCATGCTGACTATGAAACTAGCAATGTAAACAGAGAGGATGTCTGCATCTTGAGCCAAGGTATAAAAACAAAAACCTTGAATAATATAGATGTACTTGCATTTTTAAAACTGAATAGACAAACAAAGAGTTTGTGTACAATTTATCTGCAGAATTGTTTTGCAGCTTTAATATTTTTCTCTATGTTAAAGATGGTTTGAGCCAGAAAACCTAGAAGCAAGAACCTTAGGAAAGCTGTCTAGGAGCATTGCACAGAGAATAACGGTCTGAAATGTACTGCATTATTTCTTTTTATTCTTTTATGACTTGCTATTTTCACAGTTACCAATATGTTAACAATGAATACAGGAAGATCATTAATTTTACAGAATTATAAAGATGCTGTTTTTATATGATATTGTGTATGATTAAAAAAATAGATTTCCAAAATACGTAGGAAGCTAACACAAGACAGAAAGCTACAGTTACTTAGAGAAGTGAGCTATTCCTCCACTTTCATATTACTCACCCAAATATAGGCTTTCATTCCGTATATAAGAAACTAGTGTGTTTAAGGAAGGGGGGGAAATGTTGGAAAACCCACCAAGAAATTTGTGAAACAAGTTGTCACAACATTGCTTTGCTATAAGAGAAAATGAAAAGTCCTTCTAATGTTCACTCAACTCAGGTGGAAAAAATATAAAACAATAAGATACCTTTTGTATACTTCCCAATTTTCAATGGTTGGTTTGATAAATTTTCTTCATGTGTATTCAGAATTTTTTAACGATAAATTGTGTCTGACACATTCATGGTGGCAATAACTAATGTTGACTGTATATATGGCACATTTCTGCAATAATATAACCTTTTAAAGAGTACAATAACTCCCCTAATGTATAATTCTTGGTGCCTCTTTACCATGAAGAGCCATAGTTAGATAAAAAATATCATTAATTTTAAACAGCTGCAACAGATACATTTGTCCTATTAAAAAACATCTTCAGCTTGTTATGAAGTTATAGCTACAATGAGATATACTGTATAATTTTAGAGAAGATATCAGATTAAAACAGAGATGGTACTTTTAAGATAAGAATCTCTCTTTTCTTAATGAAACGTATTTTTGATGTAGCAGTGTAAATTCCCTTCAGATTTTTTTTAAGATAAAAATAATCACATACAGAGATAGCTCTTGTAATTATAGAATTTGATGCCTAGTGCAGATTTTGTATTTCTTTTGTAACTCAGATTACTAATATTATCAGGAATGAGTGTTGTAGATTTAGAAGTTATAGAAGAGAAAATACTGGTTTAAAAGTTACAGGAAAGATCTTGCAATGGATCAGAGTATAGAAAAATAAAATTTTGTTTAAAGGGTTCGTTTCCTTCAAATAGATTTCTTCTCAGCAGAAAAGTGAATGCTGATATTAAAAAATGCAAAGTTGCTCTCTATCTCCTTTTTACAAAGGAGACATTAACGAATGTATTTGATGGTGTACTTGAGGTCTATTAAAAATATGCAAATTCTTTAAGAGACTGTGTGATTGTTGTGTACTCTTTGTACGCAAAGTATATAGATGAGAAAAAGAAATTTCTTTTCTGTAGGGTATTCTCCCAGGAAAACAAATTTTAAGTCACTAATATAAATGATGAAAATTGCCTTAAAATTCGGAAAAGTAATTTGCAGATCAGTTGCCTGTATCAGTATCATGTCATGTTGATTTTGGTGTGTCATAATTTGTTTTAAATAACAAGAAGTAAGAAATCTAAGTTACTCAAGTGAATATATTTGAATTCTATAATCCTTATTCACTATCTTGCTTTAGCTGTTGAATATTATAGGCAAAGAAAGGATGCAGTAAAACCAGATAAAATCCTATTAAAATGCAAATTACATGAATTTTTAGATAATGAAGTATGCATTAAGCTTGAAACACTAATGACCATAATAGTAAAAACTATATGGAATATTTTATGTACCTCTACTTTGTGTTCAACTTAGATGACTGTATAGACATAATTAGATATTTTATATTCTCTTTGCCACAAAACTAATTGAGAGTTTTAGACTCTCATTTTCTTATCTGTATAATTTTTTTTTTTTATTTTTCTGCTTTTACAAACAAAATATTTTTGACCAACTTAAAGATTCTCACATATCAGCAGCCACTTTTAGAGATTTTTGGGTATCTTAAAAAAGATTTTTTTCTTACAGAGTCAAATGCAAATAACTCCATTTGCACTAGACACATAGCTCGACTCTGTATTTGACTCACATTTCAAGAGATCACTGCTGTAACTTTTTTTTTTTTAAAAAGAAGGAAGCCATTAAGACACTACAAAAATATCATTTCCTTTCTGTCAGCTTTTCTGAATTTGGTTTTGATCCCTAGTTAATCTGAACTCTCCTACCTCTAACCACTTCTTCAATAATGAGCTCATTCTTTACAGAAGAGACTTTTCCTTTCATTTCAGTCCATTAGTAAAGTGTCAACCAAGGCAAAATTTTTCTTTCTTAAGCTGGCAATTTTTTTTTTTGAAATGGAAGTATAAAGCTACTCTCAGGAATATGTATTTAGAAACCTGCAAAATTTTCTTCATTCAGCATTTGTGATGAATGTCAAATGAATCACACCCAAAAGTGAAGCAAATCATCATAAATGTAATAGATTTAACTGTGAATTATTTACTAATAACAAAGTTAAAACCTGTGTAGCATTGCCTGTAAGGGCACCTTGTGAAATGCAGACTTGAAGGGCCAGTCATAGGGATCTGTTATGGGTATGTGAGAGTAAGACCAGGGAAAAAAACATTGTTATCATACCTGTTGTGGGATCATCTTGAGGCCAAGGAGGATCTGTCAAGAAGAACAAAGGTAGGAGAACAGCATGAGAATTCTTTTAAATTTTGTTGAATTACTGTTGGCAGAGCCCTGCAAAGAATCACAGAATGGCTTGTGTTAGAAGGAACCTTAAAGATCACCTCATCCCCACTTTCCAGATATGGATAGAGACACCTTCTACCAGACCAAGTAGTTCAAAGACCCATCCAGCCTGGCCTTGAACACTTCCAGGGACAGGGTATCCACAGTACCTCTGGGCAACCTGTTCCAGGGCCTCAGAACTCTCACAGTAAAGAATTTCTTCCTAATATCCAACCTAAATAGAAAACAGGAACCGGGGACAGTAACTTGCTTAACAGGTGGGAACGGTAATTTTTTAATAAACAGAAGAAGTGCTTGGCTAAAACTACCTTTTGAAAATAGCATTATGTCTTTTAGTTAACTTGATGCCCAGAACACTGAGAACATAATTATGAGGTAAAAATTCCAAATTATTAAAGAATTTTGAATATATTTTATGTGGCCAGTAAGCTCAACCTTAAAAGTAATATTAAGACAACAAATGTGGATGTAAACACTTGCTAGTCAGTGTTGTCTCTGCAGACAACTGAATCCATATATCAAACAGTATTAATTTTTCTAGTAACCTCCTTCCTTATCTAAGTTATCCCTTGCTGTAACTTAGAGCACAGCAATGCCTAGATCTCTTACATCTGGTAAGTTGATCTTTTTTAAACTGAATTAGTGTTTTATTTTTCTGTCTAATACTCTATCTCTCGTTAACTAAAAATTATTTTGCTTGTCTTATAATTAAATACTTGATCTATTCAGGTTTTAAGTTTGCAAGTTCTGTATGAAACATATTAAGAGTAACAGCAGATTTAAATGATTGTATTTAAAACTCTATTGTTTTATGTAAAAGATCATTAAAGAGTAACAATTAAATAATCCTTTAAAATTAGAGACTCCTTAATTTGTTTATTCATTTTTGTATCAAATAAACAGAAAGTCAAATCAATGAATTACACTTATTTTGTAATGTTAGATAGCAATCTTTGATTACATCTCCTTTACTTCCATATACATTTCAGCCCAGTTGTTTAGCAAAAAAAATAAAAACCAAACATAAAAATTTAAAAAGGTGGGAGTACTGTTTATTTGTGTTATTCCAGCACCCTCCCTGAAACGACAACCCTTAATGCAGGTATATATTTGTGACTACATTTTAAAAATAAGATGCTCCAGGTGAAGTATGGAAATGACAAGGAAAAAAATAAAACATGTAAGGAAACTTGTTAATGGCTGTGCAAACAGAAAGTCAACTTGAGTATTACTATGTTCTATTGCAAAAGTCCAGGGAAGTCTGTATAGAGGTTAGGCCTTTGAAACAAGATAATCATCCAGCACCCACTGTGAGCATCTGGCCTTTTCTAGATAGGGGGCATGACTAGAGCTCCTCAGAAATTTGTCTCAGCTACTTATATATAGAAAAAGTTTCCATCCCTTAATAGGCTACATTATTATGTGCTGTGAGTATGTTCTGAGCTACTGGGAAAACTGAAGGAGATTTGGAAGTTATTTGGTAGAAACCTGAAAGATAAATTCAGTTTAGGACAAAAATAGGGTTGAGAAATTCAGAGAGAAAAACTCTGAACTTTGTGTTACTGAGAAAACTGGAGCAGTGAGTCACTTGCTGCATCTGTCAGATTGCTCCTACCTCCAACTTATATGTTTAATTTAATAGCAACCTCTCATATGTAATTGTGTCTATTTGTTTCTGGAAACAGGAGAATTAGAAACCATTTAGCCAAGGAGAGGTGAGCACAGATGTTTATGATGTCAATAAAGATATGAAAATAATAATTAGAAAATACTGATCAAGATTAAATCCAGTAAGAGGTATTTAATCCCCTGACTACTGTTTTCACAGCTTTCTCTAATAATCTTTTCACCAGATGTACTAAAAGCTTAAATGTGAAAGGTGAAATACAGAATTACAAAGGGAACCATGTGAAAAAGACAAACATTCACTACATAACCTTTCAGGTCAGAAGTCCCCTGAACCACATAGCACAAAGGTGAACTGTCTGAATGTCTTCAAAATACTCTAAAGGTATGGAGTGCTCAGATTAAAGCTGGAAAAATGTTTCTTCTTTTTTTTTTCCCCCCCTACTTCTCTTTATGCATTTCTATTATTTTTTATTTACAGAGCTGATGAACAAGTTAAATAGTCTCTGAATCTTTTAATTAAACATTCTCTATGTGCTTTGTGTTGCAAAATTCAAACACAGCTTTCAAATGTATTTTTTTTGATCTTTATTTTTAATTTAATTTTCAGTAACTCATTTTAATTGTATGATCATTTATATCATTTCCAAAGTAGCCAGGAAAATATGAAGTATTTCTGTGACTCTTAAACATCTCTGTTCTGCTATTCTTACTATCACATTCAGATATTGAAAATACAAAGGGGAACAGAAGGCAATTAGAGAATCCTTCAGAAGAAGAGCAGGTTGACAATTTCTGGTGGTAGGAAGTCAAGATGTTGTCACTAGACACTGCCTGGAGAGACCAGTGGTTGAGCTTATGGAAGCTGATGATTTTTTTGCTTGTGTTTCATCTTGCCCTCTGAACTTTTCTCACAGGTATCAACCACTTCCTCCCTGTGTTCAATGGAAAAAAGTCCATTCCAGGACAGATGCTATAAAGGAACAGGGGTCTACTGGGGAAGGTGAGATGTATATTAAATGTAATTTCCATTTTTGAATTCATGTAGATATGTATGAATGCACACACACACACACACACACACACACACACACACATATATGAATGCCTCCAAAATTTTTGTGTCCAAATGGGGACTTGTAATCCTGACTATTTCTACTTATATCCTCTCAGAGTCACTGAAACCACACAATATCCCTCTTAACCAATGGAGTTATATAATAATAACCAATTCTATTATATCAATTCTTCTTACAGGTTTATGACAATCTTTGGATTCAAATACTTCAGACTCTTTGATTGGTAGAGAAGTTATAGGTCTATATCATGAACCTTGCAGCAATTTACACAGTCAATATGAGCGTCATACTCCCAATGATTTGGTTTTCTTATGTGCATATAAAATGTGAAAATAAATTATATCATCTGTCTGTGCATAAATATACAGAAAATATAGTTTCTACTGCAAGATATATAAATTTTGCTTTCACTACTTTTGGTGTTTTTTTGTCTTTTTGAAGTCCAAATGTATATAATGGCTTCAGTTTTATGTGATATAAGATTACTATCATTTGAATTTTTAAGATTCATAACAGAGAGAATGTTCACAGATGTTTATACCTCACAAAAAGTATGAAGAAATGCAAAAGCTCCTGTCTAACTCAATGATCATCATTGTGCTTACTGAAAGAGATCAATGATATTTTTTCATGACATTAAGACTTTGTTAAATCTATCTCTATGTGTAAACAGTCAGAATTAGAAAATAATTTTGTTCTAAATTTCTTCCTGTTCAACTTAATAAATTTAAGAAAAATGCCTTTTTGAAAGATCTGTTGAGTCTTGATCAAATTAATTTGGTGGGATGAGACAAAGCAAAAAGTTGAGATTGCTGATAAAATTCTCAATCAACAACTGATGATCTTCACTGTCATTGAGGTGGTTTTTTTTGGGTTTTTTTCTCTTTTTGTTCCATGACTTACCTATATTTCCACTGATTCGTAAAAAAGACTGAAAAGTACACTTTGATGTAAAGGTGAGGAGCATATATTAACGTGGAATATGATATTTAAAACATCTCATATTTTTTAATATCAAATTCATTTATTCTGTTGTAAGCAGACATGAACAGAAGCATTGACATTTTAATCTGTGTGATGTTTGGACTTCTGATTTTAGCTCTGACACATAGCTGAAAACACAAAAAGGATTTGAATTGAGAAATTTGAATTCAACCTCCACCTAAAGTTCTGAGTGTCTAGATTTACTGACCTGGATTTGTGCTTTCGCTAGTTCTGAATGAGATAATATATTAATAACTATTATGTCAGTAAATCTGATAGGCAGATGTCACCACATTTTAGTCATTCTGTAATGAAAACATTTAAAAAATTATTTACTTATTATATTAATCTAATTGCACTCTGTGTAACTTACCTGGCTGTAGCTCTTGTAGCAGTTTTCGTTCTTGTACATAGGAGTTTTATTTCTGAAAAAATCATTAAAGTAAATAGACCCAGCCATGGTCCCAGCTATGCTAATATTTGGAATGAAGCTGTACCTTTTATTGGATGGACATGCATGGAACTAGAACTGGATTTTCTACTTGAAAACAGAAATTAATCACAATACTATGTCTAATTTACAGCCATATCTATTACTATAAGCAAGCCCCAGATATACAAGAATTTCTGCCAAACATCTGTCTCTTTCTGGCTATTTGAAAGCACAACGGACTATGAAACTTGAAGCCATCCAAAAGATCTTCTTGTATGCATTAGGGTTTTAAACCAGAACCAAAGCTAGCATGTGAGGTGTTTCACCTCAAAGAGAAAGCATTCCTTTATCACTGAATAATAAAACGATACACTTTTTAATGTGTGAAACTCTTGGACTGGGAAACTCATACAGTGGGCAATGCAGTTCAGCATGACATGCCTGAGAAAATATTTGTAAAGATGGGCTGAAATCACATCACATGCTCTGAGACAGCTGTGAGTTCAAAATGATGCATGAAATTACTGAAATGCTTCTGCTAGTATTGAAAGGATATAAATGTGTCCAAACTTTGTTTTGTGCATATGTGACCATGAATGAAAATATAAATTGGAGAGCTGATTTTGTTTCAGATGCTGCTTTTTTCCCTGACTATGAAGTCTTTGATATTTCTTCTGGTTCCAAACCAAAGAAGTTTTAAATATAAGATAGTTCTTGGAGGGTTCACTTTGCTGGTTTACTTGTTATTAGGGATAGTGTAGTAAATAATGGTTTGATGTTTTGTGGTGTTTATTGCACTGTGGAGCAAGTAGCTCCTACAATTACTAAATTTTAGATGATTAAAAAGAAATACTGTAGTAAACAGGTTATAGAACTATCTTCTTTTTATCTAATAGCATTCTACTCCAAAAATTTTCTGTTAGCACAAAGCTTTATTGATATACCTGCCTGCATGTTTCCTTGCTTTCCACCATTGCCATTGCACATGTTGTAGCTGTTCTGTGAACAGGCTGTCTACCAACTGACTCCTTACTGTACTCTCATAGAGTTATTCATACAGTCATTGGTGTACATGAATGCAGGGGAGTTTGTTAAGAAAAAATAAACAAAAAAATAAAATTACAATTAAATAAAAATGAAATTAGGGTATGCTGGCTTACATTCACTCCGTTTTCGGGCCATTTTACTCTCAGTTTACAGCCATTGCTCTATCAGGTCCTGGTGCTATGATGAAATTCTCTGTTGGAAACAGCAGGTATATTTTGTCTCCATAGTGTTTAATTCCATAGGTATGGGTACCTTGGACTTGACACCCAGCAAGAGAATGAGAACATTGACACTGAACATTCACACTGAACAATCTGAACACCATGGAATTGATCTGTCTCCAGCAGATGAGAAGCAGGATTTGTGATAAGTTTGCCAATGCTGAACAATTTCACAAGGAAGAAACAAATCATTCCACATTGCAAGGCTATTCAAATATTCTTTTTCTCAATAAGAAGTCTGACAGTGAAGTTGGTACCCTTGAAGATTTGCAGTTATTTATTTTCTCAAGGCTAGGATAGCACATCAGATTTCTCATTTTAAGTGTTTTTAGAGAAAAAAATCTGTACAAAGGTTTTTATGTAATGACTGTTATAGGTCTCTAAAGACATAGAAGAAAAAAGAAAAGTTTTCCAGAATTCAAAGCTACTTCACTTGTTCACATGTCACTCATGTACTTGACCAAGGAAAACAAATGATGAGTTTAAAGTTCATAAGTTAGGAAACAAATGGTCAGTTTCATATATTTTAATACATGTGTGGAAGTAGACAGGAATGGAGAGATGTGGTCTTTTTAAGGAAGACACTATGATATCAGTTCAGTTCTGCTTTTGCCATAAATGTTCTACATTATATCTGAGGTATGGCCTTCAAAGCATTGTCTTCCTGTCTCCTGGGTTTTGTGAGGATGAATGCATTCGTGTCTGAGTCATCAAGATGCTCTGATGGTAAGACACAAAACAACTGTGAAGATAAAATTAATAGACATTTTCTTCATTCTTGTACACAAAGCTTGTCTTTATTTCCTACTGAATTAATCTGGTATTAATCAGTCCTATCTTTGCTTCTATACATTGATCTGTGGCTTTTTGTTTCCCCTGCACAATCTCCTTGTAGGACTCCGCAACATCAGCATGTCAGGTAAAATATTCCTGCCTGTATTCTTATTGAATAATTTATACAGTGTTGGCAATACTAATGGTCTGTCAGACTCTCCATCATGTAAATTACACATGCACAGTGTGCCTGCAACCAGACAAAAAAGTGAGATTTTTAATGAGATGTAGGTGCATTATGAGGGAAAATCATTGTGAAAATCGGTGCTTAGATATTCTAGGCTTTCTTCAACAATACTTCTCAAAAATTAAGTCAGAGAAAATACCACCAACACCACTGTCTTTTCTTTATTGCAAGTTTTTCTTCTTAATGACATTTGAAAATGATCTTGATTTAAGACTAATGCTTAAGTAAGATTACTCTTCTTTATTTATGACGGCTATAACAAGCTAACAGAGCACGATGACCCTGTTCCAAAGAGCAGTGCAAATCATCATCTAACAGAAGAATTCCAAAAGAAAAAGAAAACCTGACACTTTTGTTGACCCATGTTTTTGTAACTATTCCATAAAATGGAAAGACAAACACCTTAGAATATATCAGTCTGAATTGCCAACAGCATGACTGGGAAAGGAAAAATGGTAGACTTGAAAAACTATAATTTGAAAGAGGCTTGGAGTTGGTAGCAAAGATATATTTTCCTCTTTTTAGGTTCTAGAATTTTAGATACTCCATTTGTTAAAAAGGAGATTTACATAAGATATACCACCTCCTTTCATTGTTTCCATATAAAAACAACAATTAGGGCTCTGAATTTTGGGTAACTGCTTACTTTAGAAGACGATGATGATTACCTCCGAAGCACACTGATTTACTTCACCAACACTGACTTTGAATATTTGTTTTAACTTTTGTCATGCTGCCCCTGTATATTTCTCTTGGGTGATTACATGGTGTTAATTGCTAAAAAAAATTCAAAATAATCCCACTTCTAATGATAGTAAAGCATAATGCCCACTTAAGTACCTTCTTCTGGCAGCTCAACACTGCAACACAAGAAGTTCTGTGGGTTTAAACATACTTTTCTAACTCTGGCATCATGGTACATGAGGGTTTTAAAGGGTCATGTGTTTTAGGAAAATCAGAAGGAATTATTAACTACTTAATTCCTATACAGACAAGTGTTGAGGAATACACATAGCTCAGGTGGCTTGGCGTGCAGCTGCAGTGGAGCTGCAGGTTGAGCTCTGGAAGGGAGCCCCAGGCAAGGGGCCATGAACTGCCATCCCAGGGACCTGTGGCCTGGCCAAGTGACTGGACACTCAAAGGCAGGCAGGAGCCCCATAATTTCCCAAGCTTAGACTGTAAGAGAATAAAATCACAGGAGTTCTTTTGTTTGGGTTTCCTCTTTGGAGTCATTCAGTTGGAGCTGTTATTTTTTTATTGGGCCAAGATTAAATCATCTGAAGGATCTGGACATCTGAGACTCTGCAATTGGAAACCTGGGGCTGAGCCATTAAGGAGACCTGGTGTGCCTCTGAGTGTGGGATGTGTAGCTGTGAATGGACCTCAATCCCAAATCAGGTGGTGTGAGTGTGTCTGCCAGAGTGGCTCCTGGATGGTCAGACAGGGAAACTTCCCAAACACTAGAATTAAGAACAATTGCTGTTTTCCTTAGCCATGAAAATTCTACCTGCCTTGCTGGTAGTGGTTCAATTCCTTCAGAGTACACATACACTTCTGTGGATTGAGCTCATGCAGACTTGGGGTTTTGAAAAACAGGTGAGAAAAAAAGGTAATATTCTCAGAAATTTGAAGATCCACTCCTTAATGAAAATACAATAAAGAAGTCTATGTCAATGTTGATATCACTCTTACACATCCTTCCAATTCTATTGCAAATTTACAAAGCATGCACCATATCCAAATATGCACACTACATATCCAGTTATGTCTGATGAAATAAATGGACTATGGCCTTCTCACATAAATTTTATGTAAGCAGTTACCCTGGGAGCTCTTAGTGTAAAACATAACCTAAATATTAATAAGGACAAATGTTCAGAACTCAGAACAGGTGTTAATGCATGCATCTTGCAGATAAAGCCAGCAGTAACTGCTAAGCTGAATCCTCTTCATCTCTGAAATGTTACCTCTTAGCTGTTATGTTTGACTGCTCAAGAAAATGCCAAGAATTTAGTGCCAAGTTTCTGCAACCACTGTTGACTTTCCTTGAAAAAAGCAAGAAAATTACCTTGGACTTCCCCTAAACTGTACCAGAAAATGGTGACAAATTTTATAACACTGATGGGGGGGACAAAAAACCCTGGAAGTTAATATTAACAGCAGTTAATATTTTAGTGTCAGGGTGATGCAAGGGCTGGGTGTTCCTTACAGGCTGGTTGCCACAAAGTGTCCCCTGGGTTGGCACTGCAGGGGCCTTATCAGACAGGGCTTGTATCATTGTTCCTAGTGAGGTTATTCTTTCAGCTATAGAACTAATGCTATGAAACTTTGATAATAATTTTATATGATCACAATCTTGAGATACTATTGTGCTAAATTTTGAACTAAAACTCAATCTCCTTTAAGGTCTTTGTTATATTTGCAATCTGAACCAAAGTACTCTGAGGAGGATTTGCTAGTCACATAAACAATTGTATTCCTTGGGATTGAAATAAAAGCACTGAGCATATAGTCAAATTTTGTTAATTACTGGTAAAAAACCCTCTGATCTTTGTCTCTTGCTTGCATACTTCCAGGAAAATAGAAAAATCTTTCCTTATTGATAGATATAGTTTCTCATAAACAGATGTATTTATGAGATGATTACAACTGGAAGAACCAGCTATTGATCAATTCTTTCTTTCTCAACAGGAGATAAGTTTCCACAACTAACCCTCACTTTCAGGATCTTTAGAATCTGGAAAAATGCTCTGCATAAAGAGTGAAGCAAAGAAGAGTACGGAAGGGAAGGGGAAGAAAGGAAGGGAAGCTAAATTGTGTTGGGTTTTTTTTTTCTATATTGTTATATGGGGCTTGACAGTGTTACATCATACTTTAATATCAACCAAGTCCTAATTTTTATAAATTTAGTAGCTGTAGAAATCGAAACAGAGCACTGACAAGGCAATATGATATTAAACTTGAATGCATTTTATGAATAATATTCAAGAATATGAAATATTAATTGTACATTTTCCTGTAGCTGTTAGCAATACAAGCACTCTTAAACTTGACTTTCTCGTAATAAAGGCAGACAGAAAAATCTTGTCCTGATGTCCCTAATTCAACCTGAGTTCTCTACTCAGTTCATGTATTCCTTTTCTGTTCTGCATCCTACATTCCAATTGAAACCATGCACAAAAACACAGTAATATTGTATACTAGATGAAAAAGATCTTTTGGTATTAACAAATTCAGAAAGACCCACAGCATAGAATAGCATTTCTTTCTAAAAACACACTAAATGTTTGAGTCAATAAATCATCTGGAAAGTACAAGCAAAATTGCCACTGAATTTACCAGTAGGTAAGTAGGTTGACGTGACAGCAAGGTACAAAAGGTTGTGTCTTACTGGACTATGAAGTCACTGAGAACACTTATTGAATTATATTTTTGAAAGGTCTCCTACAGATGCAGAGGAGGATAAAAATCCTCCTGTTTAAATAGCTGCTGGTCATATATGCTTCCTTCTCTGCTTTGAGGCATTGACAGAGGGAAACCTTTAACAGCTTCTGAATGAACACAGTTTTTATCTCAGTGTACCACGAGCAATGGATCTTTATTTAAACTTCATAATCTAGAAGAGAACTGTGATGACTCAGGGCCTGCTTCGTGATCTATTCAAACTTCCCTTTACCAACAGCCATAAGAGGCAGAGGCAGTAGCCTCAGGGAGGCCAGGAAATACAGTTTCCTGATAGCACTGTGAGGGAAGCAGAACTTGCTGTTGTAGATTTAGTGCTCAGTCAGTCATTCCTTCATGTCGCAGCTGCTTTGGCCCGGTTTACAGGAGCCGCAACACGTCCAGGGAGCCGCCCAGGCCAACGGGAGTGCCTGCAGGCAGGATCCTTAGAGCAGCAGGCTCTGAGAACGTAGCATTGGTCAGCCTGACCGGTTTAAGCAAAAGAGAGAGAGGAGACTTTTCGCCGTGAAGTTCCAGCCCAAGTTTTTTGTAGCCAAAGGAGACAGGAGCAAAAAGCCCCAAGCACCGTCACGCGGGGGGTTTTATAGGGTGACATCCCGACACGCCCAGGGGGTCTAGGGTTTCCAGGATTGGGTCCAGGGAAGATTGACATAGAGGGTGCTGGAATGAAGGGAGGGGAAACTAGGAGCATACCAACTGAATATAAAAGCGAGATCTTGATATAAAAATATATAAATAATCACCAAGGACATGCACCACAACACCTTCACACACAGGTGAATGCTGCAATGTGGAGAGTTAGACTTTGAGAACATCTTTGTGACAGCAAGATAGAAGAAGGAGATGGAGGTCCTTTATAAACAATGACTATCCACACATTACAAATGGAGTGGAAATGAATGCATTGTCTTCTCAGCTTCATTGTGTGAACTGTCTCTTTCCAGTTAGAATGCTTAGAATCTGTAGCCAGATTATATGCTCTCTTTTTGCAGAGAAAAAGAGAAGTGAAAAGAACTGCTGTTGGTGAAAAGAACTTCGATTTCATGAAACAATTTTTGGAGTTTAGCATGATGTTGAAATCATAAATCTGAGTATTTTTCTACCAACATTAGGAGAAGTATACATTTTGCTTTTCAAGCTTTCACCTTGCCTATGTTTCTAGATGGTTCTAACTGATGAGAATTTCAGTCGCTATAACAATGCTATCAAGATTACATAAGTCTTTCCACAAAAATATAAGAAGTCCTAGATAATGTATTATGTTGCAAGGTCCTGAAATTTCTTTCTTTGAAATAATTCCAATATTGTTCTGATGCACAATAATAGAGCTTTATCTTAAAATTCTTCCAGATTTAACCTTCAAAGTATATTCTCTTTCTCCTTCTCTGCTTATCATTTTTCACAGAAACTTCTTCCTTTCTCTGGTTGAGTTCTATAGTAAAATCACCAGTAAGGATACAATATTCTGCCTTTAGTGCAGTTTCCTTGTAATTGTGATAGCAGTTCATTGTTGTCAATTGTAAAGCTAAATAAAAATAAAATAATGTGTTAACAATATGGTTAAAGCTTTGAGGATTGTAGTTTTACTTACATTGTTTCCTATTTTGTGCATCTTTTCTTAACAATCTCACTCTCTGTAAAGAAAATAGTCTAATTCATCAAAATTTTCTTCTCTCAAAGCCAAGTTCTTTTCATTAAAACCTCAGCAGGAAAATTGAATATTATTATTTTGAAGTCCTGCCTTGATACATTGGAGGAATTTTTAAGCAGAAATGTTTCTGTTTTCCTTCTTTAGGATGAGGTTTTGTCAAAATCAATCAGACCAAAGCAGCATCATCTCTTTCCTTGATAGAAGAGTTTGCTATGGCAGTCATGGCATACAATATTTTCTTGTCTCTGAGAGGATAATTTGCAGCAATAAGGTATCCAAAGAGTATTTTCAATTGAAAAGACTTGGGTTTGCACTGGAAAAGCTAAACTTTTATCAGAAAGTAAAAATCTTGTTTAGCTGAAAACTCAAATTTCCATTTAAAATAAGCCTGGTGCCCTTTTCCAATATGTTTTATTCTCATTGCTTTTCACTTTATTACTTCTCTTCTAAGACGTACTCCTTCTTCTTAAATTGAACTATTTGATGTCTCTTTGATAGCATCCTGTCTTCATCGCTCTTTTCATGTTTTTTTTTGTTGTGTGTGTTCTTTTTTTCTTTTCTTTTCTTTTCTTTTCTTTTCTTTTCTTTTCTTTTCTTTTCTTTTCTTTTCTTTTCTTTTCT
>JAWWMU010000106.1:76011375-76030119 GCA_035048155.1 Cinnycerthia olivascens
CTTTTCTTTTCTTTTCTTTTCTTTTCTTTTCTTTTCTTTTCTTTTCTTTTCTTTTCTTTTCTTTTCTTTTTCTTTTCATTTTTCTTTGCTTTGTTTTACCTTGTTTTGCTTTGCTTTGCTTTTTTTTCTTGCTTCTTGCAGCAAGTACTGTATTTAAAAGGCATGATGGAGAGGATGAAACAATAGGAAATTTTATCTCTTTTTCCTTTAAAATAGTCCTGTTCTGAAATTTCCACATAATTGATCAAATATACAGTTAGGTTATCTGATAATATAATGTTGTTGTAAATGCTCTCGGTTCAGTCTGCTAAACTTTCACAAAGGCTCTCCAAGACCTCTACTGAAATCCTTTCATTAACCGAAGGCATAATATGTGCAGTGCTTCTTTCTTACTGTAATCTTTTACTAAACAAGTAGCAATTAAGTATATTTTTCTCAGCTTCCCTTAAAAATATAACAATCTTTTAGATATCTGTTACAGTTTATGCCTTTTAAATCAGTAAAATATTCATAACTAACATTCCTATTTCTAAAAAAAATAAATAATAACAGGTGTTTCTTTCTCCATTTTTATCCCTGCAGTTAGACAGTTTTAGATATGTCTGAGCTACTTTGTTCCTTTCTAGCTTGAAATATTCAGTTTTATAGATACCATGTCTCTTTAATATTAGTTAAAGTAACTGAAGTAGTGTCTTGGTAAACCTCTGTGTTATTATGCATGCCGAACATATAAAGGACCAATGGTTCAAACATTTAGCATTTAATGTGTTGCCATGGATGTTTTGAAATGTGGAGATAATTTATTACAGATAATGTAAACACCAAAGCATCTCTGATTACTTTCTTTTCAGGCTGGCTTGTCTTTAAGGTCAAGCAGTAAAAGCGTGCTTTCAAAAGAAAGACTTCCATGACAACAAAAAGAAGTGAGAGAAAGAAGAGATTGTTGATTCACATGTGTCTTTTTAGCCAAGAGGGATCCTGAGATGCTCTTACTTCATTTGTTTATGCAACAAGAAAGAAAAAACAAAAATCAAGAGTAATTTTTAACTATTACACATGATGAGAATTAACTCTGCATTTTGCTTTGCTTGCCTGCATGGCTTTTGTTTTCCTTATGAAACTGTTTTTGTATGAATCCATGATTTTCTACCTTTTACCCTCCCAGTCCTTCCCCACTTATGGGGGAGTGAGTGAGTGACTGTGTGATGCTTGGCAGCAGGCTGGGATTAATCACAACATCAAATCAGATTCCTGATGAGATTAAACATGGCATAAATCCAGCTGGACTCTTGCAAAACCTGTTGGAACCTCCTTATCAAATCCTGGGTCTGTGCAAAGGGCAGAAGATGTCCCTGTTAGACTTCTGGGCCCTGCTGGGTAGGAATACACTCAACACAGTACTATATTGCATGAAGGCAATGAAAAGTAATAGAAATTACGTTGGGGTTTGAGAAATAGCGCCAAGGGAAAAGCAGAAAGCTGTGGAAAAGCCCACTCAGGTTAGAGAGAGAGGCAGTTTGCCCCCAGCATCCCTTGTGAACATTATGTAAATGTTACCAGAAGATTCTCCTCTCCCTGTTCGGTCATTGGTTAAAAAAACCCTGCAATAATTTGCATATTTCTAATCCTGCATTCCTATTGGATTCTCACCCTCAGACCCCGCCTCTACCCTAAATTATATAAGTTGTGTTCACCCTGACCCTGAGCCTATTTTTGTGCACTTCTTCAAGCTGTGAATGTTTTCTCCTGTTTTTTATTTTCACATTAATAAACCTAATTTTATTTTCAGGTCACCAAACTGTGCCTGTCCCTTATTTTATTGCCGTGATTGAGATCTTTTCATTGATCTCCTGAGGTGGCCCATGGGTCTGTCCATCTGGACCAGACCTTGAACAGCCACAAAATCATAGCAGATAAGTCACAGCATTTGAACAGATATATCTCTTGAACTGTCATCATACAACTATCAAACATTGTTAGTAGCACTGGAGATTAGCAAAGCTTCTTTATGCTGTAGGTTCAGCCTTTTCTCACCATGCAGGATAAAATCTGCACTAGAAGTAAGCTAAGTTAGAGAGAGCAAGCATGTGCCTGGGTGGGAGGGAGGAAAGAAAAGGAAAACCTCTGTTTTCACACTGAAGCAATCGTAGTCAGCAGAACAATCACAGTGCATCTGCCTAAGCTACTACTGTAAACACTATATTTTGCCAAAAGAGCCTCAGCAAAAAAGTCTTAACTGCAGTATAAGATACCTAAAGCTGTATGTATATATACCATAAAAGTGAGTTTGAAAGATGTTTAAATAGATCCATATAATTTTATGATGATTGAAGAAAATCACAAGATGGCTGGTGAAACTTTATTCAGCAAAGAGTATGCTTACTTCAAAGAAAGGAATATGAATGTAACACACTTGTGTGTCTTTTTTTTCATAATTAGGACACAGAATATTCTTGAATTATGGTCCCACTGTTTTCTGTCAGGTATTTCAACCATTGAATTCACGTGGAGATATATATGGAGTTACACATAGAAGCAGTTACTTCAGCTCACAGGAGTAGTGGAAACGTAGAACTTGGTTGGTATCTGGATATCAATAACGTATTCAAAAATAATTGATCTATATCGATATTCAGCCTATGGATTTTTGTCTTTAATATATAACATATTGTCTCCAAACTTCAGTTTCTGTAGTTTGCGCTGTACCTTATGTACTCTATCTCAAAATCCAGACTATAATTTCCTCACCAAGTCATTTTAATACAACACACTGCTTGTAACTTCAAGAGATAGGCTAAAGGAGGGGAATCTACCAAATGCATTTCAGTTTGCTTCCCTCTCTAATATATATCTGTGTATATGCTGAGTCAAGAACATAATTTTTCATCTCTTATCTCAGTGAAGATAAGCCATACATCAGTTAAGGAAGGGAAAAAAAAAAAAAACCAAAAACCCTTGCTGAAGTGCTGAACTTGCTTTTACTGTAAGTACAGCTACTTGCTTGTTGCTACAAACATAGAAAAGCTTTTTTAAACTAGGGTAGGTTTTGTAATACAGGCACTAGCTGTTCCTTCTTGCAGATTTTTATAATCTCTGGCACTGTGATTTCTTGGTCATAAATGTGTCTTGCTAACCAAGATGCTGCAGGAAATTGTGGAAAGATTGAAGATATAGTTGGTTGCAACATGTAAATGTATGCTTTGAACAATAATTCATTACAGGAAAATAATGTTAAGAACAGAGAAAAAAATAAGTTTTTAGAATTATGTGGTTTTCTCCTTAGTGGAAAATAATGTAAAACAAAAGCCAACCAAGCTCCCTACGCTAAGAACATTTGGGCAATTTAAAACTAGTTTTTCTAGGAAATTATAATAAATAATCATATAAATATAATATATCTGATACAAAATTTTCCAATTTCTATAATTTTATGAGATTGTTACCATATCTAGCAGTGGACAGGTATAAGAGCAGAATCAAGAAGTTTCCAATTGGAAGACATAATTTAATTAAGTACTTGTATAGGACCACTGAATCAAAATTCCTGATAAATTAAAATAGCCACAAGGGATGGTTATGTTTACCATGTTTTTTTTACCAAAATTATTTTTAAGATATTAGGTAAGCATCAGCAAATAGATTAATAAATGCCAGTTGGCATTGCTGCTCTGGGATGTGATTTGCTTAGCTGTAGGGTACTTGTTGAGTATTAATTAAATTAAGTAAAAAACTTACTGTAAGTTTAAGGCCCTAATAAGAACTGAATTAGTTTATTAACTGCCTGCAGGCAGACAATTATTTCCATGTCATCACAGTTTATTTTGTTCTGTTCTTTAGTGCATTAAGGAACACTCTGCTGAATATTAAATATATGATGATATTCCCATCTATATAATTTAGGAAATTGTTTATCTCTCTTCCATGGCTGTCAATATATGTCAACATGTCTGAGATAGAATTCAAATCTGTATCCATTTTTTTTCCATATTCAATGCAAGATACAAGATGTGAGCTCTACCAGAAACCAGTGTTAAGAACAGGAAAGGTCCGTCAGCCTGGAGCTACAGCTACAAGGAGAGTGTACCTGACAGAAAACAGTGGGACCATAATTCAAGAGTATTCTGTGTCCTAATTATGAAAAAAAAAGACGTTTCCCACTTCCCTGTAGATGTAGAAGCAGTGCCTTTACTTGTCTTTGCCTCACCTCTTGCACTTCACGTCTCCAAGGTATGTGACACAAAGGAGCACAGGAGCTAAAATGCTGCTTTGAGGCAGAAAGGAGGAGATTTCAATGAAAAGGGAGGTTACACTAAAACTCATCAGCCAAGTTTTATGCACGTGAAAGAAGAAACAGAAATGCATACACAGATATTTATTTGTAGCAGTCTACCACTAGGCAGACAGGAAAGAAGAACACACGATTTCAAAAATGGCTTTCAAAACCCAGCAGCCAGCAGCAAGGCCAGGTTTTCCAACAAAAAATCCTGAATTAAAGATGTAGCTGCTGTCTCTCTCATATTCTCCATATCTTAAAGGAAGTTTGACTCAAGATTTTTTAGGTAAGTACAATTCCCTCTTACTGAACATTTATATTCCATCTGAGGTCTGTGATTTTTTTGCTTTAGAAGTGAGTATTCATGGGAGTGGAGTGGAAAAGCTAGTGGATTGTGTGAAAAGGAAAATGAAGAGAACACCTGAAACACTGAGTCACTTTAGTCAGTAGTGGCTGCACCTACAGTTAGGACTGGGGGAAATCAATATTCTAGTTAGCTCTGCGAACCATACTTTGGACACAATAATGAAATGGACTTCAAGAACGTGGAGTTATTTCCCATCTAGAAAAAACAAACTGGCAGATGAATCACAGGAGTGCGCCTAGTTTTGTCCCCAGGGCATTTCGTCCCCAGACCTAGGCTGATCTGAGGTAAGTTTAAATCATTGAAAGCATGGACAATGTCAAGTCTTGTGTGCCAGTTGCTCAGGTCACAGATGTACATATACTCCTCCACGTTACTTCATAACATAGACATAGTGAGGGTCGCTTCATGGATATGGTCCATCCTGGGAGGGTAAGATGTCAAGTCTCCACATAATTACTATGGTTTACTAACAATGATGAATTTGTTTTAAGTCATGTCAGTTAAATTACAAAATGTTTCAAATTAATAGTTCATTCAGCTGTTTTAAAAAAAGAAAAAAATGCTTCTAAGATTGTTTTGAAGTTCAGATTTACTTCCTCTAATCTGTCAAGTTTTTGCAAATAAAATATAAAAACTTAGCCAATGCTGCTCTATAGAAAAGTATCTGTTTTTTTCGAAGTAAATTATTCTTACCTTCAGACAAGGGATTTTTCTTCTTGTAAGAAGGTACTACATGGTTAGATTATTTAAGTTCAAAGTAATGTCTTAGGTTCGGCTATTAGTTTAGGTAGAGAAAAGCTCAAAATGGGTTTTTGTTTGAGCTCCAGATGACTTCCTGGTTTAACAAAGGGTCCCTTCTGTCAAAAGTCCCAAAGAAAGGAAAGTGGTAGAGTATCTTTGGCTTATGTAAGGAGGCATTACTCTCCACAAAAGCATGACAAAAACACCCAAACAACTCACCCTGCCAGTTAGTACCAAGTATTAGGTCCCTCCTTCAAGCAGGCTGTGGTTTCAGTAGCTTCCGTGACTCAGGCAGGCTGTCACTTCTAGAGAGTGGCTGCAGCAGCTGAGGAAGCCTGTTGTCATCACATAATCCTGATGAGTCACACTGTGACACCCTGTGAACCCAATATGCAAAATCCTGCAGTCCTACATCATAAGAGTCCATGCAAATCCTTTGTCAGTTTTTATCTACATGAAGTTGTAGACTGAGAATTCTGCTTTGGCTGCAATATAATCATAGACTTACAGGCAAAATAATCCCCTAAAGAACAGCATTCTTTTTGTTCCATGTTTAAGCCTTGCAAAGATGAAATTTGCCAGTGGTTTTGATGATAATATTTAAATAGGATTGCATTGATTCTGGGTTCTTTTAAAAGGTCACTGAGTCATGAGCAATTTTGCATTGAACAGGAGTCCTAACTGAGATTTGCAACCGCCTATTAGTGCCCTAGTAAAAGAGACTGAGGTTTTGTACTGAACTTTTGTTAGAACTGGTTTGAAGCTCAGAGAACAAACTACTTGATTTTTACTGCTTTTTATGCAGATGTTGAAAGCAATGCAGCTTTTATCTGAGAGGGCATTGTGAGTCAAAGTCAAGGCATTTGTTTAGTGTCTCTGTTTTGAAACCAAAACCTGAAGCTCATAGTATTGTTGGACTCATTAATGAGTACAGGTGGAAAGCAGTGAGAATATGTTTAATATTTCACTGTAAAGGGGGGAGAAATCTGAACAAGAATTTTCTTGTGGCTGGGTGAACGTCTAACCTAGTTTCTAGAAAGAAAACTTGTATTTCTAAGCATGTGTAAAAAGGGTTCTATGAAACAAGAGGGAGTTTTTTGCCCTTCTTTCATGTATTCAGCAACACAGAAGTCCCAGTAGTTGAGCTATATCAAAAATCACCAATGAAATACGTGACATGAAATCATTTTGTATATTAAACATCTGATAGGCTTGTATATCTAGGCATGCTCTTGCACAAAGTAGAATCTGAGGTCAGATTTGTTGTGCATACACAAATTAAACCCTGTCTTCTGCTCTAGTACCGCCAAAAGCATCTAAAGCTCTTGCAGGACAAGGTGTGAGATGACTCAGCCTGGAAAGCTGAAAAAGAATGTGGGTAGCTGCAACTTTTGCAGAGGGTGGTATTGACTGTGTGAGTATGTGTGTTTCAGAACTTAGTCAAGGAGATGATCTTTAACAACTCAAGGGCTCTGCAGTGGGGCAAGCTACTGGATAAGAGCTTGTGCTATTTTCGTTTGGGAGGTGGCAACAAGAAGCATTATTTTATGACTAAGTCTGTTGCGTGTCACCCCAAGGGGAGAAACATGCCAGACTGGAACTTGATTTTCCAGGTCAATAGTAGCCCACTAGGTTATTAGGCAAAGGTAAATGATCAGCCTAAGAATAGACATGTGATGAAACCATATGTACTTGCAATCAGATGGCTTTATGAAAGGTCTTTTGGGAAATACTAGAAATGTCTGAAATAATCATACTTTAGATATGAATACAATGAAATCTAAAGGGGTAGCTGAAGGTTGTATAGGTATGTAAGATTTAATGGTAAGCTAACCACATGAAAGAATTTTAAAAATAGTTATTAGCAGTATGGGATCCCAAGTAATATGTAAAATCTGTCCAATGTTCTGCATAAACCCTCAAGAAGCTATGCTATGCTCTAATACTCCTTTGTCTGACTTATTAGGAAGATGCAATATAGCTCTATTAAATCTAACTGAGACAAATCTTTCTTTCTTAAAACTGGCATAATCAGAAGGTGCTTTATTTTTTCTGTTATTATATTCAATTTTCTCTAATTTACATGTTATAAATGATGAGAATTTGGCTTTTCTAAATTTCCTTGACTTATTGCAAATAATTTAGTAATAGGAGAAAAGCTGCCCTCTTCTTTCTTTTAAAAGGTACATGTCCAATTGCATTTCTTCATTCGGATCAAAGACTAATAATAACGAATAATATCATTACCTTTGCTATAGTGAAAAATGCAATTATTAAGATCCTGGATCACGTCTGAATACATGAACAGTTTAAAAAGCAGGGAGCAGAGTAATACAGATGACATGACTCAGGACAGAATTAATTTCCACCGTTATATTGAAGTCTAATATTTTCTCTTTATCACAGAATTATTGCACTTAAATATATAGTGCTAATCAAATTAAATATCATGTAAGGTCAGGGACTATTTAATCTGTGTAAATTATAAAGTGAATAATTATTACAGTCCATTTGATAAAGACATTTCCATTGTCTTTTGCAGGCTAGTGATATTTGCCTTTTTGTGGCATGCAAACAAGCAAGATTTAACTCCAAAATTTTAGAAGTTCTGCAGTGGTATATTTTTCTCATTTAGATTTTGTAAGAATTGCCAGAACTCTTTGAGGATTTTGGTAGCCAAGTGCACTGATTCCTAGATTTGACAATGCTCTTCGTCTAGAGTCATGGCATCTGCTTTGCCTGTCATCATTCCTTCTCCTTTCCCTCACTTTCCCTCAAAGAAGATAAACAGATATACAGGTAAAGTATAACCATGATTTGTGTTTAGGCCCCCTTTCTTCCTTTATCTTCTGTTTTGTGTTGTGAGAGCACACAAAAAATGGAGCTATAACTAAAGCAGGTTAATGATGTCTGATCTGCCATTAATTATTTTTATAGGCTATGTTACTTCTTTGACACACCAGTGTAGAATTATTAAGGATGTAAAAGACTTCCAAGATCAAGTCCAGCCTTTGAGTGAACACCATCACACCAACTAAATCATAGTACTAAGTGCCAAGTCCAGTTGTGTCTTGAACACTTCCAGGGATGGCGACTTCATCGTCTCTCTGGGCAGCTCATTACAATGCTTAACAATTCTTTCCATAAAAATAATTCTTCCTGATCTCCAACCTGAAACTCCCCTGATGTAGCCCAAGGATATATACTCCTGTCCTGTTGCTAATTGCCCCACCCTGCTACAACCTCTTTTCAGGCAGTTGAAGAGAGTGAAAAGGTCACCTATGAGCCTCCTTTCTTCTAGGCTAAACAACACAGATCCCTCAGCCGTTCCTCATATAACTCATTCTCTAGGTCCTTCACCAGCTTTGTTGCCCTTCTCTGTGCATGCTGCAGCACTTTAACATCTTCCTCAAACTGAGGGTCTCAAAACTTAACACAAGATTCAAGATGTGGCCTCACCAGTGCCAAACAGAGAGGAAAATCACTTTCCTGGTCCTGCTGGCCACACTATTCCTGATACAGGCCTGGATGCTATTTGCCTTCTTGGTCACCCTGGCACAGCTGGTTCACATTCAGCCTCTGTTGACCAGCACTTCCACGTCTTTTTCCACTTCGCCACATCCTAGCTACTCTGTCCCCAGTCTATAGCACTGCATGGGGGTGTTGCAACCCAAGGGCAGGACCTGCCATCTCAGTTTATAGAATAGCACACTGTCTCAGCCCATTGATCCAACCTGTCCAGATCGTTCAGCAGAACCTTTGTGCCCTTCAGGAGTTCAACACTCCTGCCCAAATTAGTGTCATCTGTGAATTTACTGAGGGTACATTCTATGCCTTCATCCAGATCATCCATAAGTATATTGAGCAGGACTGGGCAGAATATAGAACCTTGGGGAACACCACTAGTGACTGGATGCCAGCTGGATGCAGCTCCTTTCACCACAATGGGCCTGGTCACCCAGACACTATTTACCCCAGTAAACAGTGACCTGTCATTGCCATGGGCTGACAGCTTTTCCAGAGAATCCTGTGGGAGACAATGGCAAGGGCTTTGCTGAAGTCCAGTTAGGCAACATCCACAGCCTTTCTCTCATCTTTTAGGGAGGTCACCTGGTCATAAAAGGAGATCAGGCTGGTCAAGCAGCACCTGACTTTCCTAACCCCATGCTGGCTGGACCTGATCCCTTGGTTGTCCTGTATGTGCTGTGTGATTGCACTCAAGGTGATCTGTTATGTAACCTTCCCTGGCACCGAGGTCAATCTGGCAGAACTGTAGTTCTCCAGATCCTCCTTCTGGCTCTTACTGCAGATGGAAATCACAGTGACCGACCTCCAGTCATTTGGGACCTCCCCTCTTAACCAGGAATATTGTGAATGATGGAACGGCTTGATGAGCTCTTCTGACAGCTCCCTCAGTAGCCTCAAGTGAATCCCATCCAATCACACAGACTTGTGAGTATCTAAGTGGCACAGCAGGTCACTAACAAGTTCTTCCTGCAACTGCACTTGGGGTGGGTGGTTGATTTCACCACCAAAATGTTTGGATGAACTTCCAGTAAAATTGTAATTAGTGTACCTTTGTTTTCCAGATTGGTGGAAATCTGGCATCATGATGCTGTCAGTATAGTAGATGGGGTGTCCAAGCTAAACAATTACTTTATTTAGAGGCAGGCAGGAAGTATATTGATTTCTCCAAAAATTCGTGGGATAGACCTTCACTCCAGCCCTAGAAGAGCTCAGATCTGATGATTGTCAAAGAATGGTTCTGAACACACCTTATTGACTACTGAGGGTACTGTAAAGGCTGGTTATGAATTAGAAAACTGTAGATGGAATTTTGAGAGCTGGTGACTATTTGATTTCATTTCTCTTGTAATAGATGTTAGGCATCTTTTTAAAACTTGTTTTTTTTAAAAAACATATTAATATATTGCTGAAATGTAACAGTTTGTTTCTGATCATCAATTTTTCAAATAGCTCTAGCATTTTATGAAATACCTTTATGGTGCTTTATATTGGTGTTGACCTTACTTGCTTGTAACTTTCTATATTTGCAAATGCATTGAAATCAGAACAATTTTTACCAATTATTTTTTAGTGTACTACAGAAATAAGCAATAAAATGTCTCATTTTTGTCAGGTGGTGTTTTGAGTTGGTTTTATTGCTGATCCAGTTTAACTTGTTTATTCTTTTATTAAAAAATGTTTTTGGTACACTTTGCTACCATTTAATCATTAAATGCAATTTAAATATGAATCTTAATAATTTAGTAGACAAGGTTGCATTAGCTTTTCATTTCCTTTAATTCTTTTAATTCGTGTTTTCTTAGCAAATCAACAGCTCTGTTACCTCTTAATGAGGATTCCTCTGTGACTGCAGGACAGAAAATTGCATCCCTCACTCTACTGGGAAAACAAGTACATTGTCATACTGGCAGAAGTTTTCATCAGCCCCACATCTCTCCTTCTCTCTCCAAAAAAAGTCATTGAACATGAAGAATTTTATTTATTTCATTGATATCATAGTTTAGAAATGGTGTTCCCCAAGTCAGTATTCCCACAGAAACATTCCAAACCATGATCCCCTCGATCACTCTCATTCTCTCCTTCTCCTCTTTGTGGATTGTCGGAGAGGAGGACTGGAGGCACAAAAGGAAAAGATCACAGCTTGAGGTAAGAACAATTTACTGTGAAAGTGATAATTAAGAGTAATACATAGGAGTAAGAGATAAGAAAACAAACATTACCAGCAACAATATGAATGACAGAGTACAAGAAGGAGGCAAGTGTTTCACATAGACCCCCCCAGCCATCGCCAACCACACCCTCCACAACACTCCATGACCCAGAAAAAGGACTCCTTGCCCTCATCACCATGAAATGAGATAAGGAAGTATAGGATAACATCAGGGTCCTGGTCATACTCCCTCCTGGCTACTGAAAAAATTAACTCTGTCCTGCCTAGAACAAGGACAATTGTCCTATGTTTATTTACCACAGATTAGGAATTAAAAATTAAAATCAGTATCTATCTTTGTTGCCAATTCTATGAAAGATTTCAATCTACAGGTAACTGAAATGCTGTTTAAGTATTTATTCCAGTCATGTAAATTATATTGTTCAGTTGTGATTGGCCTACTGAAATCACCACTGATTTGTACACCATATGGAAGAGGTATCCGATTTTTTTAATATGTTTGAAATTAAATGTTTACCAAAACTTTAAAATTAACTTTTCACAAACAGTCTAGATGTTTTGAGCTCAAAACTTACCAAAAATTTAAAAAAAAAAAAAATTAAATTGTCAAGAGAATTCTTGCAAGATCTTTTAATTAGAAAATAATTATTTAAAGAATTTGTCAATCTCTAGCTAAAATTAGAAAGCCATACTAGTTCTAGATTTTCTTGGAAGATACTAGATAATGCTTGTATAGACCAAGACAAAATATTTTGTAATGTCATTTTCATTTCAGTTTGAAGGAAAAAATGTGAGCATTCTCCTTTCCCTGCTGAGAGATGTTTAGTGGGCTTGAGAGACATTCTTAAAGTCATCGGTAACTTCTGCAGCTTAAATGTTTTCAGTCACCTTTAACGTTCATTAAACTGTGTTAGGTGGCCTCTGATAAATGTGGCCTGCAGAATACTGTGATCAATGATATATCAGGAGTCCATCCAAAGGATTCCTCTAGTGTTAGACTTTTACACAAATTAAAGCACAGTAGTGCATTTGAAATCAGGAATACTGTATGAATGATAGCACTACCACTAGTTTGTTTAAATTTAAAAAGAAAAATTCAGACTATTGATCTCAATGTGAAAGGCTACTCACACTGGTACATTGTAATAATTTACTGAGTTAAAAAATGTGCTAATAATTCTCATTCTTCCCATACTTTAGTTAGAATATATTTGAGATGCTGTAGTAGAAAATACTTTCATACTTATGAGAAAAAAAACAGAGTATGGTTTCTTTGTTTGAAATTATAGCAGTTATAATTCTAATTTACTGGAGAAGAGCAGCTTTCTCGTGCATATTCAGCCATTCACTGTTGTTTTACAATAAACCAACAAACAGGTCAGTGAACAAGGGGGTCCTATGACAAAGTCATAACTGAAAGAAACACGAAAACCTTTACTCAAATTAAGCTATTTTCCAGTGAAATGCTATATTGCATAACATGTCTGAAAGCCTTTTTTTAAATTCTCAGTATGCAAAGTTTAAGTTTTAAAGAATGCTTATGCTTGAACCTGCTGAAAATAACTGTTCAGACATGCAGGTTGTAAAAGACTGAACAGGACAAATTGCCCAGCCTGTCCTTCTAAAAGAGATGCTCCAGTCCTTTAATAGTTTTTTCTACCTTCTGCTGGACCCGCTCTAGGAAATCCATCTTGTTCTCAGGGGCCCAGAACTGCCCACAATACTCCAAATGAGGCCTCACCAGGGCTGACTAGAGAGACTGAATAACCTTCCTCAGTCTGCTGGCAATGCTCTTCCTAATGCATCCCGGGATACTGTTGGATTTCTTGGCCACTTTTCTGGCTCGTGGCACCCAGGTCCTTCTCTGCAGAGCTGTTTTCCAGCATGTTGGCTCCTAGCCTGTCCTGGTGCATGGGGATAGTCTTCACTAGATGCAAGACCCTGCATTTGCCTTTGATGGATTCCAGATAATTCTTCTCTGCCCACCTCTCTAGCCTCTCTATCTCTTCTGAAGTTAAGTGACTGTTTTCCACTCTACTTAAATATATTGTCTCAGAGACACTGTTGCTGTGACTGAAGAGCTTAGTCTTGAGCAGCAGTGGATCCATCTTAGAGATGGCTGGCATTGGCTCCGTTTGACATGGAGAAAGCTTCTATCATCTTCTTACAGAAGCCACTCCCACAGCCCCTGCGCTGGATACCAATGCCTTGACACACAAACCCAATTATGAAAATATAAGGAAGGAAAATATTACTTGAATTATTTCTTGAGTGCTGAAAATGGAGCAAATTGGGTGCTCCAATATAGACATTGGAGTATTTTTTTCTCTTAAGTTGTAATTACCGTTTTTTTAAACATTAATTTTGTCTCTGGAGGTAAAATCAATATTATTTTAGACTGAGACACAGTATGCGCTATTCCAACTCAATTTAGTTTTGAGATTTCAAGGGACTGAGCTATTCAAAAGATTTTTAAAAAAATCTTTTGATTTCTGAGGCCTGGGTATTTGCCGAGCTAGTAACTAATTGTATGAGTGACTGGGGAAGAAATTTTCTGAATCTTTTAGGGCGATATATCCTGTTCTAAGCAACAATTAAGGTATTGTGTGACTGGGCTATGGGAATCTTAGACTGGAATGGATCTGTAGCTTCGCTGATTATTTTTAAGCTTTTTAGTTCAAAACATGCCTGAATTATCTGAAACAACTCCATAGAGAGATGAAGACGTAGTACCTTTTTGTTAGCATTAACAAAGAATTTCTATTTGATTGGTTCTGCATAGCACAGCCAATCACTGCATGACAGTGTCACAACCTTTAAAGACAGTTGTATAGGTGTTTCAGGAGACTTTTTGTTGGGTATTCCTGATATTTCAGGATATATTTGGAAGAATAGTATGAAAAACAGAGCAGCAAGCAAGGATGACTGAAATGCTCCTGTCCTAGATAATTGTTTTAGTTTTTTAGTTGCTTCTTTCTTGGATGAAGTTGAAGAGTGTTGGGGGAACCAACAACAGTGAATCTGTACTCATGGGGTCACTCTCAGGCTTCTAACATGTTTGCTCTTTATTTTTCCTGGGAACATGTGTTTCTGCTGGCAACTTAAAATCATAACCTTTATACCTTGACTAATATTCTAACATGACTGCATAATGAATATCTCCTCTCCACTGAAAATAGATCGGCCACTGTATTCTTTGCCTTCACTCTAAAATAAAAATATTAGTCATTTTCCTCCTCTCATGCTGCTCTATGACTAGGAGGTATTAAAAAGAGGCCTGTCAATTCTGAATGCAAACCTCCCTCATAACAGTTTTGAACCCGTGTTTCTATTCTTGTATAGTGAAAACTAAGTGAATTTGATTGGTGTTTTTACAGCATATAGAGACCCTAATTTTTTGCTTTAAAAGATATTGATTTCTAATTCATTCACTGCTATATATTTGATTTGCAATAATTCAGAAGTGGGCACTTTGTTTCTCTCTTTAAGGTTAAAAAACAGATGGATTTTTAGAGGTGCTGCAGGATTGCAGCTCCTACTGAAACTGAAAGCAATTTTCATAATATCATGCTGGCACAGGAGCATATGTTATTAAGATCACAGAATGGATGTTGTTGTTCAGAAATAACTTCTGTTTCCAAAGAGAGAAGAATTTGGAAAAGGGAAATGAAACCGTTATTTCTTTGTGGATTATTGTGTGATATCTCTTCCTAGCACAATAACTGTTCATAAAGAGATGAAAAATTGCAGAGAGATAGTTTGGTTTTCTAGCTTTCCTGAGCTTTAAAATTGATGTACTTGTATTTCTCTTTCCTAGGCTAAATAATAAAAATTAAGTGAAATGTACTTCACACAAACATTATCTTTGCTTTCTGCCCCCAACAGGAGGGACCCTACCTCACTCCCAAAAGCTCCCAGTTCAAATTACCCTCAGAAACGTGCATCATAAAAAATTCAGATACCTTCAGTGGTTATTGTTTCAAGAGAACTAATCACTTCACACAAATTTCTTTCTGACTTGAAAAGAAGGGTGTTCCTTTCGTCTATTTTCACTGTCAATGCCAAAATCCAGGAATCTTCAATTCAACATGAGATACCCATATGGGCAGTAGGAGCTAATAGAAAGAGTGGACCATTACTGTATAACCTGCTGCCAAATCTTGTCTGTGCCTGCCCTTCTTTCATCTATCTCACTCTCTTTACTCTGTGTAGATGATAATTGGGTAGACCTCTGAAAATATATTTCCCTCCTGATTCCCCTGAACCTAAATGATGGAAACAAGCACTCTCAATGGTAAAATTGCTTCAATTTTTTTATGTTATCACCAGCTGGTTTTTTGAAGCATCTGTAAGGTGGTGAGAAAGCTTTGTGAAGATATAAGTATATATAATGCTGCAAAGCACCCAGATGGTATGGGAGATGTAACTTGTCCAGTGATGCTGAATGAAGCACCAACAGGGTGAAGCCTCAGAACAGCACTTACTAGGAGCACAAGCTACAAAAAGGGCACTGTTTATGTGGTAGTCCTCCAGCCTCCCCTCTTATTTTGATAGACAAGGAGATTTGTCTAATTTTAGGTCATTAGAGACAATATCATAAATATTCTTTGTATAGAGATTGTGTCTTTCTTTTACACTTTTATTTTTTCTCATCACATTTCTTGCTAACTTTAATTTCTTTTTTTCCTGGTATTCATGTTTCCTTTCCTTTCTTCTATTATCCCAGCTTCTATTTTTTTCAATCAATTCGTTTTAGATTCAGTGGAAATAAACACAGTAGGAAGTAAATTCTCTGAGACAATCACTATCCTTTCTACTTGTGTAAAAAGCATAGCACTTATTCTATGTTATGTAACTTAGCAAGACTGATTTTCTGGAAGTGAAAGGTAGGGTGAATTATATTAAGGAAGCAACGGCAATCTTACTTCATGCACTATTACTGCATTGCATGACAAAAGTAAAAATATGCAGTTACATAGCTCTTCTTTCTCCTTTTCCCCTACTGAAAACTGAACTGACATTGCAAATAGTATTGTGAATTATTATTATACCTATATTCACCACTAGGCCTGCCTTCAGATATGAAGTATTAATGGCTATTTAAAAATACAAGAAATCCTCAAAGTTTTTTGTAAATATTAGTCCCTCTTCTGTTCCACATACATCAATGGAATATTAAACATGCATCATATTTAGACATTGATATTTAGCTAAGAATTGTGCATGAACAATATCAAAAAGGCTTCTTAATCTACCCACTTGATAATCAATAGTCAGGCTTACATCAAAAAAGCAAAACAGAATCTGAGTTATGAAAATATTAATTCCAAATGTAATTAACAACATTGAGCTATGCTCAGCTGTAAGTGATCATAAAGATTGATGTTTTTCGAGGCTAATCCAAAAATAACCCCTTCCTCTGAAATGAAATATATTAGCCCTAATGTTGATGTCATTTGAAAAAGTTGATCTTCTGGAGCTTCAGACAAGTATTTTGAAATATTCATACAAATTCTCTCAAAGTCAATAGACATTTTTCTATTTGCTTCAGTAATGTAAAACCTGGGCTCTAGTTTTCTTATAAGACATTTTCAGGTGACAGAAAAAGCCCAATAATTTCATGGGTTTATAGCTAACTTTATGGGACTAATATAATATGCAGAACAGTATAGGGGATTCTACGTTATCTTAATCTGTATTACTTTCCTAATATTGAATATAATGTACAACAATATTTAAATATGCTAAATAACATCGTATAGTTTTAAGAATAACTTGAAAGTGTTACTGTAGCTGGGTACAAGCCATCTCAGCAATAACACCCTGTTGTTTTACTCTGACACATTGTTCTATTTCTGACTTATTTTTCATAATCATCCTTCACATCTGTAAAAATAGACGTGGGTGATATCTTTCTGAGGGCTGCTGTTACATTCGGTTGCAATTAAAGCTACTGTACAAGTGCCCTAACAGTCTAACTTAAATAGAGTTCAGCTATATGAATCACACTGCATTATTTGGTCCTCCACAGTAATAGATCAAAAGGCATGGTCTCTTTTATGGTCTCAAGCTCTCATCTTCCAGGCAATATAATTTAGGTGGTCAGCAGGAAACCTTAGTGAAAAGAGCTGATGCATATATTGTCCCCTTAATTTTGAAATAGTAAATAAAGAAAGATATTTTTGCATAACCTACAGAGTTTTCTACGTCTTCAGGAAACTCGATAGAGACTTGTAGAGGGAAGAACTGCATTTAGCCACCTTGGCCCCCAAGAAGACAAGAATAACTACCAGGCTGAATAAATACTTCTCATTACTGCTGTTCTTTGGTGTCTTCTCAGTCTTGAGGGACTTTGCAGATGCAATACAACAGTTTGTCTGTCCTCCCACTCCATGTAGGTTGCTCATGAGAAAATGAGGTTTTGTTTCTGTTTCTGGAAGTTTGTCTGTGAAATGTTTCCTTTCTTGAGACAGGACATTGCCAAGGATCTTTTGGTACATGGTTTTAGTAAAAAGTTATTTCAAACTTGAATGACAGATATTTTTATTTCGCTTATGCAGAAAGCTTTTAGTAAAATGAGTCTGTAGAGGTGGATTCTGTGGGAAGAGACAGCTCCCCCTGTGTTGTACAGAGCCAGTTTCACCTGGCTCCAAAACAGACCTGCTGGTAGCCAAAACTTAGACCATCAAGAACAGCAAGGCTGGTGGCACCTTGATCATAATATATGTAAGAAAGGGTGAAAAACTCTGTGAGAGAGAGGAGTTTAGATACTGTTTTAGAATCCATAATTTACTCTTTTTCCAGGATGTGTGTAAATTCCTATGTCCTTTATTTGCCTAAGAAAATGCTTATCTGATGTAGAATTTTTTTGTAAAATTTTTAGCTTTCTTCAAATCAGATTTTGCTTACAGGAATTGTGATTTTTGGTAGCTATGTAGCTATTTCCAAGTGCATTTTAATTGCCTTACTATTTCTCTGGAGAAATTACCTTGAATTTCTTGAGAATTCCTTGAAATTACCTTGAAATTACCTTGAAATTACCTTGACAATACCTTGATTTTCACTCATTTGACTCAAGTGTTAGAAAGAAAATAATAGCTTGGGATACAGACTGAAGTTTTTGTTTAATCTTCTTGGAAGAGCAATGTTAAATTCTTTTTATTGCTGTATAGACTGCACTTTACAAATTAAGACAGTGATATTTGCACATTACTTTTTTTTCTCCATGCTGGCTTTCTAGAAGATTTTCAGAAAATGCTGAGATTTCAAGAGCCAATCATAATTACCATGAACCTTTCTATCAACATAAAAAATATCCCTGTATAGCATGTATGTAATGAATCATTATCATAACAGTCTAAACCAGGGACATGAAAATCAAGTTTCTTTGGATTTTGGTTTTTATGGTACCTTGGAATATGTCTGTCTAAAAGTGTGCTTTTACTACCTGGGATGATCCTGGGACTGTATTTTCTTTGAGTGATGTTTCCACAACAATTCTATATTGTTATAATTTTCCTTATACTTCATCAATGTCACTAATTTCAGAGGGAGGAGATCTGTGTACCAAGAAGCTGGAGGAAAACCTTTCCCCTTCCTTCCTTCCTTCCTTCCTTCCTTCCTTCCTTCCTTCCTTCCTTCCTTCCTTCCTTCCTTCCTTCCTTC
>JAWWMU010000106.1:76033142-76043760 GCA_035048155.1 Cinnycerthia olivascens
TTCCTTCCTTCCTTCCTTCCTTCCTTCCTTCCTTCCTTCCTTCCTTCCTTCTCCGCTCTTGTGTTTTCTTTCATTATAAAATCTTCTTTTATGAATATATGTAATGAAATACTTTTCCACAATAGCTATCATTTAGCATCATTAGCAGAGTTAAATACAAACCTAAGGAAACCTTGCTACAATGTTAAATAATTAACAGCAAAAAGTAAAATAGGATTAGATTTAGGATGTGTTTTAGTGACCATTTGAGCCTGAAGCCAGAAATCACTCCTTTTGTCAGTACACACTGCAAAGACAAGTGTGTTCACCTTTATTTAGAATGGCCAACTATTCTCAAAGAGCAAAATGAATTTGAGTGCAGAAATGGAACTAAAGATAAACAGAGGATCCCAAATTGATGAATGCTTTCAAAAGTCATAAAAGTGATTTTAAAATCAATTTGGTATTTGATCAAATTCCACTTTACATTTTAGAAGATGGAATTGAAATGCTGAGACCACATGGCGAGATAAAGTCCTTGTAACAAAAGCTCTGTAGTTTGGATCCTACGCTACTTTTTTCTTCAGAATATACAAAATAAGTTATATGGCTCTGACATGCAGGCTGTGTGCCACAGTGCTTTGGCTGAGCTTGCCAAATAATCTGTGATGATTACCTTTTTAAATTTCTCTGGTGGATTTGTTTTTGTTTGATTTGTTTTGTATTTCCTATTTGAAGTGCTTTATTGCGGCTTTAGTTATTTAAATATGGGTTTCAGCCTGCTATGATAAATGGGTGAACACACACCAATATTGGCATAGGAGCTTCCCTGGTAAGAGAAGTGTGACTGTGAATCCTAGATGTGGGTGCTGGTCTGCTCTTGGCTGTTGAGAATTCTCATATCTAATACTTGCTTAAGTGGCACAGATAATGAGATATATAAAAATTCATTCTCCATCCTTTATATAAGAGGAGGAGTCACACTTGGTCAGTAATGATTGTCCTGTTAGTATCGACTGGAGGTGTAACTTCTCTTCTTACTGTATGTTTCCCTGTCCAGTTTCCAGTTTCCAAAGACCACCCTGGTCCCAGATATTTAGCTCTGTGCAGTTCTGTTTAGGAGTAAGACCGTAGTGAAGATGGTGAGCAAAATACACACAGAGCCACAGTAGAGCAGGATGCAACTTGCTCCATCAAGAGGTAAGAAGAAATGTAGGGCCTGTTGAACCCAGTTTCGTTCCCACTGCTGGACCCATAGAAGATGAATGTGACATATGTACATTGTGGGGTGCATAAACTGCATTCCTTTCTCTCTCTAGCAGAAGAGTAAAACAATGACTTCATCTCTCCCTGCAGTAACATCAACTCTACTCTCTGACTAATGTTTATGAGCTCAGAATCCTACCTATGTTTGAAATGGCTTTTCCAGTTGCCAAGTGTGGTTGAACTCTTATCAATAAATTAAACAAAGAGTAGGCATCAGGGATAGGGTGATAGATAGACGGATGAATATACTATGCAAATGTATAAGTTTAATTTCCCCAGAAAACCAAAGTTAAAGAATGTCTACAGATATTTAAGGAGCATACTAGCCAACAGTTTCAGTAGTTGCATGAGCATTTGTTCATGTTAAGAGAGTATGTATGTCTGTAGAACAATCTACTTAATAAGGGCCATTATATTTCTCTGGAATGTTATTCTGAACTAGTATTATCCAGAGGACACAGAAAATATATACAAAAAAAAAAGAAAAAAAAAAGAGTAAAAGCCCAGTGATTGGACAAATGGCAAGGTATGTGGGAAGAGCCTTAAGGCTCTCACATGAAAATAAACTGAATTTATGAATTATTGTTTTGGAACAGTACAACAACATTTAATATTCAAAGCTTGAATTTTCAGAGAGAGAAATCATGAACCTCAGATGAAGTTGTTGTGTATTGGGGATATCAGACTCTATGAACATCCTTTACTTTTTTGTTTGTTAGAATGACGTATTCTCACGTACCAAATAAATTACAGGCAAATAGATCTCAAGACCTCCTTTTAACAGCTTTTCTGCATATGCAACATATATAATTGTCAAAATCTAACATTTTTAAAGATGTGCATGGATGTTAAATCAAAACATTCACTAGAAATTGGAAAATAATTTTATGTCATCTTAATAGGCTGAAGGATGATACTAGGCAGGGTGACTGAAGGTCAGCTCTACCATTTACCTACTAGTATGTAAATGTGATTCCTCATTGGACAATCAAGTTGTAAGAGGAGGCAGATCTGCCTTTCTGTTTCAGTCAAAGAGGTCATGCAATTATGATGAATTGTCTTGTTAAAAACCTAACCTCATGCCTACCAGACTAAAAACTCCATTTGTTATGGCTTGTCTAAGGATACAGGCAAGGGCTGAGAAGTGCCTTCTGTGTTTAGCAGTCTCCTGCTGCATGGTTGCAAAATGGGAATGAAGACTACTGAATGTATGTCCGCTGATGGCTAAACTGTGATGCTTCCAGAGCAAGAAACAGAGAACTGCACAACCAAATGAGGTTGAGGAATGATAGAAACTATGCAAGTTGGCCTTAGACCAGGACACTACATTTCACATCTGTACAGTCAGAGTAACTATGTCACTAGACAGATGAGACAATAAGTCTATGTCTTGTCTTGGATAGGGTTAAAAACCTGTCATGGGTACTACTTCATTAGCAGCCCAGTGGGAATGCTGCTATCTGCTGAATTTCTACTTAGGTGTTGCCTAAATGGCTCTCATCTGAGCACTGAGTCAGCCTGTTGTCACATATCTTTTGAGATGTGAACTCACAGCTTGAGGTGACAAAGGCACAAGCTTAGCAGTTGTGGTTAAGATGTTATTTCCATTCAAGTGCTTAATTTCTGCTGCTTATATCTTTCCAAGCCATTTACTCTAAGAAGGAAATTTCTCACACTGATGTCCAATCCAGAGGTGAAATGCTTCAAAAGTTTGATAAAAATCCATTTGGTTGTTACTGAGGTATCTGAATGCAGTAAGACTAGGGGGGAGTGAGGAATCACTTCCTATTCCTTAGTCTATGTTTACCAGATACTTTCTTTGTTTCTGGAAATTATCAGTGTAATTAATTTCCATGCTGACACATTTCAAGTTGTCACAAAGCTCTGTCACTTCTCTATCTGGTAATACTCACCCCATACACATTTTATCTTACCATGAGGCATGTGTTTTATGGTCTCATATTCCCCTTGTGTGTTTTTATAGGGCTCTGTTGGAACGAACAGAGGATACCTACTTTGGTATAGTAGATGAAAGTAAATTTAGAAACTACAAAAGTACTCTGAAAAAAAAAAAGAACACTGAAAAATATTTTAGTCCATCCCTCAGAAAAATAGTAAAATCTATTTTGCACTAAGTTTTGGCATTTTCTTGCATTTTTCCAGCTGAACATGAACCCAACACACTCCGGAGCCTCAAGCCAAATTTCAAAAAACCTCTAGGATTTTTCTGGAAAAAAAAAAAAAAAAAAGAATATGTAAAATCTTATTTTTATGTCCAATTTTCTCAAAGAAAATTATTTACCCAAAATTAGACACATCAGACCACATCCAAGTTTGAAAAAATTAATCATTTCCTGGGTATGAACAGAAGAATGGTTCTTATGTACTAGTTCTCTATCTATATAGATGCTCCCATATAATTCACAATATATTCTTCATCCTGACACTGTTTTTCTACACCTGCTTATTCTGCATATGTCTCTCATGCTCCTTTCATGTTTTTCTCTATCTCTCATTGCACTGTAAACTGACAATTTTTAATTACCACCATGGTGATGGTACCTTTAAAACATCCAGAATACGTTTTTTTAACCCAGAAAAATGCATATAGAGGACTCACAGCTTCCTACTTCTTGGAAGGTACTTGCAAAGGTAAACATTTTAAAGTGTTCTGGGGAGGAGAAGCTCACAATTTTATCACAGATGAATGTGATGGAGCAATTCTTTTTGGGCTACAACACTCCAGATTAGCTGGCTGAAGGGAAGAAAAGGTGAGAGGAGGCAAAGACATAATTTCTGTGAACATCTGGAAGGTAGAAGAGTACAGAAGCAAATTGGAGACTCAGAGGAATATCTATTTCCTTCCTGGGTCCTGTCTGTACACCCCATTCCTACTTTGTGATATGCAATGAAGAGGGAAAACAAGTCATAAAGGATGACAAAGAATTAATGTAGAGGGAGTTTCTGGCAACTCCCAAGAGAAAAACAGAGTGGGAGGCTATAGCTAATGAAAAGAAATAATCTGTTAAAAGTTCTGGGTTTAGTGGTTTAGTAGTAGTGTGCATGGGAGGAACCCATGTTCATTATTTTCCCCATAAGGTACAAATGAAAGGTGTGATATCCTCAAGTCACAAATGCTGGAAAATTTTCATCTGAAATATAGCAAGATTTATGCATGGATGATTAAAAACCTAGAAAACAAAACCCACAGAGACATTGGCTGCAAAATCAGAAATGTTTTTATGCTATGCGATACCAAAACTACAGGAATACTATGACTTTGTTTCTTATCCTACTACCTGGAGAAATGGGAAAATTATACTTGACTGTGCTTGGACTCTCAATCCTTCTGTAGACTGAGCGGCAGACTGGATGAAAATGTCAAGAAATTTTTTCTTGACTGCAGAATTTATTTACCATTCTAATGATAGAATCAGTCTTGAGATTGAGTCACTGGTATACAAACTGAGAAATATTGACTACACTTGCCATGTTATCCATTATATTGTTTTAATGTAAATTTCTATTGTTAGGTGAAAAAGTGAAATAGATCTGTCCTTCCCATACTCATTTGAAGTTTAGCATGGTAATACCTGCTTGGCTCTTTGTACTGTTTCTCATTGTCTACTGTAGCTGCCATATGCACAAGAATACATTTGCCATCTCTTAACAGGCAGCAGATTTCCTATTTTGACAATAAGGCTGGCCCACAGAGATTGTTTAGTTAGATTTTAAGGATCTAAATGCAAATAAATTTATTCCCCTGTGACTTGATTTTGTTCTTGCATTGCCATTGTCTACCTCTCCAACAAACCAAGAAACTGTTAGTTTTCTTTCTCTTCAGGGAGACATGCCAGAACTTAGCAAGTTTTTTTTCTTTTTTTTTTTTTTTTGTCAGTAAGCATGTTGCCCCTGTTCATTCTTATCATTATGAAAAGTTCTGTTTTTCTTTTTCTCAACTGTCCCCTCAGCAATGTTTAGGAAAAAAAAAACTCTTCTGAGAATTTTTGCTGGAAAATATTCTTTCCTATTTTTAAACTCTCATTTATTACTTCTATTCTTATTCCTTGGCAACCTGCATATATCATTAAATTAAAAGGAACAAAGTATACAACTTTTTAATGGTTTTGAAAAGTTGATGTTTACATTGAAGGCTTTCTGAAGCAGTGCCTTATTCAACAAGGAAAATAGAAAAAAAACCCACTTTGCTGCGCTTTCGAAAGTCTTTCATTTGCACCCATAAAAGGATGATTGAATATTATCCTATTACTACTGATGCACATGATTTATCCCCATGTGTCTTTAAAACCTCATGAAAAAAGAAGACATATTAATTTATTACTTTCTTAAGTTCTTCATTGTGTTAATTGGGATTACTCCTATTAAAAAAAGATATCAAAATCCAAACAAAAATGATGATGAATAAACTAGTTGCTGACTAAATTCCAGACAAAAAAGATGATGAATAAACTAGTCACTGACTGAGTTTTTTTCCCTGTGGTTAGAACTTAAAATGGAACACATATATTGTCAATAAAATATTACAATATATTTTAGTCCACTTATTTTTGTGAAGAGCAAAAAGGTCCTTTATAAATAGCAAAAAATTAAAATGTTCAGAACACTTAATGACTAGAAAATTACAGGCTTTTCCTTTTTTATAAGATACACTAAAATACTGTACTCAGTCTAACAATATTACACTCAGAATAAACATATTGTCAAATATGAGCTGCAAGATTCATTCTCTTTCTACTGAAGGGAGGATATTAACATAAATATTGTTATATGGCCACAGATACATTAGTTTTAGAATGTGATTGCAGGGTCCTCAGCAATTTGAATGGGACACTCTATTACAAGCTTTTCTTTAAAATTTGTGTTTTCCTTTTTTATAGTAATTCTTTTTAGTATATGATAGGATGAGCTAAGTATGATACTAGGTACTGCCTTCTGAAGGAATGTAATTAGATTTTGGTTACCCCTTAATGCCTCATGATCCTCCAGACAGGTTTGTAAGCTGAATAAGCTATTCTGGTAGATAACAATCCCTGACCTTCTCCTCGCTTCCTGAAGCCTTGTGATTCCCACTCAGCACATGACAGAAAATACAGTTTTCACATGATTGAGTTCTGCTACCATACTGCATAGTAGGTTGACATGTGTCATTTTTATCCCATACCTTGCCTTGTCTTGCTCTGTCATTTGCATTTATTTCCCTTCTCTTCCTTTCTAATTTAGTCTTCTTAAACATATGTAAAGGGTCACTCTTTTTTTACTAGACAGTGAAGTCAAGAGGCCTATAGTTACAGTGATGCATAGCAGGGAGTAGAGTAGCCCTGTGTTTTTAAAGATAGTTATGATGGCCTATACCCATGGGATCTCCATGAACAGTTGTCCTAAATTATATTATCCTCATCTTATACACCTGACCCTTGGAGAGTGACTGTGGTTGTGTAAGATTGAGTAGAAAAATAATTTAACTTATATTTCCAATTCTTACATCAATTGCTATTTGATAGCACTGTTTGTTGGAGAAAGAGTTGAGATAAATTCAGAATGAACATTTTGGAATCCGAAAGACTTTCATGGTGAATAGCCACAGTAAGAAAGTTCTCTGACCTAACCACTGATTCTGAAATGTTCTTGACTGTTAAGCACCCTGTTCCTGAAATACAAGGAGCAAAAGTAAATTTTTTTTGGCTCTAGGTAACATTTAAGACTGAGTTTCCTCCTTGGGATACATTCCTGGTGTTTAGGAAATGACTTAACTATTTTTTTTTCTGATGGAAATTAATTTATGTTTTAATTGTGGTACTTAACATATAATAGATTTATTTAGTTATTTGAAGATGACAAGACACTGTTGCACACCAAAAAGGTGTCAAAATATAAGAGTATTGAAAGTGTGAAAAGAGAAAGATTATTTGAATAGTGTCAAACTCATTTAAAAACAGTTTGCGCTTTTATCAAAGCCTCTGTTTTCCCCTTGACACTTTTTGAGGTATCATTTCTTGCTGTTAATTGCCTGAGAAAAGTATACTGGCAGTGTGAAGCTGTGGAAATTGTAGAACATCTCTCTTTCTGCATTAATTGCGGCTTCAGATACATATTCCACAAATACTGTACAGAGATTTTTCTCTGTGTGCCATAGAGAAATTTCAATATGACATTAAAAATTGGCTTGTTTTTCTGTTTGTATTTTTGATCAAAACTACAAAGTTCTCTCTTGCTTTGCTTACAGAGATGCATAGAAGGGATCCCCAGTGTGTAGTCTGTGTGAGACCAAAACTCTTTCGAACTCATACTCTTGGGCCTCTGTAGTAATGATAATAGACATTAAAGTCTTTACTTATATCTAAAGGGTATTTATATGCGCTGCATGAAGTAGTTAACTAAACCTCTGTACAATTTGCTTTGCTTTGTACAAAAGTATTTTTTGAAAGATAATTACCCCAAGGTTACTTAGAAATAATTTTTACATGAGAGAATTTTATTTTCTCCCTTGGCCTTTCTATGCTGTTAATAAACGGTGGCACAAATGAAGTTAAAACTCTAATGGAAAGCTTAAGAAATTACTATGATAACAGGCTAATATTAATTAAAAGTAAAATAATAGTTCTCAGCTACTAGGCCTATTCTAAATATTATCTTGTTTTAATTCCAATTCAGCCAGATTCTAATACAGTTTTCAAGTTCATTGCTTTTCCAACTATTGTCTTAAGGAAATAAATTGTTTAATCTTCTTCCATAGGTTTCCTGGACCATTGGTATATGCATTATCATTTACTGAATTTGTTGTTAAGAATTTTGTATTGTTAAGAGAATGGCTAGAACCAATGACTCTCTGGGAAGTTTTTGTTACTTATTTGGTGGCTTACATACATTCGTGGCCACTTCCCTAGATTCCAGTTTGCTGGATGATAGATATTTTTTTTCATCCACTTGGAAACTACTTTTCTTTCGTGGAAATGACATGCAAGTTAGGTTTCACATAATTCAAAATAATTTTTGGATTAGTTAGAATGTGATTAAGTTCTAATAAAGCTTGTTTTTAGATGAGAGTGTTCATGACATATACTGGTACCAATTAACTGCATTAATTGATAGTTGAATTCCAAAATGTGGCAAAATATATAGAGCATCCATTTAGCGTTTATCTAAATGACCATCTTTTCTGTAGAACTTCATTAGCCTGAATGGCTGAGTGAGATTAAATTATATTGTTTGGAGCACACTGCAAAACTGTATGTTTAAATGTATTTTCTGAATTTAAGAAAAAAAGTTCAGGAGTCAAATTTTAACAAACTCTATGTTACACTGAACCATATGTTTTGGAAAGAAGTTGAAAATTGATTTTCCTATATTTTTCTGCTGCAGGATACCATTTGTATCACTCACAGCACCAGTTTTCAGGAGACAGATTTATGGGAAACTGGTTTATGACATGTCCCTTCCACTTATTTTTTTTTTCTCTTACATCCTACTCACATTCCAGTCCTGTGCTGGAAAAGCAACTTATTCTATTCCACCGGATTACAATCTTTCCCATGTACCAAATGCATCCTCAGTAGGAAAAAAATTTCTCAAATTGAATATGAGGTTCCCATTTGCCACATTAATAGATGCCTTTCTAAAGTAATTAAATAAACAAATACAAATAAGTAGTATACATGAATAATTAATAGGCAAAATGCAATGTTTCATTTCAACTTAAAGCTAATTAAATGTCTTGCAGTCAGTGTCCTTAGAATGGCATAACACTGGAGGAAAAATTATATTAATCATTCAGCAGTTGCTTTTGTTATAAACTAATTAATTTGTTTTCTGTCTTTAAAAGAAAAGCATCTAGAAACTACAATCTTAACTAAAAATATTCAGAGCTTAAATCTTGTAAGACAGTTCACAGAAAAAGTATTTCTGTACTCTTTTTGATAGAAAAACCCTTTTATCTAGACAAAGGTAAACAATTTATTCACTCAAAATAAAAGAACAATCAAAATCTTGTGATACCTGCTGGAAAACAAATCTGTGTAAGCTTGTATGGCTGTGTTGAGCTACCCGTAATGACTTTATATATGGGTGGAACGTGACTGATCAGTTTCTGGGATTTCAATTTTGGTTTAGGATTTAATTTCATTTTAAGACTTCAGTCAGTACAGTGCCTAGGCAAGATCATAGGATTTAGCACCTAAGCCTATTGTTCCATAGAAAATCTCTCATTTACTTCACCAGTATATGTCTGTATCTATTAATATTTCTTATATATCATAAGAACAATTGATAACATTGGCAGAGAAATACTGCGCTCTGATCCTGGGTGATTGTACATGGTGTAGGTTCCTGATGTCTGAAGAAAGTCCATTAATCAAATGTGTGTTAGAAAAGATGATTATCCATAGGAAATTGACAGACTATGTACAGAGACAGTAGAGTCCCCATGCTTTCAGTAAGGTGAGTTGAGTTCATGTGGAGAAAAACTAAATAGTAGATAAAAATCTCTTGCTTAAAAATTCCTATTCAATTTTATTCAATTCATATTATTGTGATAAACACAGAATCATCTAAGAAGCAACTTGGAAACTTGCGTGTTATGTATATGCTACGTTTAAAAACAAATATCAACCATTTTGTAAGAAAGAGCCATTGTTAATATGGTATAATCTCAATGCAGGGTGTGAAAGTTAACTTTCAGCAGTTTATATTGACATTGCTAATCTTAGAAGCATAGAATGGTTTGGATTGAAAGGGACCTCAAAGATCATCTCATTTCAATCCCTCCATCATTGACAGGAACACCTTTCACTGGACCAGGCTGTTCCAACACTCATCAAACTGGCCGTGGCAGGGTTTTCTCTGGGCAACCTCTTCTAGCATCTCACTACCCTCACAGTAAAACATTTATTGCTTATATCTAATTTAAGTGTGCCTTCTTTCAATTTGAAGCCACTGCACCTTGTTCTATCACTACATGCCCTTGTAAAAAGTCCCCCTCCAGCTCTCTTTTAAGGCCCCCTTTAGGTACTGGAAAGCTGCCACAATTTTCTTTAATGAGCACTCTTATCTCCAGGCTGAACACCCCCAACTCACTCAATCTGTCTTCAATAGAAGATGTGCTCCAACAGTCTCATAAGCTTGGTAGCCTTGCTCTGGATCTGCTCCAACAGGTCCATGTCTTTCCTGCGCTTGGCACTCCAGAGCTGGATGCCGCAGTCCAGGTGGGGCCTCCTGAGAGCAGAGTAGAGTAGAGCAGGAGAATCACCTCCTTAGGCCTGGTGGCCACTCCTCTTTTTGTGCAGCCCAGGATATGGTTGGCTTTCTGGGATGTGAATGTGCACTGCCAGATCATGCCAAGCTTCTCATCTACCAACAC
>JAWWMU010000106.1:76043860-76056311 GCA_035048155.1 Cinnycerthia olivascens
CAGCCCAGGATATGGTTGGCTTTCTGGGATGTGAATGTGCACTGCCAGATCATGCCAAGCTTCTCATCTACCAACACGCCAAGCTTCTCATCTACCAACACACCAAGCTCTTCTTCTCAGAGCCCTTCTCCTCTTTTCTCTTCCCAACCTGTATTTGTATTTGGGGTTGCCCAGACCCAAGTGCAGGACCCTACATTTGAATTTGTTGAACTTCATGATAGATGCATGAGCCTACCTCTCAAGCCTGTCAAGGTCCCTCTGGATGGCATCTCTTTCCTCCAGTGCATCGACTGTACCACTGAGCTTGATGATGTTGGAAAAATTCCAGAGGATGCACTTGATACCACTACATGTGCCACTGATAAATGTCCTAAAAGTTGGAAGTCCCAATAAAGACCCCTGCGGAATTCCTCTTGTCAGTGCTTTCCACTTTGACCTCAATTCCTTGAGTGTGACAATCCAGACAACTCCTTATCCTTCAAATTGTCCCTTTGTCAAATTCATGTCTCTCCAATATAGAGATAAGGATGTTGTGTGCAACAGTATCAGGTGCTTTGCACAAGTCCAGGTAGATGATGCCAGTCACTCTTCCCTCATCCAACACTGCTGTTACCCCATCATAGAAGGCCAATATGTTTTTCAGGTAACATTTTCCCTTAGTGAAGCCATTCTGGATGTGACCAGCCACCACCTTGTTTTCCATACTTTTCAGTAGGATCTGCATCACAATCACGTCAGGCACAGAGATGAGACTCACTGACTTGTAGTTCCCCATGTCTTCCTTTTTTCCATTTTTTTAAAAATTGAGGTTATGTTTCCTCTTTTCCAGTCACTGGGAACTTCACCAGAATGTCAAATGTCTGAAATATGATGGATAGTGCTTCATCCATCTCTTTCAACAATTCCCTCAGGTGGGTGTATATGACCAGGATCCTTGGAATTGTGAACCTTCAGGTTCCTTAAATAGTCTAAAACATGACCTTTTCCTACTATGTGCAGTTCTTCATTCTCCAAGTTCCTGTCTTTTCCTTCTTCGACTTGACTAATGCTGTTGGAGCACTTGTTAGTGAAGATTGAGGAGAAAAAGTCATTGAGGACCTCAGCCTTCTCCATGTCACAAGTAAATTGGTCTCATATTTCTTTCCAAAGTGATGCTATATTTTCCATAGTCTTCCTTTTATCACCAAGTTATCTATTGTATTTTTTCTTGTTGACCTTAATATCCCTGGCCAAGTCTGATTCTGTCAGGGCTTACAGGATCCCTGGCAATCTCTTTCCCAGGTGTAAGGACTTAAAAGATCACAGTTTTCTGTCTCAAATCACAGTTACCACAAACCTCGTTACCACTGAAGAGCTCCCACTGTGGAGAACTGTGTAAAGAAGCAACTGCTCATCTGTGACCATTGAAGGCCTCACCCCCTGCCGAATATTCCTCTAAGGATATCTGAAACTTAGACTGTAAATTAAGCCACTGTGGTAAGATAAAGGTGGTAGTATCATCCAAGTGTTATCTCCAGCCTATAGGGAGGTAAACAAAGCTGGGAGAGAAGAATGTATCAGTGATCATGGACACAAAGAAACCACAAGCCACAAGCAAAACCAACTCAACAATTGTGCTGAAATAATTTTAGGTAAAAGGTGACTGTGTCAGGGGGAGATTGAGGCACATTGACTCAGGAAACTCCCTGACTCAAAAGGACTAATTAGCATTAAAAGCAGCAGAATCATTTAACCAATAGAATAGGAGAAGTGTGTAGCCAACAAGCATTGATTCTTCTTTGAGCAAATATATATATAAATATTGAAAAGTTTTGAATTACCTTGGAACCTGCAGTATCAAGAAGGCCAGGGTGAAAAAGGACCAACAGGATGCCATTTGATCCATGGGTGGTGGCTTAATTTGTCTCTTTTTTTACCCCCCCTTTTCTATTTCTTGCTATCTCTCTACCCGACATTTTGTTGTTAAATAAAATCCATACTATTGACTTTAGTATATGGTCTCATCTGCAACGTAATTTGGGTAGAAGCATCTCTTAGGAGTCAGATTTTAACACCAGGCTACCTGTCTCTACTTCCATTCTCTACTGGCTTTCTCTTTCGTTGGGTTTTTCCAGGGGTTTCTTGCTCATGTATGCAGGCCTCCTGGTGTTTTTGCCTGACTTCCTCTTTACCAGCATGTATCATTTCTGAGGTTGGAGAGGTTGACTCTTCAATATCAACTCCCTTTCTTGAGCGTCTCTTCTCTCCAGGGCTTTATTCCATTGTATTCTACTGAGGAGATTCCTGAAGAGGTCAAAGTCGGCTTTTCCAAAGTCCAAGAAAGTGAATTTGCTGTGAGATCTTTCTGCCTTAAGAATCATGGATACCACCCACCATTTTGTTGTCACTTCAGCCGAGGTTTCTCTTATGCTTCACATCACCCTTAAATCCCTTCTGGTTTTTGAGGATAAGCTCCAGCATAGCATCTCTCCTTGTGGGCTTCTCTGTCACTTGGAAGGATGTTGTCATCCAGACATTCCAGAAATGTGCTGTATCACTTGTGTCTTGCTGTGTTTGTCCTTCAGCAGATATTGGTGTGGTTGAAATTCCACACATAGTCAGGGCTTATGAACATGAGGCTGCTTTTATCTCTCTATAGAGGGGCCACAGATTCTCAGTGTTCCTGACTGGGAAGCCTACAGAAGACCCCCACTATAATGTCACATGTCCCTGCTCTCCCTTTAATGCTGACTCATTAGCTCTGGTTCAGCTCCTCATCCATCCTCAGGCAGAGCTCCATGAACTCCATCTGGTCATTGACATAGAGAGCAGCAATTCCTCCTCATCTTCCCTGCCTGATCTTCCTAGGGTCTGTATCCTTCTATATATCCTTCTGTGTACTACAGGAGGTATGCCACTGTGTCTCGGTGATGCCAGCAAGATCATTGCCCTGCAGGTGTGCCCATGACTGTAACTCCACTTGTTTAATTCCTGCCAATTTTATTGTTTTCTGGTTTATACATTCTATAAATTCCTCTTATTGGATAAAGCAGTTGCAATGTACTTTTCAATAGTATTTGTTTCACTTACAAACACCCTGCATCAAGAATGGGAGTAGTAACTCACCCAAATCCCTAGAAGGAGTCACGGTGCTCACAGTCTGGATTTTTGCAGACAGATGGCCATAAAACTAACTGATTTTGCACACTTGTGATTCAACTTATTAACTGAGCCCTGTTCATAACAATAGCAAAGCAAAATCTCTCTCCTAACAGCAGAACTAATGAAGCATTGCTTTCTACAGATGTTCTTAAGTACCAAAGGTACTGTGCCACGTCACTATTAGACCAGTCTTCCCACCCTATGTGGAAAACATACCTTCTTGTGGTTCCTAAACAGGCCCTAGTAACCACTGGTCACTTGCACAAATCCAGCAATTTCAGTGCCACCCCCCAGCTGTTTTCCTACTCTCTGTCTTTCTTTGAAGGCCTTGTCAAATAAGTTCCATGTCCTTGATGTAAAGCTACTTTCCAGTTACCTGACCTGGTAAATATATCCTGGCTGCCTATGTACTAGCAGTCAAATGAATGAGGATTACAAATGACCTCACAATCTAGCAGTTCCCACACAGAAGTGTTACAGTGATGTCTCTTTTTTGGCATCAGTTTTTGTTCAGCTTGTAAAGAGGGATAATATTTTGGGGTCTTTTACCCCTTTTTTTCTTCTACAATGATTTCTTCTACTGGGTTCAAACATAGTAGGGTAAATCTAGTAGACAAACATATATTCTTTATGAATTTGGAAGTTACTTTTCCTTAGCAACATGGATGGCAAATGCAAATGATTAACATTTTTAAATTTCTTGAACTTTATATTCTCCACTAAAAATTTGTTACACTGATCTGTGACTGAAAAACAGCGACATCTTTTTTGTAACATTTTTTTATATCTTTGATTCACAGTTAGAAACTGTAGAATATTCCATTTCAAAACCAAAGTAACTTAATTTTACCTTTAAATAAAGACTATGAGTTATTGATTCAAGACTCTCCATTCTGTTAAGTATTTTTGGTTTTGATTTTGCTTTGATTTTGTTAGTTTGGGGTTTTCTTTAATTCAGTAAAATGTTGCTGATTTCCTTTAATGCTTCACAGAGAACGTTTGTTCTATTATGGAGGTCCAGTATATAATTTATGTTTTGTTTTTAGTATGAAATCTGGGTCTATGTGGCTTTCTGTACTAGGAACGTAATTTTTCATTTATTAAAAGATACTGCTGAAGCAAAATCTATAAAAAAACTCCTCAGTATATATAATTTGTGAACCATTGGTGCATATGAATATTGTTGTTATACCAATTTTTTTTTTCTGAAATAGGCATCAATACAAATCTAAATCTTTAAAAACCTAATAAATATACATACTCACCCCTTCTCATTTTTAATTCATATATGTAGCAAATTTACAATATCACTCAAAGTAGTCAGATTTGAGCTATTTTGAATGAAAAGAGATGCATGATGACTCAGGAAAGCCTAATGGCTGCTTATTACTGTTTGTTCAAAGAAATATTTGACTGCTGTTCTGAACTGGGGTAAAAAAATGGTGAGTAAAAGTCCACTCCTCACACGATTATCTCATGAGCCCATAGAGTCACAGAGGTTAAAACAGTATCCTGATCCATATATAGACAGCTACAGAACAAATGATCCATGTCTATACTATTTAATTCTCTTTTTTTTTTTTTTTTTAACAGAGTGGCTGCAAACATGTTGCTAATGACATTTTTTTTTTATTTTTAGGCTTTTATTTTTAAGAGCAACACCTCTGAGAAGGTGTAATACTGGGCATCATCTTTATATTGCACCCTCCACTTCTTTCCTAAAATCATCATTTCACTCTCTTAAGAGGATAAATATAGTTAAAGCAAACATCCTTCACTCAAAAGATTTCCACTAGAAGAGATCGGCTCATCAAAAGGTCAGTAATAATTTTCCAAGGCTACTGCCATTTTAATTTCATAAGTATTTCCACTTTCATTTTACACAATTTTGTCAAACAGAAACTCTGTAATGATTTCTCCTTCCAACAAGTTTTCCAGTGTTGGGATCTTTCAGTAATCATATGTTTCAAGATTGCTATTTTAATCCATTGGGGAAATGTTGTAATGCATATCCAGATAGATAATGGACATGTAATGGGTATCCAGTAAAAATCAGTTTGCATTTTTTGAATTCTTTGAAAGAATACTTAATTTCTGTTTTGATAGTTTTAAAGATACATACACTCACATAATAGTTTGCATTGGAAGTGACATTTAAAAGTCACCTGGTCCGACCCCCCTGTAGTGAGCAGGGACGTCTTGAACCAGATGAGGTTTTTCAGAGCCCCTTCCAACCTTACCTTGAGTGTTTCCATAGACAGGGCATCTTCCACCTCTCTGAGACACCTGTGCCAGTGTTTTACCACTCTCATTGTACAAAACATTTCTTACTTATAGCTCATCTAAATCTGCCCCTTTCTAGTTTAAAACCAAACCCCCTTGTTCTATCTGCAGGAGGTCCTACTATAAAAAAGCTGTCCTCAACCACTTCTAGCCTGTGCTGACTCATCAAATACGGTCAGGAATTTTTTGCAAGGATGCTAGTCACAATGGGTCACAGTAATGCCATGGGCAATTTTGATAACTTCAAAATATAGAAACAACAGATTTCCTTTACTTGGGAACAGGGCCTGGGATTGTTTCATTTCCTAGTATAGATACTAGGAAATGTCCAATCATAATTTTCAGCTGCTGATCTCACCAACCAATTGTACATAAATTTTCAAAAGAACATATTTTTTACCATGTGCTCTACTTTCCTTCATATAGCTTAATATTTTCTTTAATCTGAAGAAATCTTTGGTCAGTTACCCCTCATTAATAATTCAGTATAAGTTAACCTTGCCAGGAAAGTATAAAACAGATTTTTCAGAAACCATATAGAAGATATTTTGATCCTTTTATCCCTTTCTGGAGAGTTTTAGTAGTCTCAGAAATCAGTGGCCTAAGAACACTTCTAAATTTGGGGTAGGAATTCATAGATCAGTATGTGTCTAGAAATTTTACGTTTCATTGCTGCTCTGATCTACTATTTTCAGTAAGGTTTTCACTAGAGAACACCATGAATATGGTTTGGAGAAAAGGTTTGTAAACCATCTGCAGTATCAGACTGTTCTAACACAGCATTTTCAGCTTGTTTCTTGAAGAAATGAGATGCATGCAGCCAAATTGTCTCTCCACCTGTATATTTGTAAATATCTCCTAATAACTTTAGCATCTGTTGGTCATTTCAGTTAAGGATATTCTGTTACTATTAATCTAGCAAAAATTACTGAGTGAGTAGACATACATTAGTAAAGAAAAAGCAAATGTAAATCTGGCCTTCATTTCCTCCAGACTGAAATAAACAGATGCTTAATCAATAAAATTGAAGCTTTGAACCCAGCATTTATTCTGTGAAATAAGAAATGGAAGGGAATCTTGTGCAAGGGAGAAACAAAAGGGCTTTAAGGACATGATAGGAAATAGCAGAAATGGAGAAATTATTAGGGAATACAGAACGCAACCAAATAAAAATTTGAATTTAATTATCTCTCCTTTTCTTGCAACAAATCCCTTTACTTAGTCATGTCATTATAATAGCACCAGTGGATCAGAAAGTGGTAAAAACAAGAGAAAAGTGTTAATACAAAGTTCATTGTTTAAGTGCCTTTAAATATAAGGGTTAAGAAGTTTTCAAGCGGCTGACATAGCAGGGGCTGCTGAGAGACAATAAAAATGCCAAAGACAGCACAGAAGCATTTGTCCGAGGCAGATTTTTAAATGAAAACAGAAGGTACTGAAACATAATATCTGGAGAGTGGCATCTATAAGAAATAGTTGTTTCTTCTGATTTCCAGGAGGTCCAAACTCAGCAAAAAAAAACTCTGAGATCTGCTGCTTTATCCAGAGACACAATACAGAAATTAAGATACTTGGACTCCTTTTTCTCTGAGACAAGGCATCCTAAGGATGCCACTGCATTCCCTCTCCAATTTGAAGATGAAAAAATGCAGTCTGACACAGTAACCTTGAAAGATTGCTGAGCCTCTGTTGTAGCTTTTACTTTGGATGCAATCTAAATTAACAGTTACTTTTTCTTTTTTCTTAGTGGTTCTAACTTTTCAGAAAAAAACATGCATTTCTTAATTTTTCGTAAGAGAAGAGAAAACCTAGAGGGAAAAATATAAGCTTATGAAAGGGGCTTTTTTTTTGTTGAGTTTTAATTTGGAGGTTTGGGGGGTGGGTTTCAGGTCACCGTTATAATGAAAACCATTGAAATTGAATCTTGGGACCAGGCTTAGATTTTGACTCATTCTGAAACCTAATCTACTACTTGACACCATTAATTTTGCATGGTTATACTCAAGAAACTTAAATAACTGCCTGACACCTTAGCTTTGAAACCTTGTGGTAAATCAAGGGAATAATAATTTCAAATATGCTACCCTTGAATATGTGAGAGCTACAGCAGATAGTTAAATGGATAGATAGAAAGAGAGAAGGGAGCATTAGTGAAAATAGCTGGTGAAGAAGGGAAGCTGTGAAAGACTATGCCTCTCCTCAACAAATAAACTTTATAGAGGAAAACACGTTGCTTCTACTTTCCCTGCCTTTAATACCTAAGAATGTAAACTATTAGCAGAGATTATAGCAGTGGACATGTACCAAAGTAATCACACTTTTTATTTTTAGAGGTGTAGATAAAATAAAAACTGTTTATGTGGAAGAAGCTCTCTTTGCAAGGAGGCATGTAAATAATACATAAACATGCAACAACATATATATATATATAGACACATATATATATATAGTAAATGTAGGCAGAATTTCCTTCCTCTGATCTGCATTGCAGATATCCTATCTACATCGGGAAATTGTGCTGTATTTTCTGTAGTCATTTTGCATACAGAGTAGCCTGAAAAAATTTGCATTTGAGTTCCACAATTTATATGATGAGAGTATTTTTTCCTAGATATCTTGAGTGACAGTTTTTACTTATATAGGAACACTGGGGTTTTTATTCAGCTTATTTACTTATTCATACATTTATTCTTTCATTTCTTAATTGTAACATTTCTAAGATATGGGATCTCATTACTTAAAACTCTAAAGGTTTGATCATCAGAACAAACTTTATTCTGATTCGTTAAAAATGAAAAAAAAAAAAATTTCTGCCATGTACCTCAATAATGATTTACTCTATATCTGAGTTTGTAGAGGGTGATGACCTTAGATTCTAATGCATCTTTTACCCATTACCATTTTTTGAAGCTAAAAGAAAAAATACAGAAGTGAGATCTTTGTTTCTTTATGATTTCTTAATAGGGCATTATATTTTCATACAGAATTTAATTACATTACTGAGGATTAATAATCTTCTTTATCTACACAGCAACACTTTAAATATCTAAATGAACAATTACACATTAGCATGTTCATTAACAAACAAGGATATATTAATGTCAATTGATTTCAGAGAAGGGTTATTGATTATTTAAACACAAAATGTTTCAGTGAAATATTGGTGGAACCTTCATGTATAGAAAAAAACTAATGATGTCTTTGACAATTATGAAAAATCTTAGTACAGGTAGAAGATTTGACACTTACAATATTTTGACATCATCAAGAATCACTTGGCAAATAATCCTTTTTCCTTCAAGGTAAACTGCAACACAATCCTGTGCAATAAGAAATGAAGGTCTACATTTTAAAGACCTTTAGGATATTGGTTTGAATTCTTATTATCTTAGAGTCACTTTGAAAAGTCTAGAAAGCCACAACTTACAGTATAGAATGAATGCAGAAATCTGTATTCCACATCTCATAAGAAATACATTCTTTATTTGCTTTGTTGTTTTTTAGTTCTTAAAAGAAAACATATTATGTGAATCTATTATAAGAACTGTTCTTCTTCAGTCATATATGTGTGCATCAATAAACATATTGCAATTGCTTGCCTGAAAATTGAAAAGAGATTTTCTGCTCTACTGAAATATTTTGCATTATATTATGGTTTGGTTTGTTGTTGGCTTTTTCTTAAATATAAATTTCTTAACTGTGTCCTGTGCCATTTCCTTGTATTTTGATTTAGTATTATGACATGAATCTGTCAACTTTTATTGCCCATACTTTGTAGGTTCTTTGCTAAAAGGAGCTCCTCAACCTAAAGTTATTATAAAAAATTAGTATTGAAGATTGACATTTCACAATCTTCACATGAGGTTGTAAAAAAAATAAAAATGATTCCTTTAATATACAGTATCACAAGCATTTTTTATGATGAAAAAAGAAAATAGATAATATATTGATGATAAAATGTTTTTCTCCATAACAAGGGAATATTGTTCCAAAGAGATAAAATGCTACAAAAAGTTTCTTCCATAAACTGCTGCTTAATTCACAGAGCACACCAAAATGGGAGTATATATACATTTCAAAGAACAGAAATTATTGAAACTTTGCAGTCCTTCATTTGACTTGTGCTGGTAATTGGAGTTTTCTTGATGAACTTTTTACGAAGTTACTCTGCCCTTAATGAATTTTTCATTTTTCAGATTAAGCTACAAAGGCAGAAAACATTAGAAGTCAGTATGAGAATATTACAAATAACTATATAATGACAAAAAATTACTTTCAAGATAGAATATCAGAAAACATGAGAAGTTTGGATTCTTCGTTTGTTGAAGACATGATGAAGATCATGAAACATGGACTTCAGGTCAAGGGAGGTGAGATTCACCCTCTCTACTGCATTTTCCTGAGACACCACTTGGAGTGTTGCATCCAGCTATGGGGACCTCAGCAAAAAAGGACATGAATCTGCTTGATCCAGAGGAGAGCCATGAACATGAGCAAAGGCTGGATTATGTCTCCTTTGAAGAAAGGCTAAGAGCATTTGAGTAGTTCAGTGTGGTGAAGATGAGGCTATGCAGGGGCTTATTGCATCCTTTCAGTACTTAAAAGGATGCTTATAAAAAAAGGTGGGAAGGGATCTTTTATCAGGGAGCACAGTGAAAGGATGAGGGGCAATAGTTTTTAACTGATAGATTTAGTTTAAATATAACCCTTCTCTGTGAGGATACAGAGGCGCTGGAACAGGTTATTGGGAGAAGGCATATACTCCATTCCTGGAAAAGTTCAAGGCCAGGTCAGATAGAACTCTGAGTAATCTAGTCTAGTTGAATATGTCCCACAACACAAGGGTTGGAAGAAAATGATATTTAAAGTCCCTTTCAACCCAAGTCACTCTATGATTGTATACATTATTGCTGATAAATCTGTTAACAAAGAAATATTAGTTTAATCCCTTTCCATGCTTGTTCAAAGAATAAACCATCTTGCCCATTGCCACAAGTCAACATCCAGCACTTCCTTCCCAACATCAAAGATGCACATCAACTCCTTTAGAATAATAGTTTAAACTCCAGTTTTGACTTGTGACTTTTTCAGGTGGAAAGTCTCTGCGACCATCTGTAGTTGACCTGGCCTGGCCTGCAGCAAATTTAAACTAAGTGCAGGATTTTGTCCAATAAGGTGGATGTCAATCAAATCTAACTAAGTTAAATACAAGACAGAGCACAAATGCAGGATGGATGAGAAAAATATACCTTGTCTTCAGCTCAGGAGTGGAAGACATCTTATACTGCATTGTAATATAAGGTCTTTTGACTTGTGAAAGAATGGAACTGCAGCCTTTTGTACCTATTCCTCTTAAATGTTCAAAACATTATAACCTACATTGTCTGCTGAATGGTATTTCTTTTGTCAGATGAATTCTGACACTTCAGGTGTTAGGGAGCACTCTTAGCAAGCAAAGGACAAAATCTTACATTTGGAAAAAGTACATTAATACAAAAGTATCTTGACAAGAAGTGTAAAATAAGAAACAACAGCAGTGGCTAATAGCGGACTGTAATAGGCTTGGTAGTCTCATGGTGATATGCCTGATACAAGCCCCTGGTAAGCAGAACACCTCTCCAGAAATTGAATCAGGTCAGAAAATAGGTGCCTCTGTACCTCCCAGAAGAGAGTTGCCTGCTACTATTAACTGCCACCTTTCCTTAGTTGCATTGCTTGTTATACAGGGAGAAGATTGAGCTGCCTCATTCAGCTCCGGTGGCTCCCCTGATGTGATAGGCCTTTCATTTTCAGTCTGCAGAGTGGTGAAGATATTTCGCCCTCATGCATATCCTTGCCATTAAAAGCTACATTTCTTCTATATTACTAGCCCTCCCATCTGTGTGTTTTGATGGAAGAGGTTTTGGCCATTTGGCCCTGGACTGTGGGTCCACTGCAGACTGCACTTGGAACCAGCTATCCAACTCCTTCTCAACCTCCTTGTTCCTGCACAGTCTCACTGCCTCCTGCTGCTCAGCCGCTGATGACACAAGGTACCTCACTTGGGCACACCTTTTGGACACAGGTGTGCTGCCTGTCCCAAAGCGAAGTGCCTTGGCACTTCCTGTAGTCTGAGGTCTGCACTGCAGCGTCTCCCTTCAGCAGCTCCCTCTGGGTGGAGTCTTCAGCCGCCAGGGTAGATGGCATAGACCCCCAAGGAGGAGTGGCAGCCTTTGCTCTCAGGCAAGTGTGATATTCTGAGTGAAAATTCACCTCTGTTGATAGACTGTCTCCCAAGTTTCTCTGGACTGAGGCTATTCAATCCCTACCAGGGAAGTTAACGGGATTTAGTCTTTCTTATTCCGGGCTCAAATCTATAATGATGTCTATAAACATCTCAACCAAATTTATTTAGTCTTGAAGACATAATTCCAATTTTAAAAAATCCAAAAATATTTCCAAGGCAACTATGTCCATGAACACTGGAATAAACAGAACTTGGTGTTCTCTTGATTCAAAAATTTACAGAAGCTTTCCAAGGAACTCTTTGGAAACCTGGCTATCTTTGAGAGCTATAAGGCTAACAAATGTAGTGGAAACTGACTGACTAGAAGCTTTACAGTGGCAGCAGGAGTGATACCATTTTGATTTTTGTCTTTTTTTCTTCTATATATTCTCTGTATTCTTTACACACATATTTGGGGCCGTGTAGTCTATTAATGTATTCCAGCTAGTTTTCCCAATACTTTTCCATGTCCTTTCCCTAGGCAGAAAGACAAAACATTTTGCAAGGGTTCCTATCCTATCTTGGTTTTCCCTGGCTAGCAAGGCTGTAAAGCAGCTCTTCAGACACATTTTCATCTACAAAGTAGTCCCAAAGTAGTCCACGGGGGAGAAGGTGCTTGAACCTTGAACTAGGGATGGGGGAATTGCATCACTGCTTGTGCTCCTAAAGGGTGCTTTTTTGTAAATGTCCTGGGTTGATGCTAAATTATATCCCCATTCATCTGTTAAGCTCAGAAATAAGTGTTGTACCTTTAAAAACTGG
>JAWWMU010000106.1:76056411-76079141 GCA_035048155.1 Cinnycerthia olivascens
GGGAGTGCTTTGTCTGTTAAATAAACAACTTTTTCCACTTTCTTCCAAGGAGATTTTTCCTATCCCGATTCAGCTAAAGGGAGGGGTGGTCCATCTAGAGGTTTGTTTTTTTTTTTTTTTTTCCCTTCTTTCCCTCTCCCAAATTTGCCCTAAACTAGGACAAAGAAATTATTGGCGCCCAACGTGTGGCTCAAACCCACGACCCTGAGATTAAGAGTCTCATGCTCTACCGACTGAGCTAGCCGGTATTCCTAGCTTGATGGGCCCATATGATGCCTCAGGCCATCAGGGTAGAGATGCCACCTATAAGTGGGCACAAGACCGAGGGGTGGATCTAACCATGGACAGTAATTTATACTAATTTACCAAACTTATAAAACTATATGCACTCCTATGGTTGGTGGGCTTTTGTGGACACCTTTCCATAACTGCCCCTGCAGGTCTTCAATAAAAATCCACTTTTATATTACCTCCTATATTAGCTCAAAAGTGTGTGTTGTTTTATTTCTAAGTCGAAAAAGATATCAGGATATTATACATAGACACTCAAATGCACATATACACAAGGACAACTCTTTCCTCCTCATGAATTCAGTTTGACAATCCTTGATGTCATTGTTAAAATAATGAAAATTATTAAATTCCTGACTACCTTATCAGTAGCTTATATACAGAGAACACATAGATTCCAAGCTTTTCCTTCATCCTCATTTTCCCTTGTCAGAATTTGACTTTTTATCTTTCACTGCTGTATCAAATAATTTAGAAAATGTCTCTTTTTTTCTCAGTTTTGACAGAGCGAATTTTCTATCATGTTGGAGACAAGTACATAAAATTGCCTTTGCAGTAATTCCTTTGCATCTTTTAAATTAAATAACACTGTTACTTTTATTCATTTATCCTTTCAAATTTGAGTATGAAAATGCAAATAATATTAACTTGGTTGCACAGAAAAATCACCCAAAGTACCTCAGGTTCTCCTAAGAAAACATGGGTGACTACAGACCTTAAATCATTACATATCATTATTTATTATTTTATTGTTTTTTCTTTACTTGGCTATAGCAGTTTCCCTAGCTATTCTGACACTGGCCTTGCCTGTCATGTCATTTACTATTGGCAACTCAAGCTGCCATAAAAGTGGAAAGAATGATGATGCTCTTATAAAGTTTTTGGTAAATTCAACGTAATAAGTGCATTTAAGATGCTTTCAGGCATTGCAGCAAACATCTTTAATGTATTAAAGAGCAACATGCTAGGGATTAGCTAGCTACCATCATTATGTAAGGACTGCAATCTATAAAGTCTTTTACACATATAATATTGCACAGCTGTGAATATAATTCCTGTTTGTTTGACAGAAGTATTATTTGGAGATTGCAAATAGTGTTTTGAAAAGAGATACCATGGAGAGCTTTATGAATTTGACACATCATATTCACTATGTGAACCTAATGACATTAGCACAGTTTGTCATTTAACTCAGTATAAGATTTATTCTTGTTTTTATTGTACAATCTTACAGTCATGTAGATCTAAATGGTTGCATGACAGTTTTCTTTTTTTCTTCTTTCCATTGGTTTATTACTGTTTGTACACATGAAAGAATTCCTGCAAAATTCTGTAAGGATTTGTTTTTTTAAATTTCTTCCTCACAGACTCTGAAGGCATTCTTAGGAGACTACATTGCTAGCAAAATCTATAAAACCTACTTGATAATGGGGCAAGTGTAAAAATTCTGGTAAGGGGATGATATATGTGTTATTTTGATAAAACAACTTTCCAATTTGATGAAAGCAAGACAGTGCACTTTCAATTGCTCTATGAGGCAGGAATAACCAAACAAATAAGAAATATCCCGTCTATTCTTAGTTTCATTTTTACTTAAATAATATTTTTTTTATTAAGACTATCTACAGATACACAAAAGCCAAAAAAAGTATTTCAAAACCTATTATTTTATAAATACCTTTGTGTTGTGTAAAGCTTTCTGCACTGTAGGACAACTGGTGACTGCAATAAAATGTTCTCTATCGATCTGTGTCATAGCTTGTTGCCTTGAGTATAGTGTATAAGCCAGCCAGGACACAATCTTTTTTTTCCCTGAGAAAGATAAACAGCAGTGATCCAGTCTTTCTATTGCAACTGTTAAGTTCAAATAAAATATGGATAGTAGATGTCACCCACAATGTTTTGGGAGAAGATAGAAAATGCTTTTTAGCCATCTATGCTTTTTGTGTCAGTTTTCAAGATTTTAAAACTATTTAAGGACAAATGTAGGAGTCAATTTTTTCATTCCACATTGAACATGCATATTCTGGTTGTCACATATCTATGACCCATGTGCATAATTTTATGACAATATACTTGCATCTGTAATCATTATATTCTACTTGAAATTTAAATACATTTCCCCCATTATTATGCATGTTGACAAATGCAAAAAATATTAATTATTTTATTTAACAGTGTCCAGAAATACTGTGCAATATTTCCAGCTTTTTCATACTTGGCCATAGATTTACTTAAACTAAAACTATTTTTCACTTAGGATTCACATATAGTGCATCCACTGCAACAGAATGGGAGAGATAAACCAAACCAATAATGCACTGGGTATTTAAAATTTTATGAGCAAAATAAATACTTTTGTTAATAACCATAAAGGAAATGGCTGAATTATTTGCATTTATGCCTCTCATTAAAAGAATGTGTAAAACAGTAGATACACTGGGGTCAAGAAGATAATTTCATTTGTCAGTTTATAGAATTTGATTTAGTGGGCTAAGACACATAGGTGAAACTTCACTGAAGTGAACTCTGTGTCTCCATAAAAAGCCCAATTCCTGTTTATAAAAGAGACGCACGGGACTTAAAAATGAAATGTAAATGCATATACAACTAAAGCAGTAGCTTTGATTACAGTTCACAAAAATAAGTTCCATTCTAGTAAAATTAAGGTGTTCACAGCATGTTTTAGTGGAAGAAAAGTAGAATAACCTTAAAATTTGAAGGCTATAAAATAAAAATTTCAAATTAAAATATTTAGTATGACACTCATTACTTGGATTGTGTAAGATAAGAATCAAAAAAGCTAAAAAGAGAACAGAGGCTTTGCTATTTGGTAAAGTTTACCAAAGTATTCTTTGTTATCTAGCTGCAGTATGCAATCTTCAAAGAGATCTGAAAGGATATTTATTCATAAGTCAATTTTAGTCAGAGGTACACGATACCTCAACAATTACACAGATCAGATGACTTGCTCATCATTCAAAATATTTGCATATGAAAAGTAGCTCAGCAATCATATATTAGCAGTCTCAAATTGCCCTAAAATGCTAAAGATATAAGACTTTTTCAGACTGGTGAGAGCAGTAAGATTGTTGAATGCTATGAGTGACTTCATTGGAGTTTGTTAAGCCAGCGGCATAGAAAATTGTCTGAGGATGACAACAGTTTCATCAAGGTCAACTGAACCCTTATGAATTTGCCTAACTGGAGCCCTAAAAAGCTTCATCCCAGCACTGCAGTACCAAGGTCCTGCAGGTAATGATTTTAATCAGAATGTTTTTGCTTCCTCTTTCTGAGGAATTCCTTTTCATTTACTTTTCTGTTTATTTTTCATCTAGGGCTTGACATGTAGAACACACCATGCATAAACACTACAGTGGCTTGTTTAAAAGCAATTCTACCCTTTGCTCTGTGACAGAAATACCAAGCAGATTGACTATGCTTTTCAATTAACTTGAAAGCCATTCTGTTGACACCACTCTTGGAGGCTTCTGTACTCCTCAGGCAAGAAAGTATAAACAAAGCATAACAATATTTTTCCCAGTAGCTGCTGCTGAACAGCACATCTAGAGCTTCCACAGACACAGAAAAACCTTTTGCAAAGGCGAAACTTATTCTTCGTTTATAGGCTCTGCTGACACGATTCAGAATGAGAAATAAACCTAAGGATGAAGTAACATTAAGTCTATACTTGCCATCTGTCAAGAGGCCAACTATGCTTTATACACAATATAAATGCATATACATACAATATATATATACATATATTTATATGCATGTGCTCTGGGAAGCTGCATTCAATTGAAGCAGGATATACACGGTTTTTATTAAACTCAAATTTTAATGCATTGTTTTCAGTTGTAAACCCTTGAAACATGATAATTTTTGCAGAATCAAATCATGAGACATGCATGAATTCATATCAGAGGATGTGTTTTGACAAACGTGGAATCGGTGGCATTTGTTACATATTTAACATGTTTAGCAGAGAGCATAGGACTTGTGTGTGTATTACTCTTTGCTGGCTAGTAATTGCTCTGATGGACTTCACAAGAATGATCTTAAAGGCCTGTGGCCTAATGGAGATAGGTTTGGATTCTTATTAGGAATTATGTTCTTATCACATAGGAATTACTTTCCCATCACAATTCAAGGATGCCAAGAAGACAGCAACCATTTCCTGACAGTTCCTGCTTATTGCAGGGTCATTCATACCCCCATTTTAAAAGGATTTAACAAACAGTATGCTGTAACACCACTGGCCTGAAGACAAACACCACAACAGAAGGTAAGTGTGACATTGGTTCCAGTATCCTTCCACCAACAATGGGGAATTTGTGAATGTGTGAGGCTGCAACCCTCTCCTCTTACTGGCAGCTCTACATATTAGATATGAGTTGTTTTAAATTTATTTTTTTAATTGAATTTTACATCAGCATAATTTTACAAGGAAACCTCCCAAACATCTTGTTGAGGTTAATGTTTTTTGCTTCTACACTACAGATATGTTCTATGCTATTTTCTGATCAATTGTGAGTATTTCTCTTGTGGCATTCTTCAAAGTGTCAGATTGAAATGGAATAAATAGCTATTAAAACAGTTAAAGTCATTAGTTACTTAGGCTTTTTTATTTTCATACTGTATGTCCTATAGGGACAGGAGCCTGAATGAAAGAGGTATGAATCTATGAATTATATTTAATTTTTGACAGTTAAGTTTAAACTTACTTTATAACTAACATAATTATCTTTGAATATTTATTGATTATTTCTAATTTCAATCAATGGGATTACAATGTATTTTGCAAGTAAATAAACTTCTCAGTTACATTAACTTCAAATTTCTGCTCTGAGTGGAGACGGAACTGCATACAGAGACCTGCTGCTTGCTCAGCAAAATGTCACCAGTGTCCTGCCTGTGTTGACTTCCCAGGTCTGTTTTCCTCCATAGACCAATAGGCTGCTTTTAGGATGATCAAGCTTTCTTGGGTGCACTTGTAATGTGATGATGCAAATGTCAACCTGTCCTTGCCTGAAAGGCTTTCAGTCACAACCTCAGACAATCTTTTCAAGGGCTTTATAAGCAGTATAATTCCCTACCAGCCCACCCTCTCCAACAGACTACTGTCCACATTAGTAAGAGTAAAAACCTGCAGCAGACACAAATGACAGTCCAAAATATCATCCTGCACGGGCACTCATTCCGTATTACCTTAAAATGCGTAACTGTGAGCTGTGGCATCTGAGAAAAGAGCCATGCCTCCCATCCTGCAGCTTGTGATGCAATTGTGTAGGTGAGAGCTGGGATTACCTAGCATGTGGCATGAATATGGTAGGAGTGTAAATCAGAACACTTAATGATACCTACGTTTTGTTCAGCTGAATTAATCGTGGCTTATTCAGATCAGCTCATATTTTTCTGAAACAGTCCATTGAGCTCTAATTTTCTGATTTCAACCTCCGTCCTAAAATTACATTCTTGGATCATTAAAGCCCAAGAAGCTCAAAAAGCTCTCAAAATAATTGAACAGGATGAAATTCCCTTTGTGAAATTGAGAACTACTTTTTTTCACTAATTAATTTGTTGCAGTACTATCAACAATTACAGCAGGAACAAAATAGTCAAGAAAATGGCTTTGTGAAAGCAAACCTCCATGGTCACCACCTACCTTTTACTGTTTACCTTTTTTAAAGTAGTTTGAATTTTGCTGAAATCAGAGTGTGCAGAGCATCATGACTTCAATTTTTTGCAAAAAATAATAATACAGCCTTCAGAGCACTGGAAAGCTTCTTCTCTTTAATCCTTCTCCTTACATGCAAGGTTTCTAATCCAACACGTTGAGTAGAAAATCAGGCCCTAAAAGGAAAAATATAGCTTTTATGTAGAACTCTTCACTCTGTACACTTAAACATCAGATTACTTCTTAAGAGTACCAAGTAAATAAAGATTTATCAGGAATAATAAGCCAAGGTCTTCTGGTGTAAAACGTAGATATTTATAGCATTTGAAGAATTTTTACTTTTACTAAGAGAAACATACCAACCATTTTACAAGAAGTGACATCTCTGTTGTTATTGAGAATTTGTACACCTCCAACAAGTAGGGAAACATAATCACAGATTCTCAAAGAGACAATTAAAAACCCTTTTTAATATATGACACAATACAGGATACATTTAGAACTTGTTACCACTATCTTCTAGTGTGAGGAGACACCATAATAATTTGATATTCAAGTACATAACTGGGAAAGATGTGGACAAAATATGTGTTGGATTTTTGGGATTTTTTGCAAACAAACAGAAATTTTATTCTCCAGGAACCTTACACAAGAAAAAGATATTATGTCCCTATGAGTATTATACAGACATAGCTCCTTTTCTACCTGCTTAAGCAGAAAACTTTCCTAAAATTCACAAGTGCCAAAAAATAAAAGAAAAAACCCACTGATGAAAGTATTCTTGCTGCCAGCTTGGAAACAGATAGTGAATACAGAAATAAATTAATCAGGAAGGTATAAGAAATAATTTACTACTCTTGAATAATCAGGCAAGATATAGCTGTGGTGAAAACATTTGTGAGAAGCTAATTGGCAAAGTGGAGTTCTCTCAGTTTGTTCTGATTTTCTATAAGATAAATAGTTAAAGTATCAAGGTTGTGTATATAGATATTTTTGCATTTATTCTTTATAGACAGCAATATGCTAAATACAAAATTTATTGACAATAGCTTACAAAGGTGTACGTGGGTGATGTGGAAAGAATGTTTTTATTTTTTCTTAACAATGAAAAGTGTTATAGAAACTGATAATAGATTTTCAAGTAGAAGTGACAAATTTGTTTCAAATTATGCATTTTTTTATCTTTTCTGGATACTTCAGGGAGCTAGGGAAGTATGCTTTTAGTGAAAAATGTATAGGAAAACAAAAAAACAACATTTCAATAAGAGAACAAAATGGAAAAAAAAAACAAACCATGAGCTGCTGTATAAAATTATTATTTTTGTGTATATTTCACTGTCATGTCTATTTTGTTCCCAGGAATGACCAGAAATTATTCTTACCTTTAAAAGTAAAATCAATAATAAACCACTAGCAATAGAAATAATTTGCAAATACATTTGGAATTTCAATTTTTTTCTTCTAGTGTTACCTTTTTCGCTATTTTTTTTTTTTCCATAGGAAACAAGAACATAGAAATAAATAGGCTACACATTTGAAGCGTCCAAAATGCAGATCTTCAAGAAGAATCTGGATTTATAACGTTCAGGACAACATCTTGTCCTGGTTCCAGCCAGGACAGGGTGATGTCTGAAGTAGCCAGAAGGGACTATTCTATACAACCTCACATCACTGATGGAGGAATGAGGAAGGGTCTCTTCAGTTATGTAGAGTGGCAACAGTTTGGACACTACCAGTTTGCACATGACCAATTTCCACGTGGGGAGCCTTTCTGGTACACACTTTTATCAGCATCATTGCTGTTACCACAGTGTCGTATCTCATTGCTATTTCCAGTAAATTGTTCTCATCTCAACTTGTAACCTTCACCTTTTGTGCCTCCAGTTCTCCTCTCCATCCCACCACAGGCGAAGAGAAAGGGTAGGGTGAGTGAGAGAACAGAGCATGGTTTGTTTGAAGTGTCTCAACAAGAGCACTAAATCGAGGAACGCCATTCCATAGACTGGGTGGAAACCACAATGCATTGTAAGTTCTGACACACTGATTTTGGCACGCAAAATAAAACGTGAAAAATCATTATTTTTTATTTATAAAGACATTGTGGATTTTTTTTTAACCTTTGTTTCCATGCTGCAGAAAAAAACCCATGGCTTTTTAATTATGTGTTCTGAATAACTTCAGCATTTTTTTAAAAATCTCAAAAACACTTTCACTGTGTCTATATTCATCTACAAGGAATACTGTTCAAGTGCTCAAAATCAATTTTCCAAAAGCCAATAGACAGAAATGGTATCCAAGATTCAAATCTTGAAATAAAATACACAGTGTTCATTTTAACACTTTTTACAGTTCAATATTCAAATGATGAGCAAGAGAAGAAACATCCTCTGGCATCAATTTCTGGATGTTCGAGTCAGTTCAGGACATAGCAGTTACTATGCTGATTTTCACTTGCAGTAAGTTAAAATAGGACAGAAAACACCTCCACTGCAGTAGTCTTTCCTCCCTCCTGAGCACAGGGTGTAGGCAGTGAAGGAAGATGCTTTTCTTGCCAGTTTCTCTCCTGTTTGAAGAGGCCGTACTGACTCTAAGTTTTATTTTCTTAAGCTTTTTATTTAGCAACAATCTGTTTGTCTGATCTCTCTTCTACTTTAAAGGGACTGCCCGGTAGGTTTATGAACAATTTATTATGTAGACAGAGGGAAAGAAATATATATTAGATAATGCTCTCTGGGATGCATTCCAGACAGTAGTAAGAAAGGTTTAGAAGGTGGTACTTGATCTCAGATCTAGAACACGGTACCCTTGCACCTACACTTCTGCAGACATAGCCTGGGGTGTGTGACTCTCTTGGCCTCTGAACTCATTCCAGAAGCTTTTTTATTTGATTAAATTTTTGGGGAAAAAAAGAGTATCAAAGGATTATGGTGTTTAGATATTTTCTGAAAATAAGAATTAGGCAGAGGAGAAAGACTTAATGTGTCTAGTTGGTTGTAGAGCTGCTTCATAAGTTCATTATTAGCCACAGAGACGCTACAGAAAGCATGAATATGCATGAGGTTAGAAAGGAACACAGCTAAAACGAGTGACCCAAACTGACCACACTCAGTGTTCAACAATATAAGGCTGGGAAAAAAAGAATAGAAGGACATTAGTAAAGATGACATTTACTTTCCTAAGTAACTGTAATGTGTCCTTGTTTCCTGGGGATGGCTGAATACTTGCCTGTCCATGAGAAGTAGTGAATGAATTCCATATTTAGATTTGTGTGCATGTTTGGGTTTTTTTCTCCATAAACTGTCTTTTTCTCAACTTATAAGTTTGTCTTACTTTTCTACTTTTGACTCTCTCCCTCATCTTGAAGTGGCAAGAGTGGACAACAGGGTTATGACAATGTACTTAAACTATTTTAAGAATGTCTATTCACTAGTTAAATGAGACTGACTCTCAGTTCTTGCTGCACAGTCCAGCATCTAAACTTATAAGAGGACAAGTAAAATCCAACACCTTTTCCCAGACAAACCAAAGTATCAAGAAAAATTAGGGATGTCAGCTGGCCTAGTGACTTCATGGTGTCCACACTTAAATTTTGCTTTGGATGGAAGAAGCCATACAGTACCCACAGAAATGATTTGAAAGTGGTTTGTTTAGAAGCTTCTGTGCAGAATAAATTCATCCGCAAATCCACATAATCAAAAAAAAACACATAGATGTTTGTAACATATGAAACCACTATGGATAGTCACAAAAAGAAGAAGTGACAAATCTGAAATACAAAGCAGATATATAAGGGATATATACATAAATAAAAAAGATATGTATCTTTTCAAAACCAGAAAAGTGAATGAGTACTTTCTGCTCCATTGAGCATATGTCAAGTTGTACATTGATGGAGAAGAATAACTGGGAAAATATTGATATAATCTCCTGTATATGATAGATCAATAAGCTATCTTGTTTCTTCTCCTAACACATTGTGTTGCATATTTTAGTCTTTTGAGATTTGTACCAAAATGTAGTTTTTAAAACAGATTGTGAAAAAAATTCTGAGTGTTCAGGGCAACTTGGCAGTATAATAGATGCCTTCTTTGTTATTTTTTTTAATTTAATAATCATTGATTGCATGTACTGTATGATGAAAGAAAAGTCCTTATTCACACCATGGTTTAATTTTAATTTGAAAAGTTAAGAGTTAAAAAATTTCCTCTCAGTAAGATTTTATAACACTATTTTAGTGTATCATCAAGTATGCATTTTGAAATTGATGTAAAAAGTGAATTTTGTATTTATATATATTTTGATTTTAACATGTATCCAAGGCAAATGAGCTATTTACAGTAAAACTCACTACTTACGTGATACTAAACAGAAATATATGAAACAAAATAATGTGATGCTCAAAAATTCCTCCATCTATAGAAAAATTTGCCTTTGGAAGAGTTCTTCTTTTGGAGCAGTAAGTTTAAATCATCTGACTGGGTTAGAAGTAGAGGTAATACAGTTAGTGAACAAAAGTACATTGGCTACACTAGGAATGAGCTAGTGCCTGGAGTTGTCCACCTTTCATCATATCACATTTAATAATGCAACATAATATAGAAATATCAAATATTTCAATTTCACAAAACTGCCATCAAATCTAAAGTATTTTCAGTATGATTCTACCTGGAGTACTCATGTTTCTGCTGTAAAGGACTACAGCACAGGTTGCTTCAGAAATAATATTTTTTATCAGAAAAATAGATTGAAACCCAAAGAAAAGGCCACTAGTTTTCAAGAGAGTAACCTTTCACTAAGTGGATCTGTAATGAATTTCAGACTTCCCTGTTTGATGAGGTAGGAGGACAAATCACCCTTGCTGCCTGAGCACCAGTGTGCATCAGCTGAGAATAATTTTAGTCTGTTCTTAGACCTTTCTTGGTGGTGTCTGTGGACAACCTCTCTTAAGAGGTGGGAAAAGCTATCCCAACATTGAAGGGACTGACACTTTAAAGTACAGTGACACATTATTGACCAATTATTTAATGTATTATTTCACAATCAACAAACAGAATTTTCATTAAAATTATCCCATCATCAACTAAAAATAAGCAAGGCAGCATCTCAAGTAGCTTTTTTAAGCACAGGTTCTTGCCATTCTTTGTTGCTACATCAAGACCTTCTCAGTTTTGTTTACTACAATGCTCTCCTGCTCTCACCAGTCACTTGCTTGTTCCCGCATGAGATCTAGGACTAATCTCTTCCGGCCAAACAGAAGAATTATCTTGTCTGCCATGGGCAGTCAAGTCTGTCTTCACATGTTCTGCTTGTTGCAGTTTTCAATGGGTTTGGTCTAGTTTATGTAATTGCTGAGTTAGGTTAAATTCAAATGCTGCATCCTCATTTACAAAGTTGCCATCTTTCTTGGGACTAGTTTTCCAAATCTAGAACAACAAGCTGAACAACAGCTCTACCTCCTGGCTCTGCAAAACATGTTTCAATTCAGAGTGCACTGAAAAATTCAGAGTGCACCTAACTCCTGGGTTTCTCAGAAACATTTTTCCAGCTGGAAACATCTTACAGGGCTGGATCTTCAATTCTGAAAAACAGTCATTACAGGAATAATTGCAGCAAAATTTATATCATTGTATTTGCATAAATCCTACAGATATCGAGCCTTAAAATTACACAGTATGACTTTTTTTACTTTCAGCTAGGAACCAGACAAAGCATTTAAATTTTTACATTTTTTCTAATTTTGTATTCCATTTTTGCAAGCCTTGATTTTCCGTTATCCTTGTTTCTGCTTGTGTCATCACTTTAAGAACAAGTCTGGATTTCACGTTTATTTAGTAGCCTTGACTCAGTTGGACCCAAGGTCACTGCACAGTAAGAAGCTGTAAAATGCTGGTGCCTTTAAATGTGACATTTAAAGTAATGATACAAGAAAAAAGTTGTTGAAACATCTCTGTATTATAGAAAGCCTTGTCAAATTAAAATTAAAGAATTAAGATTGGTTAAAGAAATTTGAAGCAGACAAAGAGTTTGATGCCTTGAGACAAGACAAATCTAAGCATCTTTGAACTGCAGAACATCACAGCAAGATTCAAGCCTCACAATGATGCTAGAGATTCTACTCAGATGCTTAGAAATTCTGAGTTTCATTTCTGATGTTTCCAAGCGGTTTTTATATTATTTCTGGCCATTTCAATGATTTACATAATTGCAATTATTGTAAAACAGGCTAATGCTGTGATTTGATAGTTATAAAATGTCATGAATTTGAATTAATGTTATATTAGAAAAGTCACATTTAGTATATTTTTCAAAGGCTCCATACATCTCAGTATTTCTCAGTGTCTTTACTCTTTGCTATGGAGAATCAAATGAGGTTTTTCATATAGCAATCAAATCTCTTGAGAACCAAGTCTTTGAGATGCTTTTAGCAAATTGAAAAAACTCTACTTCTCATCAAATAAAAATTGGATTCAATTTCTCTTTTCATGTGATTTACACTAGCACAAATAGAAGATAATTCATTTAATGATTGAATTAAATATCTGGCAAAATTAGATAAGGTCAATGATCTGTTTCAGCCTCATATTTAATGTGCCTACTGAGACTACTTTTCATATAAATTTATTGTGGATTTACTGTATATAGAATAAGACATAAAACAAATTCATTACTAACATAAGAGAAACAAGTTTTCTTTTGAGTGTTAAATATATAGCAACATATAGACTCAGCAAATGCAAAAAATCTTTGAATGAAAGTGAGATCTCAAGTTTGTTTAAATGATACGTTATTCCTTACTTGTATAGATGATAGTTATGGGTTCTTGTTTGCATTTTAACAAACGTGGTTGCCAATATAGCAATAAATACTGACAAGTTTACTCACAAAGTGCAACTAAATTATGTTTATTATGGATTTTTTAATTTCTTCCTGGAAATATGGTTTATAAAACAGAAATATATATATTTTCCACAGGCAACCTCCTTTTATTGCTGTGTAGATCACACAGTTTATCTCTATATATTTTAATGGATTTCATAAACATTTTATAGATTTTTTGAAGTAAAAGCATTAAAATAATACATAGTAGTTAACATAATTCACACTAAATTTTACAGACTATCCTTTTCTTAGTTTTTACTGATGACATATTTATACTGTGATCATTTAACTATCATTAAAATAGCTTAAATAAATTGTATATTCCAATAAAAAGATATATTTACCAATAAAAAGATGCATTTACCAATGAGGTTTTCTTACCTCTTTTTTTTGTTTGTTTTTTTCTTGGTGTATATGAATATATCCCAGTTCACAGTTGCTGCTCACAGGAATCCAGGATTTTAGAGTCTTCATCTACTTAAAAACTTTTTACCTGACTCTAATAACAAACATCAAATACATTTAAATTTGGCACCCTCAGAAATGGATTGTCATAAAATCTGTATGGATACTCAGGAATTTATATAAAAAAAGCTAATACCTTCAAAATCTAATACCAGTATCTCAGTCTTCAGTTCAGCCCTTCACATTAGCCTCACACTACTGTGGACCTTTTGGGTCATGTATATATTTGTAAATATGTGATATGTGTGAATATATGTGTGTGTGTGTGTGTGTTATATATGTTGATCAAAGATAAATGAGGAAAATTGTATTATAAAGGGGAGCAAATTCCTAAGTATTTGTGATTGGTACTTCCTCAGTCACATTTGTGATTGGGACTTTCAAGGATCACAAACTAAATCATGGGAGACTCCTGCTGAACAACAGGGAACATTATTTTTTCCTGTGGGGGTGACTGAGCCCTGGCCCTGGTTTCCTGAAGAGGCTATAGAGGTACCACCCTTGGTTGTATTAAAAAACCCATCTGGATGTGGTCATGGGCAAATGCCTCTAGGTATAAGAGAGGTTAGATCACATGAATTCCAGAGCTCCCTTCCAATCTCAATCATTCTGTGGTTATGTGATAAAACTCCATTTGATAGCCAGTCTTAAAACTGTGTCTTCCCAACCTCTTGATTTCACAGTTCTCTAACTTAATGAGTTGTGGTGTAATGTTACCATTCACAGAGCCTTCAGATCAAAAGGAACAGTGGAGACTTCCTAGTGCCAGTCTTCTCCTCTGGTTCTTCCACAAGAAAGGCCATTGGTTCTATTAGGAATCAGTGCAACTAAAAAGAAAAAAGATATTTGAATTGTCCTGGTTAAAAACATTAACATTCTGAAAACTATTGAGAAATCCATTTTTATCATTTGACTAGTTTTCTTTTACCTCACTTTCACTCTCCTAATCCAGTTTACAAAAATAGAGCTCATTTAAAGAATTATTTAAGAGCATTTACTGTACTTAATATCGGGAACAAAACACAGCCCAATAAATACCTCCTCTTACATATAAAGAGAAAATTATTGTAAACAAGCATCTCTTAACTCTGTAGAAATGTGTGTCAAACAGTCCAGTAAGGTGAAGAAGTTTGTAACTCCAAGAAGGTTTGATTTATTGCCAAAGTAAGATGAGGAGGATAAATGATGAAATGATACATTTTGCAGTGTTTCAGTTGCCTAGAAATCATGTTTATTGCCTGATCTGTTTAAATTAATTTATTTTGTGATGGTGCTTATGAATGCTAGGACAAGTTTAAGAAAATGGCCATAAAAGAACTAATGTTTGGAACATTGTTAGTTTTCTCAGGCAGGTTATATTTTATATCAATTTATGTTTTTTACACTACTGAGATACTGCAAGCTCCATATAACAAGAATGTTTAAAAAAACATGACCCAAATAGAAAATATTTGTGTTTTTTAAAATTACAATAGGCATCAACTCAGTACCGATCAACAAATGAAACATAAGAGAACTGTCCACAGAATTCTCTGTACATTTCTCTCAGCAAGTTTTGATCAATTTTAAATACTTCATCACATATAGACTGTTTTCCTACTGCTATTTTTCTTAATATACCCATGAAACATTATTCTCAAGCACTAGTTCTTCTGAAGAATATATTCACAGAGGTGCAGTATATTATTGGATGCTTATATACCTGTGGTTCTTAATTGCACAGTATTTCTTTGTGTTTATGGAAAACATCTAGCATTGACTTGTGAATTTTGCAGCATTTGAACCAAGCTTTTGTCTCAGTTGCAGGATGCTGTGTACACTTCAAATAAGTTAAAAGTAAAATGGCTTTAAACTTTTTGGAATGCAATGCTTCCCCCCTAGCCTTAAACCCATTACCATTTTGTTACATTTTTTCTTGAAATGATACATTAAATTAGTATTTTCAACTTTTCAACATAAATACAACCTGTCAATTTGAAGAGAACACTACGCACCTATAAAGAATGCTCATTTTGGAGGCTTCTAAAGATAACCAGGAACCACTTCAATCATCGAGAATTTTTCTGTACTGTCTTTGATTCCTAGGGATGTACATGTGAGCTCTAGGAGCTTTTCTGAATGCTGATGTCAGGTTGCCTAGAACACTGTGTTATCTTACTGCACAGAACACCTAATATGGAACTGACTATAACTGTGGAGGTATTTCATACCTTTTACTGTAAATAAGTATAGTATATCACAAAGAAGTCATGGAGAAAAGGGGAAACAAATTCCTTTTGTTAGTAAATACAAAATACTCTGCACCAAATTGAGGATCACTTATGCAGATTTGTTTAGAGTGATGCATGTCTCAGTACATTGGAATCAGCAGTATGTGACACTTCATGATCATTGCTTTATAAGCAACCCAGTTAGACAGATGTATCATAGGAAATACAAAACAAATTTGAGGAGGATTTTAAAAATCTCATAGCTTGCTGTAAGAGAACTATTGTATCCTGTTAGTTCTATTACAGAATTCCAAGGACATAATAAAAATTAAACTAACTCTTTTTCCAAATATTTTTCATAAATGTTGTTCAATGGAAATGTTATCATAGTATATCTTGCAAAATGGATGTCATTTACATGCCTGTTTGCATCTTTATGATTCAACATTTACAGCAGAAATAAATGAGAGAAGAACCTTTGGACATCTTCCCCTGAAAATAAAAGGGTTTAAATATTCACAAAAATAACCTTGAGTGTTAATTGGAGGTCATCAAGTCATATTTAGTCTTATTCCAACTTAGGAATCATTTCCAAATCTAGCTCTTACAATTGGTACAGGTCAAATTAATTTCTTAAATTAATTTTTTAACATATCCCAAAGAATACTTTTTATTTGTCTTTCATTCTTTTCCATAATTTGTTGATCAAAATCTTTTACAAAGGAACACAAAACTATATATATATTTTTTTTAAGTATGGAACACTAACATAGAAATGTGAAAATAAATGTGAAAATAAATATTTTATGTGAAATTTTTCTCAGAGGAAATAGAAAGTGTATTTCATTATGGCAGTTTAGTGCCTACTAAAGAAAACATAAAAATCAACATAAACTGCATCAATTGGTGATCAAATATTGCAAGATCAGGGCAGAGCTCTCCTCTTCACTAAATATTTGCAAACATATAGTCTGACTATGCTGATTCCACCTACCCTTTGAAACATGTCTCATGATATCCCTCCTTTTTTTCAAATGCCTTATCTTGTAAATTGTACAAGAACATACATTTTTTGTTATGGCAAAGTATTAAATAAACCAGGGAGTGATTCTAAAGAGACTATTAGCTGGAATCCTCTGACTGAACACAATAATGGCATATACACGTGAAACAATATGATGAAGAATTCCCATACAGGGTCACGTACATTTAGTCTGTGTTGCAAGGAACAAATCTAAGTAATTTGGAAAGGGAAGCTTCTTTCACATTTTTTTGTGTGATGAGATTATCTTTAGAATGACAAGATCTATGGAGAGTGATTAGTTGTTCGAATAGAGTCCTGGCAGATTTCAGGCCTGATGTTTTTTCTCCCAGTTCTTTAAATGACTTGCCAGTTCCTGGCTTTTAGAAGGTGGAGGCTCATACACTATCTTAGGACATCCTAATTCTCCCTGACCCTGCCAATAATCAATAATCTCCCAAGCTTGGCAGATACTGCTGATTTCTCCTTTACACCTTTGCTGGTAATTTGCTTGCTTTAAAATAGCTGTTCTCATTTCCGTGTCACTAAATTTTCTTCAGTGCTTGACTCTTGTAGCACAGGAATCCTCTCCCCTCGTATCATTCACTGCTAATGTCCCTCCTCTGCTGTCTTGCTCTAATGAGCTGTTTGGTTTCCTGAGGTGTGATGACTGTTGCTATCATGTTTTCAATGCTTCCTAGTTTGTCACTTCCAAAGATTCATGTGAAAATAAGAATTCACTTTGAAATACCTATGCTGGGCTTATTGCATATGTTCTGTCTGCCTAAATAGGTCATTGATTGCTGTAAAAATTTAGTAGTAGACACTTTATTCTGTAGTCTAAAGGTAGTAATAATCTTTGAAACAGAGGTTTATGAATTTCAGAAAGGTTTGCATCTCTCAAGACACATAACAAAAAGAGATTTTATAAGGGATCCCTGTAATTTAATAGCTTTTAAATTGCTGTTTGCAGGCTGTTCTACAGTTGTATTTTTAATGTATCAAATGCTATATTTATTAATTGAATTGGAGACTGATGTGATGCTTAGAAAAACACTTTGGGGTCTCTAAACTCAGTGTGAAAAGTGGATGTTTTTCACATTGAGGAAGAAATTGGATATGAGTCTACAGTCATACTGATTGTTCTAGGTATTCTTATTAGGTATTCTTTTACACATAATTTAGAAACATACATTTTTCATAAGGTATAATTACTAGCAAAAAGCAGTGTTTCCTTGTCATCAAGTCAGCTATTTTCTAAATTATCTTTCAAATTCAACAAGGCACAGTAGGTCAGAGCTCTCCACAGGCAAACTATTACTAGAAATCAGAAGAATATAGCTGATGCAGCATTTGTTCCATGAAAAAACAGCCAGGCAAGAGGGCTCTAAATAGTGAAATATCAGAAGAAGAACTCAGTAGAAAATGGATGTTGCCCAGTTAATCTGTTACTGAATTTTTCCCTGTAATGAACCACTCTTCTTGAAATTAAATCATTTGTATTTTAAGAGGGGAAAATTAAGTCACTGACTACCCAAAGGTTTAAAACTATTTTCTCTGTGATATATGAGGTCAGTGTATTACTGTGGTTCCACTAAAATGAAAACTGGCCTACTTCTCATCAGATAAATAGCTTGCAGAGTTAAACATCTTACTAATGGCTGTGACTCAACCACTTCCCTGGGCAACCAGTTTCAATGCCTCACCACTATTTCAGTGAAGAATTTTTTCCTAATATCCAAACTAAATCTCTCCTGGTGCAACTTGAGGATATTTTTTCTCGACCTTTTGCTCATTATTTGGGAGAAGAGACTGACCCCCTACTTCACTATACTCTCCTTTCAGGCTGTTGTAGAGAGTGATAAGATCTCCCCTGAGCCTTCTTTTCTCCAGTCTAAACACCCCCAGCTCCCTCAGCTGCTCCTCATCAGACTTGTTCTTCAGATTCTACACCAGCTCTGTTGCCCTTCCCTGGACTCATTCTAGTCCCTCAATGTCTTTCTCATAGTGAGGGACCCAAAACTGGACACAGGATTTGAGGTGTGACCTCACCAGTGCTGAGGATAGAGGGACAATCCCACCGTGGTCCTGCTGACGACACTACTGCCTTATGCTCAGATTGTATTTAGAAGACATGTTAAAGACAGTATTTTAACTTTGCAGGATTTTATTTATCATCAGGGTAAATCTGTAACCTTTTTAATTTTCATCCAAGATAAAAAACAGTTAGCTTTTAAAGCATGCCGGACCAGTGCCATTATTGAAGTGTTGGAAACTATGAAAAAACAAAAAACAAGACTTCAAGGTGAAAGGAAAACGAATTTGCCCTCACTGTTCTGTAAAATATCAGAGTCTTTTCACCACTGAGTCTGTATTTAGCAAGTAAAGACATATTTCAATCATTATAAAAAGATCTCATACGGGCAACCTGCTCTAGAAAATATAATTTTCAGGGTTTTAGTCAGGTCCCAGCGAGAAAATGCAGAGAGACCCAGTTATTAACTGGGGAAAAATATTTCTGGACTAATTTGACCTGTAGGTTACCTGAATGTCTCTTTTTAAAATCTGCCAGAGAAGAACACTGGTAAGCTGACAAAAAAATGTTTAAAAACTTAGAGTACCAGGTCATAACTATTTAATGACAATAAGGATAATTTTGACAATAAAATATATAATCATATTTTACCTTGAGAATCAGAAGACAGAGAAGGTGATTAATGAAAAGAATTTATTTTTAAAAACTTATATCCCTGGGCTCATAAAAACTATGAAATCAATTTCAGTTTAAATTGCTCTTAATTGTTAAATAATATCCTCAAGACATCTTGATACATTGTTTGTACATTTTTTAATACATCCTTAACTTTCAGGTCCCTTTTCATTCCAAATATATATTATAAAAAAATTATTTTGCTGTGAGTCTCAGTGTTGTTATTCTTGTAGGAAAAGTACAGCTTCCACAGTAGCATGAGCAGTAAGAGAAGTGTGTATACTCTACTATGGCTGCCTCCATGAGGGCTGCAAGCCAGATTTCATAATTCATGAAAAAGGTGTCTAACACAGAGCATAGTTCTGGGAAGTATTGACTCATCTATGCAGACTGGTTAGGGGCAAGTGTGAGCTTCTGTTTGCTTGAATGTGAATCAGTTATAGCCAAGAAGTCATTAAATTTGTCTGCTATGCTTCCTAAACTAATATAGTTTTCCTCTAAAAAAGCAAAAGAAGAACATACAAATAAATTGTGCAGCCAAAAGTTCACTCCAATTTTAACTGAAAATACTAGTTCAGAAAAAAATTCAATACATAATTTCCTAAGTTTGTTCAAAAAGAACCAGTATTTTGATTCAGGCAGAGTCAATATATTTTAAAATATGACTTTAATAAAATTATTCAAGTTCCATGCAAAACATCTTAAGCTATCTCTGTTCTTTCATTAGAAGCTAACTAAATGAACGCTGCTCACAGGAATCATTCTCTAAAATTCATTATCCTCTCTGCATTCTTTCCACAGTCTGCAGTTTTTATCATGTGTTGAATGTCTGCTGGCATTTAGTATTCATTATCTGAAAGTAAATATCTTGAAGGATTTCAGAAGTTATCCTAATGACATCCTTAGACTTTAATGGTAGACAATGAATGAATGTTTTAGCAACTTTATTGTGAAGGGCAATCATATGAGAAATATGTAGAATTTCTAAAATGCATTGACAGATTGATTGATGAGGTATGGTGAAATTGCACAGGAGAACTGCAGAGAATACAATGTCATTACCTGCTAATAAATCGACTGGAAATACCAAAGGAACTGTAAGCCAAGCCTGCAATATTAGTCTAGTCCATGCCCAGATTTCTACTTTTATTGATTTTTAGAAAAGATCATCTGTTCCAGCTTGGGCATGACTGTCAGCATGGGACTGAAACTGTTATCTGTGATAACCTTTTGCTGAGGAAAACAATGAACTGAAAAATGTCTCAGTCACCTTTAATCACCATTTACTCTTCAGTTCCTACACAGGAACACATTAAGCCACAAGAGGTAGTTCAAGAACAGCTTTGGCCGTCAAAACAGCTTGCTTTTGAAGTTGAATTCCAAAACATTTTATTTCTCAGCCTTTTAACAGGTGCCATGTTTCTATTTTTTTTTTCATGATTTGATTAATCTAAACTATAATGTAATCAATGTAATAGAAAACAGTTCTGTATGTTTTCTTTAGACAGTCAGTCAAAGTTAATTAGTTCACCACCTCAAATTTGAGTGCTGCAATGTTTTAACCTGTACAGAATTCGTCAAATGTCATACAAGTTTTGATTCTGCAATTTTGCACTAACATTAGAGTGTTTTTCAAAACAAAATATCTGTGTTTTTCTTGATATTTGCTATTATTTTTATGACTTCTTATTGTCATGCCTTCACCCCATCCAGCTGCCAAGCACCACATTGCCACTTACTCACTTCCCCAACCAGTAGGATCAGGGAGAGAATCAGAAGGGTAAAAGTTAGAAAACTTATGGTTTGAGATAAAGAAAGTTTCATAGAGAAAGAAAATGTCAAACAAGAAGTTATTTCACTGCTTCCCATGGGCGGGTAGGTGTTCAGCCATCTCTGGGAAAGCAGGACCCTATCACATGTAACAGTTATTTGCCCAAACATTCCCCCTTCCTCCTTCCCCCCAGTTCATATATTGAATATGATGCCATATGGTCTGAAATATCCCTTTGGTCAGTTTGGGTCACCTGTTCTGGCTGTTTCTCCTCCCAGCCTCCCAAACACCTCAAAGTCCTTGACATGTATGTGTGTGGCAAGTAGGGGAAGAGGAAAAGGCCTTGGCTCTGTGTAAGCCCTGCTCAGCAATGGCACAAACAGGTATTATCCACTCTGTCTTTATTACAAATCCAAAAATGAGGCTCATAGCAGCCACTGTGAAGAAAATTAACTTTACCCTACCCCAAACCAGCACATTTGTTTATATTTATCCTACTGATTCTGCTGAGATAAACTGGCTTACTTCGCTGTAATCACCTTCAATCTTTGCCAAGGTTCAAGGAGCAGGAGATCCATTCCGAAAACAGAGAAATTTAACAGCCCCTTGACAATATTCTTTCTCCTGCACTGTGCTGTTTAATCAGAAGGTCAGTGAAGCGGAGTCTGACCTGATATCTGGAGAGAAAAAATTGGGTTTAGATCAGTTAGAGTGAAGCAACACTTGTATGTCACTCAGTGTAGATTTTTCTCTCTGTTTTTGAGGTTGTTCTGAGTCCCACATGGATACCTTTCACTTCCTAAAAGGTCCCTTCCTAAATGTTTTCTTTTGTTCTGGAGCATGACAGGCTCACATACCAAAATCTTACTTAGTTATTTTCTACAAGCAAATAGAACATAAATTTGGAGAAAAAACTAACCTATGTCCTAGAAAAGATGACAGAAAAATATCTCTCTGTAAAGTGTTTAGGGGCCAGGAATTGACATCCAAGAGCTAAGGTACTTGCTATGGAGCAGGTCTGGCAGCCTGATTCCAAGACTTCCCTATAACATTAATTTCACATTTTAATCTTACTGAGGATTTGATACAAAAAGCATTTCCAACACAGTGCAGCACATGCCAGAACCTTGATAAAGTAGCCCCTCTTAGAGCTCACAAAATGCAAGTAAACACTGGATGAGCTGTCTTCCCCATTCTATCCTCTTCATCAACCCAAGGATACTGTTCTTCAAATGCAACAGCATGGACTGGAATTTTGCCACATTTATGAGCAATGCATAATTTTTATTCAATTTGTAAATTAATTATGGCTTTAAATATTGACCCTGTTAATGTAGCACAGAATAGAACTGTGTATGTGCTCCCATAATAAAACCTCCTTTTAAGGTTTTCTATCTCAAGCATTGAAATGAAATTTAGATTCAACCTGACATGTGAATTTTGTTTTGGAAAGAATGCTTTACCTTTATTGTGACTGGTGTGATTTATATGTTTTTCTAATTATTTATAGGCTGATTAAATGTTTCTTCCTCATTTGCAACAACAGACATGCACAAGAAATTGCCACATGCTATTTCATAAGAAATATAGCCTTTTCATTACAGAATCCTACTTTGTGTTCTTCATAGAAAGAAATAAACTCTCTGATTTAAAATATATTGTAATTGGTTTTCCTTAAATAATGATTAATATTTATTAAGGAT
>JAWWMU010000106.1:76082659-76127772 GCA_035048155.1 Cinnycerthia olivascens
CAAAAGAAAACAACCAGCAGTAAACCCCAAAGAGCTGTGTGAGGCTGTGCCATGAGTATGATGGCTTTGCACAGTTTACAGTGGGAAGCTCCTGATTCTGCCTGTCATGTCACTGACTACTTTCATTTTGGTCAAATCTGCATGAACTTCTCATCCTATAACCTTAAATTTCAGGATGGAAAGAAAGGTTTTAAACACTTCCCTAGTTATTCTAAAATGTTTTATCCATTAAGAAATAACATAATGTCAAAAAAAAAAAAAAAGAAAATTGTTCAGTCTGCTAATTGTTGCTCACATGTGATGAACAGTAAGGGGCTCCCACTACCCTTATTGCCAGAGTACAGACCTTTCTGCCACTAAATTACCTTCTTAGATTTACTTAAGCAGCAACCTTTGCATAAAAAATTTAATAAATCCTAAAAGATGAGAAAAAGGTGCACCATCCACTAGCTAGATAAATTTGATAGCAACTTCTATAAAAATTGTGTACTTCTGGTAGAAGTTTGTAACGTGCTTCAAGAGGCAAGCAAGTTACATCCTAACCACAGGGAAAGGTATCTTTCCCAAGAATACTCATACTTGTTAAATATGTTATTTTTAAATTTGATGAGTGAGCTTCTTCAAATATTTTTTTTGACATGTTCAGCTGTGGCATGTGGTGGGGTCACTGGAGCCACTGGAACCAACTCTGTCCAGCATGGGGCAGCTCCAGCTGCTCTGCACAGGGGCTGACACTGCACCCCCCAGCGCTGCTGCCACCTTGGATACCTGCCAGTGATGCAATACTGCTTTCCCAAATTTGGTAATTTGTCAATATTTGAGATGCCTGAATTCGTGCACTGCCAGAACTCCTGTAACAGATTTGTTTTGACTGAAACATGAGGGCACACTCAGAAAGCTGAACCCACAATACTGACTGGTACTCAGTTTTACAGACAGCTGGATCTCTTTCTGATCATGAGAGTAAGTGGATGTACTGAAATGTGAGAAAAATTTTCTTTACTGTTGCTCTTGACCCATGTTAGGAGGGTTGCCTATAATTTTCCTCTCTCTTCCACTCTTCTCTTATCTTTGTCTGAAGACAAATCTGAATTTGGGGAGATTTCTAAACCAAATTTCTGGGCTCAGGTGTCTAATTAGGAGGATTAATATCTGAAGATTAATGTAACAATCCAGTCCCTTATTTAATTAAATCATGGTTGTTTAATTATCACAAACTATTTCATCTTTCTACTTATTTTTTAAAAGATTGTCTATAAATCATAGCTCAAAATATTTTGATCTTGTGTAATTTATCATGCTTTGTATTTTTGCTGAAGTGAAAAGATACTCAACAGATGAACTGGCTATGCCTTTACTGATAATGACAGTCACAGAAGAAAAATATTACTAGTAAACATAGAACAAGAAGGCTAATTAGCCTGATATTCATAACAATTATCACATTTCAATGTAGTGTTAAAAAGCACTCAGATTTATGTTACAGCAAGATTTTTATGTTACAGTTCATTGTCTTTTGTCAGGCTATAAATCAGTATGAACAAGTTGGTAAAACTACCCCAAGAAAAACAAAGAAATAAAAATACCAAAAATCCCCCAAAACACAAGTAGCACAAGTTCTTATTAATTTCTTTTTATACAATGCTAACTTCAAACACGAAAATTTTATGCAAATATTAAAAAATTGTTTAGAAATAAATCAGTCTGGTAATGAAAATGTTTATTGAACCTTGTAGTAGACAATATTTATTTTTTCTCCACAAACAGCATGTGGCTTATTGCATTTTATATGGGCTGAAATCCAATGGACAATACTATTTACTCAAAGTAACTAAGAGCCACTCCCTGAGTGAAAAACATGTTAAATTACAGTACCATCACTGACTTCTTGTTACTCTCAAGGGTGCCCGTGCAATCTGATGCATGAAGATGATAATAATGCAATAGGCTAACCTGAAATGTGATGCCCTGTGGTTATCTTGTGATCAGACATGAAAAACAGAGGTTAATTTTCTTTCTCTTTTTTGGCAATTTCCTTGATTAAAATGACTGGAATTTTCTCTCCTGATCACTTTCAAGATGAACAGCCTTTGCTAACTGAAATGATCAACGATCATAAATCACATAAGAGGAAAATGCTGTGAAATTCAGTCTCTGGAATTGTATCTATGCAATTACCAAGTCAGCAACTAATGCCAATGAAGGCTTTATTACAAAAAAGCACAATCACAGTGGATAACAAGTAATAACTACTTAAAAAAGAGTTCTCAGGATGTCTTTGATTATTCTTTCTAAGGAAGATTAAACTTCACATACAGCTACCGGTATCCTTATACTTTTATGGAAAGGCTGGGGCAAAGGACTAACTGGAAAGTGGAGTTGAACAGTTGCTGTACATAATGAGACTTTCAAATATTAGCTCTAGGATAAATGGATAAAAGAGTCTGTGCTTATGCTGAAATATAACTGCAGCTCCAGATTTAGTGGTCAGTTACTTCAACTACTGTTGAAGAAGTAGGCAGGAACTTCACAACTCTTATTTAAACTGCAGCTATGGGGTAAATCTTCAGCCCTCTGCTAGATTATGCAAATAATGTCAGAAATAAATCTTTCTCAGTATTGGAGATGGGAGGATTTTAACCACTAACCACTCTACACTACCATTTCAGTGTTAGAATAAAATTAAAATTGGAGGCTATCCTTACTCTTACTTAGCAAAAGACAACCCAATCTAGAATGGTTCCCAAAATTACTTGTGATACTTCTCTCAACCTCACAAGTATTCATAGAATAGGATCTCTTCTATGTCCACATACCATAGCCCATATCTGTACCCTCACCTTTCTGCTCCATCTCTCAGGTTTGGGAAGTTATTATCAGAGCCATTCATTCATTAACAGAGCTGGCTCCTGTCCAGTAGCAAGGGTTTGACTTGTATACAGAAAATAATTCAGAAGCCATATAGTAGTCGTGCAGGAAGGCCTCTTTGGCACAGATTGTCCTTTTCACTAAATAACACAGACAGTCCAACACTTTGAGTTATTCTTTAATATATTCAGTCATTTGTGATTCCCATGCAGGCCAGTTTTGAGACCCAGATGGTCACAGATACCATGATGAGGATACTGCAGTTTTCTTTCAGTGAAAAGTTTCGTTCCGATTTTTAGATTACAATATTACAAAGTATTTGATGAGCTGACCCAGATATTTTCTTGTTCACTTTTTCATGTTTGAAGCATCAGCTTGCCGTGATTCCATCAAATCCAATAGCAGTGAGCTAAGAAACATTTTCTACTTCCAAATATCTTAACGTACTGGTACCTGATTCTGTACCAATATAGCATCTTCCTTTTCTTTTAAGGAGTTTTTTAGGCTATGAGGAATGCTATGAAATGGATGGACGTCTCTGCTCAGGAACTCAGGAAAAGCACATCTGATTGAGAAGGGTTTCCAAAAGCAGGAGGATCCTGCATATACCAAAGTGTTGTCTGCTATGGAAATAAATCATCTGGATGGGTTGAGCCCTGAAGTGTGAGATTCAGACATGCAGAACACCAAAGACTGCATCTCAAAATAACTGTGAACATTCCAAAACTTTTTCTGTGGCCAACAAAACTATCTTCATCTGTGTTTCAGCAAGTTACATTAAGAAAAAATGGAAACTGTATGGGAGATTTTAAAATTTATTTTACTCACTAACTATGACGTTTGTGTATTTTTTTGTTCTGTTATGATTATGAGACAATAGGAGCAAATGAACACAAGAAAAATAAGGTCTTCTTACCCACACATACTTTGCAATGACCAGAAACAATGAAATACACTGAAAATGTCATATTAAATGAACAGGCATTTCAAAATATAATGATCTAAAAAGAAAAAATATTATGAAGATGCCAGCATTCTTTATGGAAGCAAATATTCGTTTTTGATGCTGTTATCTCTTATCCGTCCCTTGATATAAAAAGCTTAATGATGCAGAGAAGTTTACACAAGCCTCTTGCGATAGGCTGTATTGGATCAGTAGCATAAGTGTTGGCACTTATATGGAAACACATGGGTGAGGAAATAAATTACTTCAGGTAAGAGTTGCCACAATAGAAATCTAAGGATTCATCCAATCATTAAAAAATGTTTTCTTTAAATGGAAAACATTTAACTCTTCCTTTTTGCTTTGCGATGTGTGTTAACTTCTGTTCTATTATAAAGATTGCTTCTTTGTGTTGTTGTCAAGGTTTAGGAATGGTACTCCTCCACTCAGTTTTCCCAAGGCTCTCCAAAGCCATGCAGCTGCTCAGTCGCTCCCCCATTTCTTTTCTTTTCCACCATTACCCTTTCCACAGGCGGCTGGAGAGGAGAATTGGAGACACAAAAGGCAGAGATCACAGGTTGATGTAAGCACAATTTACTGGAAACAGCAATGACGTAAGAAAATGAAAAATAGCAGCAATAATACTAGTAACAAAATGTATAAGAAAGGAAAAATATTCACATGCAAAACCCATGACAATAAAACAATACCGAATGGCTTCCTTACGTTTTCTTTACCAGCTGCTGCAAAATTAACCCTATCGAGGCCAGAGCCAGTGAGTTATCCCAGTAGCTGTGTGGAGAGGGTGTTGTAAGCATATGAAGGAACAAGAAATTGCATCTGAGAAAAAATGATAAATATTTGTGCAGAGAGGCTTCTAGAGCATGAGGGTAGGATATCCATGAAGAGATGATATTAACTGTGTGAGAAAGACAGCCAGCATGGATTTAACAATGCAGCAGAGAGCAGCAAAGTCTCAGTAGATCACGGTGACTTAGCAGGGCATCAGAGGGAACACAATGAAAAAGGCCAGCATGGGATGAAGAAAGATGTAATGTCTTCTGCAAACCATAATGACTCCAAAAAGATGCTGGCACACATGGGAACCTGTAAAAAAGGAAGTAATAGTGATGATGAAAACAGAGAAAGAAGAATGACCCTCCTTCACTGGGTCACTTTTTCCAGCTGTCTTTTATTCTGTGAAAGAGAGTCTGTCAGCAGGATGGAAACAATTTAAAGCAGAGAATAATTATTTATTCACTAGTATATGCACTAGGTAAGTAGGATGACCATGTCACTCTGCCAAGCATTAGCATAGCTGCTCTGAACATCTCCCCACTACATCTCTCATTCTTCTTTTCTGACTGGACTCTCAAGCAGTTTAATTTCACTGTCAATTTCCAGCCTCTTCTCAGTACTAGATCATACTTCTAGTCTCAGATTTTCCATTACTAAATACCCAGCAGGTGTCCTAACTGCCCATTAAGGCTGTCTGTCTTAGATGTCTTTTCCAATTTATCTCCTTAGGTGTTTCCTGATTCTTCCTCTATTCCACACTTCACACCTTATTGCTCCCGCTAGTTAAAGATTATTTCCTTAAACCATTTGATGGCTACTGGGGCAGACTTCTGTGAGGACAAGAAGGGAGGATGTAGACAACTGGTAGTTGTCCTACTCTTGACCATTTTTTCTGTAGCTGGGGCTGTAGAGCTATCTGAGGAGACCTTAGTCAGGCTCTACAACACAGTTCCTGAGCTAAAACATGGGAGATTTCTGAGAATATATAGAATATCTAAGGCTGTGTGATGAAGGCTGCATTTGCTAAAAACACAGCTGCTGCTTACATTGCTTCTTCTGAAGAATGCAAATACAGTCAATGTGATTAGATGCTGTCATCTGTTGCAAAAATATATCTGTGATATGCTTCATGACAGGGGGCAGCAATTCTCTTGCCCAAACACAGACATCCAGTGCCACTTAAATGCTCTACATTGTCTGAAAAATCCTGCCAGGGCTGTTAGACACAGCCAAGAGAAGACCCACACCCTTGTGGAGAAACAGCTGGTTGTACACTAAGGGTGCAGAGAATCATAGTGGCACTACTTTTAGACACTTGAGCTGGCTAAATGCTTTCTAATGATCCCTGATCTGTGAACTATTGTTTGCACTGTTAATAAGAGTCTGCTGTAATCATTAAGGAATAAATTGTACTTTGTGTGTTTTTGCTTTTATTGCATCTGTTTTCTGTTTAACTGTTGCTTCTTGCAATAAATGTTATCCAAAAATCATTGTGCTCTGTAGTGATTCAGGCTTTTCTATGCAATTTAAGTTTCCAAGTGACTTTTATTCTATACTGATAAAATTGTTAAATAAATAAAAATATCTATTCATTTCTTTGCAAATCCCAGAAAGGATTTTATTTTTCTTTTAAATAGCCAGGTATCTCAAGAGATGAAGCAAACAACTTTTTGCAAACAGACCAGTTACAATCCAAAGTGAATATGTTAAAATGTAGTGGAACAAAATGTGACAGGAATAAGAAGAGGGGAAATGCAATAGGATGCAAAAGAAATAAAATAACCCAACAAGACTTAGGATAATCTTGCATCCATCTTCATTAATTTCATAAATATTCTGTAGTGACCTTGTTATTGATTATACAGGTATAGGTGTGTTAACTACATAAAATCACAATAGGGTGACAAATAGGAAGGAATTAGGGTCTTAGAATTATGTTTCCAAGTAAGTTTCTACTTTAGTGTTATCTTAAACAACCACTGTCCATGTCAAGTACTTGTCAACTGCTGTCAGCACAAATATATGATGAAACAGTCAGGGAGTTTCACAAAGAATCACACACAGAATCACAGAATCACAAGGCTGGATGAGACCTTTAAAGTCACTGAGTCCAACCTATGCCCTAGCACCTCAATTAAACCATGGCACTAGGTGTCACATCCATTCTTTTTCTAAACATTTCCAGGGATGGTGACTCCACCATCTCCCCAGCAGACCATTCCAGTACTTGGTCACTCTTTCCATAAAAAATATTTTCCTAATATCCAACCTAATTTTTCCTTGGCAGAGCTTAAGCCTCTTCTTCGGTCAGTTGCAGCCTGGTGAAAGAGAAAACCCCACCTGACTACACCCATCTTTCAGGGAGTTGTAGAGAGTGATAAGGTCACCCCTGAGTTCCCTTTTCTCCAGGCTAAACATCCCCAGGTCCCTCGGTCGTTCCTCACAGGGTTTGTGTTCCCAACCCCTCACCAGCCTCGTTGCCTGCTCCAGATGTGCTCCAGCCTCTCAACGTCCTTCCCAAACTGAGGGGCCAGAACTGGACACAGCACTCAAAGTGTGACCTCACCTCATACAGTTGGCAAATATTGCTGAAAATAGAAATGTTATTTTCCAGCTAATCTAGTTACTCCTTGTCCAGTAGCACTCAGAGCATCACTGCATAAAAAATGTTCCTACATTTTTTTTTCTTAATGGACAGAACCCACAAACAAACAAACAAACAAACAAACAAACAAAATAATGAAAAAAGACTAAACAGAAAAAGACCCCAATACAACAAAAAGCAATCCCAAACTCCAAACCAACAACCACAGAAAAGCGCCTTTTGATGATTTCCCTGATTTCCCTTTAAAGTACTGGAGGTTACAATGACTTTAGTTTGCTAAAAATCTGAAAAGTTTAATACCAATTATGTAAGTGTTTTATCCTTTTGACCTTATTGAATATGGGAATACACAGTTATGTGCATTGATGATTGATCAATGAAATAATCCAGTCCAATATTGTGAGATACAAGTAAATAAGTAGACATATCAGGAAGATTTGGTCCCAAAAATCATATTTGAAGAGAGGTTGCTCCACTTTTCCTTTTTTCCCATTTGATTATATATTTACATTTCTTTTTACTATCTATCTTTTATTCTTGCTGGAATATTTTTGTATTACTCTTCTTGCATTGTATCTTTGCAACTCAGCCATCTGGATCTCTTTTTCATTCCCTCACCGCTATCTTTCCACACGCTAAGCCTTTTGTGCACAACTTAGTTTTTCTAATATAAAAATTCCTGTCAAGATTATGAAAGAAAGAGTTCTGGTTTTAAGGAAAAAGGCAAGCAATATACCTCAGTTTAGGGCAGAGATTTCATTTTTTATCATCTTTATATAATTTTTTTTCATATGTGAGATCTGATTAGCAGAAGATAGAGCTGGAAAGGTAAGCAGAGGAAAGATACTCCTTGTGAAAACTTTCCTTTTAAAAACATCACCTTTTTTTAAGCAGGTCTTTAAGCTATTAAGAATCTGGAAAGTGAAATTCTGGCCCTGTGAAATCTCCTGTTAACCTTTCCTTATTGAAGGTAAATAAAAGATTTATTACTGGATCTTTACCTAGTACTCTGGCCTCATGAATGAGTTTCTTAAGAGAATTTGATTGGCTCTCACTGCTGGAAACCTTTGTCCAACTAACAAGAAGCATTTGAGGGAGCCGTAGTAATGACATAAACTATTTGAACTATTTTTAAATATTGCTCCTGGGAACCCTCTTCCCAGGCAACAATTATGTACAGAGTTAGCAGTTGTACCAAGTTGCAAGAACAGTCTAAATTGTTAGCATATTTTCAGATTCCTGTTTCATCCTGTGTGACTAAGGAAACTATTAATGCTGTTGCACTGAAAGAATGGCATATGCAGGAGGAATAAGGCAACAGTGTAGGGGAGATGACTGCACTCACACCTGATAAGAACAGATTCCTCTTGATTCCTGTGAGCATCACCGTGCAGTTTAAGTAGCAAGGTGGTTAGTTAAGGTTTTTGAAAGTTCAAAATACATATTTCTTCTTGTAGCAAGTTGCTTCAGTTAAAAAACTATATTTTAAAGAGAAAAAATTATTAGGCAGTGTGGTAGTTTGAAAAGCAACCAGTGAGAGACTGGTTATTAAAATAAATGCAATAGTACAAAAAAACCTGACAGGGTCAGAATACAACCTGATGCCATGTGGGTCAAGGTGTTGGTAGCAGTCCCATTAAATGGTGGCTGCAGTCCTCTCAGAGTGATAGATGTGGTTCTGTTGAAGCAGTGATCATGTAAAAGGCTGTGGTCTTCCTCTGAAGGTCCAGTGGTGGTGATAGATGGACCTGGTCTTCTTCTGGGAATCCAGTGGAAAAAGGCTGACTATGGTGTTTCAGAGTGATCTCAGATTGTATCCAGGTAGGAATGCTTGGCTCCTCCCCCTGAGTAGAGCATCTCACAAAATGGATGATATAATTTTTAAGTTGTGCAGGGAGACTCAAGGCCCATTAACAGAAGGTATCTCCCTGGATTAATCAAGGATGAGTCATGAAGGAGAGAAGAAGCACTGCTCCACCTGCTTTTAAGAGCTTGTGAAGATGATGATAAAAAACATGCTTTTGGGTACATCTTACATTGTACTCTAAGACAGGTAATATCTAAGAAAGTAATCTAAGAAAGGTAGTGTCTTTCAGAGCATGTAACACTCTGAGGAAAATTCTATACTCTGTCTGGGTCATCTTTCCAAGTTCTGTTTTATTTCATTAACCTGATTCAAAAAGTTTTATAGATAACAGAGGCAAAAAATGCCCAGAAATTCTGATTAATGTTTAGAAAAAAAAAATTAAATTACAATGTATTCTGGATTGTTTTTGAAAATAATTTGATATATTTGTTGCCAAGTATGTCTACCTTCAAATAAAATGGTGCTTTCATTTTCCTTTATTTTGATATGCAAGATACTTTAAAACATTTTACCTCTTTGAAGTTGTAAGGGGAAGAAAAAAGTCTCTAGTACATATTGTAGCTTCAAAGCTAAATGGCAGTCCTTACACCGAAACTCCACCTGTAAACCAGGAACCCACCTTAAAATAGATGAGGTTAAGTCTGGCAGCACGTACCAGCGAGAGCAAGTGTAACTACACAACCCTAACACCACTCATTACTTTATCACTGATTTCATTCATTAGACATAATCTCAGTTCGCAATCCAAACTGCCATTTGTGACCTGCATCTCTCTTTTCTTAGCTCTCTCATGCTGTAGTAGGTTAGAGAAGGAGTCTAGCCTGTCATTCTCTTTAAGACACTTAGAAGAATGAAAACCTTTTTGAAGAAAGAAGAACTTGGGAAACATCTAGTGAGATTTCTCCGGTGTACTCTGCTGGTCTCTAGTGATTTATGGCTGAGACTGCCTGAATCCTATCCACATTTTAGTGATCTAATAATTCCTTCTCCCCACACTCCTCATTGTATTTTTGTTGTTGCTGGTGGTTGTTTGTGTTATGTGTGTGTATGATTTGTTTTTATTTAATTTGTTTATCTTTTTTGGTGACTTGGTTGTTTGGGTTTGGTTCACCTTTTGAATTCATGCAATTTTAGCAGTTTAAACGTCTTTTTGCCTGACTGTGGTTACTTATTAGGTGAAGGGTGCTTTGTTTGTTAGAAGCTTTCCCTCCCACACACCTTTGTTGTATTGTGCATTGCAAAGATAATGAACACATGCTCAAAAAAACCTATTGCATTCTTCAGGACTCAGCATGAAAAATACACTGTGAAAAAGTCTGTGTGCTGTATGAGAGAATAATTAAATGACTGCTCAGGTTCGGGTTGGTTTTCTGATTTTTCTTTATCCAATTCCACATAATTGCCATAGGCTTGGGCATGGACACTGAGACATCATGGTGTGTATCTGTGCAGCACCTGTCTGCGACACGGGGGACTATCTGCGGCTTGGCATGCACAGAGATTTTTCAACCTATATTAAAGCATGGTACCTGCTCTGGGGACTAACACAATACAAGAAGAATAGGAGCAGCCTTTGGGTAAAAAGGGCTATTTTAATTCTTAGTAGTAGCCTATATTTCCATTTCCTCCAGAAAGAAAAACTTCTTCACCAGGAGTTGTTCTGTCTTTTTCTTTCTCTACCAACATGCCAACTAATAAAATAAAATGCATTAATGCTTGTGGAGCATTATTTTATCAGTATCAAATGAAGCATGTTTTTTACCAGAATGTATGTATGACTGCATGTTCACAGGTATCTCTCTTTTCTGTTGTTTTTTTTGTTATTTTTTTTTTTACCTTTAATGTTCTAGTCTGGAAAATTTATAAAGACCTGGGATTTCAAAGGAGTCTGACTTATGTTTCCAGTTTGTATTTCAAGGTAATATAAATGCAGTTTAAGTCCTTTGGGATTCTGTGGAGAGACAGAAGACTATTTTCCCAGATGTATTCAAAGGGATCATAAATGACAGATTAATTTGCAGAATATTGGATTTGGAAATTCAAAGGCACTGTCTATCTCCAGATCTACCTTCAGAAGGAGGTAAATGTGGTATAGGGAAAAATTCAAGGGTGCACTAAAATGTTGTTTTTCTATTTATCTATTAAAAATGCTTAAGGTGAGATCTCTGGAGGAAAGTGTATTCATGAAGTTATATGAATATAGAATATTATATATATATGAATATATAAAATAGAATATTATAGAATATTATATTATAGAATATATATATATATTATAGAATATTCTATATATATATATAGAATATAGAATATATAGAATTTCCAGGGGCTGAATGCTAGGAGTATATGAGGACAAAAAGTCCTAGAAATAGGTTGATTCATCCAAGCAAATAATGAATGTATTATCCAGTAAGCTAAAAGTATCACAGCTTTTGTTTACTGCAAATGCACTTAGTGAGGAAAAAAAGAAATGAAAAATACAAAATAAAGGAAAATAAAGAAAAAAAAAGAAAAATAACAATCAGCATTTGTAGCCTCACTATTACTTAGGTAGCTCTCTTCACTCTTCATTTTGGGTGGTGTTGTTGATAATAAAATTTTTAAGGAAAAAACCCACCACTATTATTTAAAGAAATCTGTTGTAGTTAGAGAAAAAAAAAAGCTGCTTTTATTTTGAAGGATTTTACTTCTGCCTGTCAAAGAAATATCAGAATGGGCTGAGTGTGTCTGCTGGCATGTCAGTGACAGTGAAGTGACAGTACAGACACCTGCAGCCTGTCTATATGAGCAAAAAAAGGCCACTACAACAAAGTCTCCTGAGAAATTTCTGAAAGCAAGCTCTGTTCGAGACAGAGCCAGGAACAAATCCAGGTTAAAGAAATACAGAACAACAAGAAAGGGATTCTTTGGCATACTACAATAGATAATAATCCCTCAATAATACAGCAAATCTGCAAAAAAATATAAATGCAAAATGCAAGCTTCCAGGTTTAGATTTCTAAATAATGTCATAAACAACCAACACAGAAAGAGGACAAGAATACATCTTTCTGTCAGTTGATGTATTTTTAGGTATGCTAACGGTGTGCTGTGGAGGTTGCCCAAGTGCATTGCACCCTGAGTAATACACATTATGCTGCTAAGCAAAAGAGTTCAATGTGACTCCCTACATTGTTAGCAGTCAGCAACCCTAAATAGAGGCCAAGAAAACATTTAATAACATAGACCCTTTGCAAATGCTATAGAACATTATAAAATAGGAGACTATTGTGCGATGTGTTGACTGGAATGTTTTCTGGCCCTAGTGCCAGCATTTGAAGGGCCCATGTGGAATTTAGCTATTTTTTTCTGCAGTTTTATTTTGAGTATTGGACTAGTCTATGTCAAAATTTAATTTGTGGAAATCCTATGCCCATTATGAACCATTTGGACTTAATTATGGATGTTTGTTGGTCTTGTGGCATGCTTTTTTTTTTTTAATAACAAGAGTTTGAGTTAAGAAATAGATGTTTAAACATAGGCCATATATGCTGGAGTGAGTGCCATTGTGCTACTTTCCCCATCTTTTAAGCTGGAGCTGCATGATTTCTCAGGACAGAGTTTGTCACGCAACATCTGCTAAAAGGATATTTTCTCTGTCTAAATAACCTTGAGGTTTCATTTAGGGAATTTAATCTAAAGTGCTTGTCCTTTTAGAGTAATAAAGGGTGCATATGAAGTCTGTTTAGATCAGCAAACACTAACTGTGTCCTTAAGATTTTAATGCAAGCACTAGGTTACAAGCAATGGGTAGAAAGAGACAACCTTGTCATGGGTGAGGTGTCGGCTTGGCTGCTTACTGATGTGTGTACAGGGAGATCTGCCTGTGCTTGTACAGGGGAGTTATCACACTCGCCTTCTGCCTTGCATACATCTCACCTGTCCAGAGGGAATGCATCCCACACTGCAACCTGAAAATTCAAAGCAGGAGCGATGCGTTTGTTGTAGCTCAAGTGGGGAAATGAAAGTAGTATCAGATTCACTCATTTGAGTTATACTGGGAGTTGCTCCTGTTGGGGAATTGAAGCAAACTACTGGTGAGCTGCCAGCTATGGCTGTGCAAAGCATTCCTGAGGTTGTGATTTTCTCCGTCTTGACAGAGAAATGAAGGACAGACACAAGAGCTGATGAGGTGTCTGTGAGATCAAGCTAGGAAAGTAGGAATTGCACTGGCAATTAAATACAACATTAAAAAATCAGCTTTAAAAATTATTTTTAATATGAAAATAATTCCTGTGATCAGACACAGCACTATGGGAGGGCAGAGAGGGCAATTTTCAGAGAAGTTAACCAAGTAGACAGTTTATTGTAGTTGAGTAGGTTTCAAAATAATTTTACAAAAGTAGACTGAGCTGCATTGAAACTGATTGAAATCTGATTGAAACAGTAATAATTTTTGGTTTGGTTGTCTCCCTCATAGTTATATATGCAAGATTGTTCATAAGCAGTCGTTTACAGTAAATGTTTCAGAGGTCACAATTCTGTAAGATTTTTATTTGTGTGTACCCCTCCCTCTTCTCATCTACACTAAAATCATCATTCTGACCACAGTACTCACAAGCTGGAATCAGAATTTTTTCTAATATCAGTAGTGGATTTCTTCATACAAGTCTGTAATTTTGTAGACTATTATTTAATTTTTGTTCACACAATTCCTCCATTTGGGAGGAATGACACTCCTTAGCTTCTGAGAAATCCAGAATATTTTGCTGAGCATCAGAGGCTGGTATTTTTCAGTGACACTCATCAGGTGACTTGAAGGCTGTAGCCCATCCACAAGACATAAGCATCCACCTGGCTGATAGTTTTCTGGAAAAAATTGGAACAGGTGTTCGGAAAGCAGATTTCATACTAAAATCTAAATCTCTTTCCTTGTGAATGGTTTGGCAAGGAGCAAGCTGCAGATGTAACAGGAGTGGGCATCGCAGGTCTGCAGACACAACTCCTCCCGAGCTTGCACAGCCTGGCACAGAGTCAAGTACTGCCTCTCCTCTCAGGCAGGGGAGGGGAGTCCAAAATTGAGATTCATCTCTTCCTGCTGTTGAGGTTGGACCAGTTTGTAAAAACAGTGGTGAGATACTTCACTGCAGTTAGTCAGGCTTACCGTGCTGATCACATCTCCTGATAGTACTACAGCTCAGTTGACTCAGAGACACTGTGAATGCTGAAAATGTGGGACTATAAACAGCAAATAATCCTGGTCAGCACACAGTAGATTGTATTCCAATACATGCTACTGGGTACACAGGATTTCTGTCCATATATTTGTATGGAGAAAGATAGCTCAAGAAGCACGAGCTTTTTTGCTGCAAACATGGGATCATTGAATAATCACCTCTTCCAGATAAGCCCTGTTACTGACTTAAGAAGTAATGAGCTGATTTTGGATGCCTGTCCACTAAATGTGCAAGGCAAACTGTTCACAGTCTCATATTTGCAGAATAAATTACATACATATGTATATATATAATGTGTGTGTGAGTGTGTGTGTGTGTGTGTTTGTATTTATTACTCACAAGCCCATTATGCTGTCAAAACCACACACGCTTGGAAAAAGAATTTTGAAACTAAAGATGTCAATGTTTTCCTTAAACATAAATATTTTTATCACATGAAATAGAATGAGGCCATATTTGACTGAATTTAAGGTAGGCCTTAACAGAGGGGTTTCTAATGCGTGTTTCTCAAACCCTTTGGTTATCAACAAAGTAGACAATATGTGAAATGCAGCTGGTCTGGTGAGTTCACAACAGCATGGCATGTCTCAAGAGGAAGCAGACCTCGCAGATTTTGACCTAGAAAAACCTTTCTTAGATTACCTTCTCCCTTGCAGTTTAATTTCAAACTCTCTTCAGAGACCCTCTGACTTCCTCCTAGATCTTCACATTGCATCCAGTCATAAAGCTATGAATAAAACCTACACATGAATGAACAAACATCACTAGCTAACACCATTCCCATATTATCTTTCCTAAATGTTTAAAATAGTACATGCTCTTACTGTTTATAATCAACATATATGTTAACAATGTCACAAAAATGCCCATATCAAGTAAGTCAAATAAACTGGGATCCATTTGTGAAAAGAAGAATACGTCCATATATTGGTGGAACAATTGCTTGATTATGCACACTGCATTCATCACTTGTTAAATGAGTTATCCCTTTATGTAGATCTGAGTCATCTGGGTTTATTTTATTTTTTGGGGTTTTTCTTATGTAGAAGCAAAATATATATTACAGTTTGCTTTCAACACAGGCTGAACCTTGCAGATTTAAGTCAAAACCATGGCTCCTGCTGGTTTTGTAATGTTATTGCAATACCTTGTGTGAAACTTGAGAATTGGATCCCAGTATAGATATAAATTAAAAATGACACACTACATCCCATTTGAAACAAGCTTGCTGCACTTTTCCCAAATGTTGCTGTAAGTAATTTTTTTAACACAGGAAGACTTGTACTAGCATGGTTGCTGAATTTCTGCTTTCCAGCCTTGCCTAGCCTCTCATTTGGAAGAGCAATATAAGTATTTGTTTTCCTCTTTTCTTTGCAGAGAAGGGATATGAATACGATTTTTTTTTCTTGCCAGATTAACAAATAATCAGAACTCATGTAGCTAGGAGTGATAAGCCAAGAAGAAAAAAGATAGATATTGTTTGAGTTTTTCTAAACTACAATTATTAATCTTGGACTGATAGTATGCTTTTTGACATTTCCTTTACCGTCTACACACTATAATTATCTTTCCCTCCCTCCTACAGCATTTTTCCCCTGCCTTTTTCTCTCCTTTCTCCTCCCATAACCATCTCCACTCCCATAATACAGAAAATATCTTCTACACTTAGCTTTTCAGGTTTTTCATTTGGCATTTTGTATAATAAGATTAGATTTCATAGTCTACACAGGGTAAACCTACAGGTATATACTGATAAAGAATGGTTCAACTAGGGAGTGTGTATTTGCTCTCTTCTTTCCTCTGATTGCAACAAGTAAACTAAGTATATAATTTAGCCCTGTAAAAAGAATAATATTTACTTATTCTGGGAAATATGAATATACTGTAATATGTGTATATATATGCTTAGAATATATATATATATGTTCTAAATTATAATTAAGTACTTAATTTTAAGAATTCTTAAATATTTAAGTGGTTTTAAAATATCCCTAATAATTAAAAAAAAAAGATACTAAGACATTTCAAAACATGAAAACCTGATACTGTATATAGGTTTACAATCTTAGATTATCTTTATAAATTACTTTTAATGTTATAAATCAACTGAAAATGTCAGATGTTGTGTACCTGAGTTGAAAATTTAGTGTTGTAAACATAAGTACATACTTAAGTACTAACTATATAAATACTAACTATAACCTTGCATGACTTTTAATGTACATCATACAATTTAAAGCAAACAAATGGATGTAGATGAATAGTCTTGCCAATGATACCAGAATATAAGTGACTATGGACAACTTAATCATATTCCTTAATATTATTTAGAATATAATAAAATATTTCAATTGGAATGGAACAATGAACATCTAGTTCAACTGTCTTACCACTTCATGGTTTTCCAAAAGTTAAAGCATGTAATTTAATCATTATCCAAATGCTTTTTCAACACTGGCAATCTTGGGGCATTCGCCAGCTCTTTAAGAAACCTTGACCACTTTCTTAGTAAAGAAATGCTCCCTTGTGTCCAGTCTAAGCCTCCACTGCCACACTTTGGACCATATCCACACATCCTGTCACTAGGGAGAAGAGCTCAGCACCTCCCTCTCCCCTCCACCTCCTCAAGAAGCTGCAGGAAGCAATGAGGTCATCCCTTAGCCTCCTTTCTTTCAATTAGAAATTAATTAGATATTTCTAAATAATTAATAATCAAATTAGACAAGCTCAGAGTACTTATCTTCACCTCATATGACATTCTCTTCAAGTTTTTAACCACCCCTGAGTTCCCTTTTCTCTGGGCTAAACATCCCCAGGTCCCTCGGTCGTTCCTCACAGGGTTTGTGTTCCCAACCCCTCACCAGCCTCGTTGCCTGCTCCAGATGTGCTCCAGCCTCTCAACGTCCTTCCCAAACTGAGGGGCCAGAACTGGACACAGCACTCAAAGTGTGACCTCACCTCATACAGTTGGCAAATATTGCTGAAAATAGAAATGTTATTTTCCAGCTAATCTAGTTACTCCTTGTCCAGAAGCACTCAGAGCATCACACAGGGGTGACCTTATCACTCTCTACAACTCCCTGAAAGGTGGGTGTACTCAGGTGGGGTTTTCTCTTTCATCCCACATTTTTTTTTCTTAATGGACAGAACCCACAAACAAACAAACAAACAAACAAACAAAATAATGAAAAAAGACTAAACAGAAAAAGACCCCAATACAACCAGCCTCGTTGCTTTCCTCTGGACACATTTGAGGACTTCCACATCTTTCTTAAATTGAGGGGCCCAGACTTGCACACATTACTCTCGATGAGGATGCACCAATGCTAAATAGAGAGGGGTAATCAACTTTGTTGACCAGATGGTTACACTGAGTTTGAGGGACCATCCTAGTATTCCATAAGTATAGCCACAAAGCAAGTCTTTTTAGAATCTAATAATCTCAGAAATTAGAACACGTGCGTAGATGAGCAACAAAAAAAAAAGCTTCTAAATCAGTTAGCAACAGCTAATAACAGACCTCTGAAAACCTAGGAATATAATAATTTTCAGATTTCTTATTGCTAACATAGATAACATCCCATGGGTTTCATAGCTTGACCAAAAGGTGCTTACAATTTTGGATAACATAGGAATATCTGTAGGATACAAAATATACATTCCACAGATCTCTGCTCACTTTCTTCTTTGTTCTGCTTTGGTTTTATGTGGTGTAATAATGCCTTCTTAGACATTTGATAAAATTGTTAATATGAAGTAATATTTCAATTAACCAATACATTAATCTCTCTAAACCAATTAAGATATTTTTTAAAAATCAAATAATTGTGTTGGAATCACACAGTTTACTTATTTTTGAAATTAAAACCAGACAAATGAGCAAATGTTATTAAAAACTTTCAGCTGTGAGCTAATCAGGGTTTAACTGGCTGTAGAGCAGCAGTTTAATCCACACTGCAATCTGTTACTGAACATGGTGCTATTAAAAAAAGTCAGTTGAACATGAAATATTACAGAGAGCTACAATCATGAAAATTAAATCAGAGTGATGTTATTCCAAAGAGTAATGTTTTAAATGGATATAATTTTAAGGGACTGCATATTACACAACAAATATCTGTGAAAGGCTTCAATGTAAACATTTAAATCAATTTTTACATCAAGAATTGAACCCCTGTGAACATATTTTTCTTCCGTTTTTGTTTCAAGGATGAACTCTATGTATACAGCTTGACATATAATCAAGAAGAAATTCCTGAAGCAAACTTTTCTGCAGTGTATGACTTTCCATTTCTTCTGCCTGTTCACACAAACCTAATAGAAAATTAATGCCTTTCCTCCTCTTTCTGAGGTTTATTTGCAATTAGCCAACATATCTAAGAAGTAGTAGAGAGCTAGCAGATAGTAAAATGGACAGCAGAAATGAATATAATATATGACCCCTTAAACTTTATTCTCATTTGGTATTTGGATCTAACTGCACATATAAAACATGAGTTTATATTGAATGACAATTTTTTAAAGGAAACCAAATAAACTCAATCCATCAGATTTTGCTTTATTCTCCAATTTACAAGGGATGTTTTGTCAAATCATTCCTTAATTTTTTACTTCAGCAGACTGAGAGAGCCCAGTGATTTGAAATATTTTTTTCAGAGGGAATATAGAAATGGCATATTGACAACATATTATTTTTGCTTTTTAGTGGTGCTAGCTATTTATTGGCGCTAAGAGAGCAGAGACATGGAACAAAGTAAGCATTATCTTCCTAGAAAGCATAATGTATATTTCTGTTCTTCTGAATGAGCAGACTGATGATTTCAATGTGTAATGGAAAATGCATAGACATACTTCAGTTATTTTTCCACTACCTGGCCCAGTGACCCAGAGCAGTATGGACATGACAGCACACAGCTTGATGGGGACGAGACACTCGAGCACTGCTCAGGATCCTAAGGATGTTTTTTCAGCTCATGTTGAGTTCTCTGGTCTTTCAGCTAGTTTACAATTGTCACCAAACTAGATTATTGAAGGGTAATTTGCAATTTGACAACAAAAGTTAAAATTGTGCTATGAGAGGAGGTAGATTTGCCCTCCACCATCCTGTCCATGTATTCTGTATAGCTGCAATGACCATTCTGTATGCATGCAGTGGACAATATTTGGACCTTGATGAAATAAAGTGGATTTTTTTTATAGCTTAAGCTTTGTCTCTTATTTATTTTCTTTTTTCCCTTTAAATTTACTAACATCACATGGTGGGAATTTCTGCAGTTTGGTTACAGGGCAGACCTGCAGTGAAATTACCTTAGGAGAGATGTACTATAATCCAAGAAAGACAGCTCACCTTCTGATGAAAAGTGTTACAGTGCTTATATATGTATAACATCAGCATGCTCTCTGTTAAGGTTGATCACAAATTCTGTTCATATCCTGAGTTACCATAAAAAAAAAAAAAAAAAAAGAGGTTAGAAAGCTTGAAACACAATGCTCTTCATGTTACAAGGCTTGTTTTCTCATAACTGTCTTTCTTTTTGTGTTGTTTTACTGTAAGTAACAGAAAGGCTGGTTTTTTTTCTAAAAGCATTTTATTTTTTGTGCTCACCGTCTTGTTTTCTCTTTTCACACTGGATTCCCCCAACCACTTCCCTTAGTATCATTGCCAGATGGAGGACAGGAGAAGGTAAGGTTTATGAAGGAAGTCTGCATCCTTTTTTATAGCATGAAAACATTCCGCAGGAAATCATCAGGTTCGTCTGAAATATTAGATGCTTCCTATTTGATGCTGAATTATCCTCACAATATAATAGCTTCATTCTTTGAGACACTTAAATATGAAAGGATTGGAGTGTAGCATCCAGATGATTATTTTAATCCCCTGGGTCACAGGAAGACCAATTGCTTTGCTTCAGATAGTAACAGGATCAAGGAAGAAACTGAAAGCTCAATTCCCAAACCCCAGACTAATCCTCCAAACACTGAAATGTTCCATCTTCATGTGTAAGAGCCTAGCATAAGTAGACTGCATCAATGGACAAAAAAGGACTGAAATACTCTTTGAGGATTCTGTAAGGCAAAAGCTGTTAGTGGATTGACATGTGGGCTCCTTGTTGCACAGGAGCCTTCTCGTGGGTATCCAGCTCATGAACTCAGCAGGACCTAGGTGCAATGTAGAGAAAGTATAAAAGCAAATAAAAATTAAACAAACTTACAAAAAAACAAATAAAATACAGTTTTAAAACTTGAGACAAGAGGATACAAAGACTAAATGGAGCTTTGTACTGAACTAGACACTATCTGTTTGCTATCTGCACACAGAAACTAGATTCTGCTATTCATATCACTTATATCCAAGTTAGTTTTGTAGGTACATTGCTGTAGGAACCTAAGTCCATCAGATGTTAGCTGGTCGATTTTATTTACAAATAGAAGACAATGTTAAACCTATTTTTAGGTTTTTAAAAATTTAAAAATTACCTCAGAAAAATAAATTACTTTTCTGGGATATATCACCTTTGACATGTACAAACTTTTCTGAATCCTTAAACTGTACTCATCTCTGCCACTCTTTAGATAAAGTTTTTAACTTACTGCTTTTTGATAGCTGTATTTTTCGTAAATGTTTCTTACTCTATTCTTTTTAATTTTCAGCAACAGACTTTTAAAGCAATTACTATGTAATTCTTATCATTCTATTCCTTATATTCTAATTAAGTCTCAGATGTGTACAGATTGGCATTTGGATTCACATGGTGGCTGAATTTGTTTGTTGATTAAATTTCAGCTGCTCACTCAGAATCGTTTTCAGTTTTTCAGTCAAGTTTGGAGCCAAACCATTGTGAAGAGTCTGTTTATTATAGAATTCCAGATTACCAGAAGACTTTTATTGTTTTGGAAACTCACTTAAAACAATAAAAGCACAATCTGGACATCATTCTGTTATTTGCTTCTTGAGTATACCTGTTGTTTCAATCAAAATCAGTGAGTGAAATACAGGCATATCACTTAAGCGGCCTTCTCTGCATATTTATCCAAAGTTGGCTTGCTGCTATGGCACGAATAACTGAACAATCTCAGAAAGTGTTGTTACTTAAGGCAGATGGTAGTAGTATCAAAGCCCAGAAGACTTCCAACTGCTGTCATGACTGTAATCACCTCTCAGCCAAACAAATATTTAGAAAGAGTTTGAAATATGTGCATATTTAGTACAGTGTGATGAAGAGAGTAAGAAAGTAGGTTACAGGAAACTCAAACTCATTGGATCCCTGGGCAGTGGGTTAACAGAGCTTTCACTGAAAGTGTTAACTGTTCCAATGAGGTATAGGGCATTAATCCAAAGAGATAAGATAGAGGAGCAAATTGTTATTCCCTTCCAGATGGGAAAAGACCAAACACTGGTTTTGTTACTCTGAAAATGGCTTTGCAGCAGATGAACATTTCAATTCTAAAGTGTCAGAGATGTTACTGAGTGAAATGATGCTATTCATAGCAAGATCTTAATTTTGCTTGCTACCATTTTTTCGTGTTTACATCAATTTTCATTAGGTTTTTCTCAGTTTTGCTCTGTGCTTAATGAACTGGGGGGTGGTGGGAGAATGGTGGTGGTATTAAATTGCCTAACACTAGAATGCTTAAAAGTTTATAATCTCATATTCAGTGGAATAAACCTCTCTAGGGAATGATTCACAGCGCCTGATTTACCCAGCAGTTGTGATGTACAAAAGAATCCCAGATTCACCTCTGTGTATTATCCTAAACTTCTAAAGAAAAATGTTTTGTTGTTATTAAAGAAAAAAGTTGGAAGTATGCAGAAAACCCTCCCTTTGACCCTTTCCACATGACACAATTGTTTGAATTCTATGAGGATAATAATTCTTAATCTTTTTCCAGGACAGCAGTTGAGTGTCAGTTTTTCAGATAACAGAAACAGTGTTTGAGCAGAACTAAGTAAAAGGTTAATGTTAGAAATTTGTAATAGGCCAGAAGATACATGAAGGATACTAATGGAGGTGTTGAAATTTAAAACTTATATATTACTACCAGACATAGTCCTGAACAAATCCTGGTGCATCGTAAAAGATAATGTTATTAATAATAATCCTCTAGAAGGTTAGACATTAGATAGATGGAAAAGCAATTTGCTTTCTGCTAAGACTAGCTGAATGTAATCAGTTTGAAAATATCTGTGCAAAAGGCCTCATAAGACTTGTTTTTTTGGTGACATTTATCTGTGAATAATTGTGTAGCTAAGCTCGAACCGGAGTGACTTAGTTGCATTTTGGATTTCTTATTCCTGCTTTATGGCAGCTGATCTGAATAGTCCTTTTTTAAGCTAATTTTCCAGCCCATTATTTCCTACTCCATTATTTTAATCTTTCATACACCAAATATTATGTCCCTGTACATCTTTGATAAACAAATTTATGTCCAGATCCCTTCAGATTCCTCTATTTTGTAAATAATAATAATTGGTAACAATAAAAGAGGTAAAATGGAAAACTGACAACTTCTACACATTCTGTAACCATCTGACCCCCTTTTATTCTTCCTCTCCATTACATATATTCTGCCATGACCACTACAGTGTTTCTTAGGTGTCATTGGGAAAATAAGAGTTCACCTCAACGTTCCTAGAGAAAAAGGACTTTTGGAGGAGGAAGAAACTTGTACTCAAATATTTGACAAAGGATTTTATATCAAAACTTTCTGAGGTAATAGGACGGGGTGGACTGTCTCACTTCTTCTAGGATTGAAACTCATGACATATTATCACTCCCTTTACATACAAAGGCATTTCTCTTACCTTCTGTGGGATAGCAAAATAGCTGGTAACTAAATTGTTGCACCTTAAGCAAAGTTCCACCTAGAGTGTTTTATCCTGCATTTTTCACCATTTCCCATCATGCATGTTGTATGTTTCTTTCAATTAAAAATGTTCTTTTGCTAATGTTTCTGGAGTGATGAGATAAGGTGGACCGTAAGGGTATTTGCTAGGCTATAAAAGGAGAAAGTATTGACAGGCCTTAGGCAGGACAGTGGTCATGTTGAGACACTTCTGCAGAAAGGAGAATCCAGATCTCAGAAGTATAACAAACCTTTCAGAACAACCATTTGAAAACTCCAGCTGCATTTTTTCGTAAAGCAGAATAACCTTGCAATGTGAGATGGTTCTTGAACATCTTTAAGAATCCAACTATGAAGGGAAAATGCTGGTGCATCCTTGGTGCTGATATAATCATTCTCTTTTATTTCCCAAGGAATAAACCTTGCATCACAAATCCTTATTATCACAGGAAATGTAGCAAGCTGTTTCAAAAACATCATTCACAACCCAAATGGCATAAATTTGATAGCACTGGATTGCCCATTATAAGCCACGGCTGAAATCAGTTCTCTCTCTGTTGCTGTTTTGTACAAAGTCCATTCCCATCAGCCATTACTCTGTCCAGATCATATTCTACATCTTCCACTCATCCATCATCATCTGAAAAAATGTCAGAGGTTTTACCAGTAACTAACCCTATCTCAAGTATTCTCAGGATGTCTTCTTTTATACAGACCTCGAGGGTATGAAACGCTGTACTTCGTACAGTGTGAGGAAATTTCTAAAGTTGCATTACCACGGTCTTTTGGGAAGTGACAATGCCAACTGTTTGTGGTCTGAGCTGAATCCATGTGTCTGCAGAACATGTATTTTATTTCTTGTACTAGTGGTGGTATTAGAGTGCAGGGGAATGAAGTTGTGGGTCTGCTTTCCAAAGCAGGTTTACCCTCAGAAGAAAAGGTACTCCTCAGGGACATCTCACACTGCAGTAGGACCGGCTTTCTACAAAGCAATGGGAAAGGACCAGTACAGGACAGGAAGCAATGAGATCTAGACTCCATGCTGGGCCATGGGAGCACTCAATCTGTTCCTCAGGATCAACAAATATTGTGTAAATATATTTACATACCATTGATTGATTCAAATGTCTTCTCTTTGCTTATATACCAATGTATATGTCCTTAGTGAATCCAAGAAAAGGGAAAGGAGCAAAAAAAACCCTTTCTTGACCTTTCCCTTTTATTCTCCAAGAGCACTTTATATTTTATAACCTTTCTGTGGTCAAGGCTAGGCAAGTACTCCTAGCTTTCTGAGCTTTCTGCAAAAATAGATTTAGAAAACTTGTGGAGTGCCCATATTTTCTTTTACCTTTTTAAAAAATATTGTGATTTCATACAAAGTTCATGGCAGATAGTAAAGATGATTGTATACCACACAAATGAATATTTTTCTGCTTTATAAAATTCATATTTCATAAACTGAACACAGGGACTATAAATTCACAACAATTACTGGTACTTCTGAATGCTGTTGTGGTTGCAGAAAGCCCTTTATTATGACCTACTTTAATACTTGGAGACCTTCAACATTTTAGTAAAGTAAAACTAATACAAACCCTTCTCTTTAAACTGAAGTTCTTTCTGTTGAAATGTTCATAAATAGCAGAACTAAAAAATATCACCATCAGCAAACATCATTTGTTCAAGCCTTAATATTTCCTGATTCTTACATCTTTCTACTGTTGGAACAATGATTACTCAAATCCATCTTAATTTGTTTGAAACATTACTATTTTCAAGAATTATTTCACTAGGAGTTATTCACAGGATTCAAAGTGAATTGTTAAATTTTCATTGTTAATTGTTCATTAAATTTGCTCTCATTCTTCAAAAATATCTTCAGCAGTAGTTGCATAAATTTGAGACACTGAGCATGGATAAATTAGTATTTTTGTTTAATGACTGATTTGTTTAATGATTACATTTCTTTTTCTTTAAATAACAGTATATCCATAATAGAGAATACTTTGCTAAATTAGTTGCCCTTGCCTTTTCTTTTTATAGATGCAATTTATAAAAATTGGATTGAGTTTTTTATAGAGGTTTCCATGCTTTCTTTTTTTTGACCAAAGAATATCAAATGACCAAATGTGTCAATGTTCAATAACAGAATAGTGATGGTATCTTTGGTTATGTTATCTGTTGCTAACTTGGTGAAAGTTTGGAGATGCATAAAAACAGTTATGCTGCCAGGATACCTGTAATCAATCCTACTTCTCTCATCTTTATTACACTTTTTTAATCCTCTCACATTCCTGAAGTCCTTTAAATTCAGTGAAAATATCATATTGTTATTAATGCACTTAAAGGTTATATTTCTGAGGCATAATTTCTCGGGCTATATCTCATCTTTTTTTCCTGGATAGGAAACTATTTCCTGATAGCACAGCCTCCTTACTTTACTTCCATCTCCTTGCTGATCCACGGATCTTCTAGCATCACCTCTGCTATATGAATGCAATAATTCTTTTTCTCTCTTAAACAGAAATCTAGTCCTATATTAAAGATGACACAAAGTGACAATTAGACAATTAATCCTGCATGAATTTAGTATTATGTCTTCTTTATTTAAGTGTGAGCTTAATGTACAACTCCATCTTCCCTCATGTATTTAAATAATTAAATTACAGCACACTTACAAGACTAGGAAAGAAACCTCTGTTTTAGTAACATCTGCAAGGAAGTCAGCAGCTTACCCTTATATGTCTTCATGTTCCCAAGCTAGTAAGTAAGTATTGAATCCTATACGAAAACAGTATTTAATATTTATTTTTACAAGATAGCATCTGGCAGTAATATTGATTTTTTTTAATAGGAGGGAAAGGGCAGGTAAGAAATTAAAATGAGAATCGTTACTTCTAATTCAAATAATTGACATATGTAAAGAAATATTTCTACAACAGTTGAACTGTAGAGTTTAAAAGTCTTAACACTCTTAACTAACACTCAACTTTCATTTCTAGTATATAATCTATAGAGCTCAAGTGAGTGGCAAACACTCAAAACACTCAGTACCTCACTTAAAAAGGCCAATATTGATGTTCTATGTGATGAAAGGAAATTCAAATTTAAAAAACAAGGCAAAGCAAACAAAATCAAAGACTACATGTTCAGATGGTCTCAAATTGTCTCGTAGTCTTAGAAAGGTTTGATTTGCCGTTTTTTGTTTCTTTGTTTGGTGTTTGTTTTTTGCAGAGAGGGTTTGGAGATTTTTTGGTTTGTTTTTTGGGGGGAGTGGTTTTTTTGGGAGGGGAGTTTGTTTTTTTGGCTTTTTGGGGAGGTTTTGGGGGCTTTTTTAGGTGGATGTTTTTTGTTTGGGATTTTTTTTGTTGTTTTTTTAATTTTCCAAACAGGATAAAAAGGTTTTGGCCCTCAAAAGTTTAACACTCAGACCTCAGTAAAAGTAATATGCATCAAGATTTCTGCCTAAACATGTTGTTTCACTATAAGTTGAAAATATCAGAAGATCAGGTTCTTAACTTGGATTTATAACAGCTCTAATATCTTCAGGAATGCTTGGTAAAATCAATCTGAATTAAATTGGAGGGTGAATTTAAAAATCATTGGTTATCCGCAGTAAAATTTTTGTGTGGACACAGTGTATTTATCTTTATTAACTCCCTAAGTTCTGAAATAAGGACTTGACAATGTTAAACTAACCAGGTGTGCCGTTCTGATTGACTATCCTAAGTATTCAGAAAAGAGAAGCGCTCACCTAGAGAGGAGGAGAAATTCCTTTACAGTATTTAAATTATTCTGTGTCTGGAAAGCAAAGGATATTAAACATATGTGAGCATTTGTTTCCTTTAAATGACTGAATTTTAGTTCAATTAAGAATGGCCACATATTGGAGAGGTCTTCTTCTGTCCACAGCAATTTACCCATGAATTATTTTTGTCCTTGTCTATCTCTTCATAAGTACATATCCATCCTTATGGACTCTGTCAATCATGACTTGAATTCTATAAACTTCGGAAGACCAACAGGAGCAGAATAATTCTCACTTTCCAGGTAGAGAGATTTAAGAGTGAATTATTCAGTCAATAAAATATCTGAGAAGTGTAAATCATATACTGGAATCACTCTCAACAAATCCTGATTGGGAAGTGTTAAAGTCACCCTGCATCTTGAACCTCATTGGCAGCTATACTTTTCTCTTTTTTTACGAGTTAGTTAACATGTTATGTTACAAAAACTTTTACCTTTGATTCTAAATGGAGAAAGCTATGAAATTGTGCTTTTAATGGTTTTTACTTCCAGCACATAAGAAAAATCTGAACCTCATTGGGTTTTAAAAGATAAAAATGTGGGAAGCTTCCAAACTTCAGTTGAGGTATATCTCTTTTTTGCAGACCTTTGTAAAGCAAATCGGTTATTTTGCATGCTGTGTTGTCAGCTATTAAGCTGCCACCTGAAATATTCTGTGACACATGATGAAATTTATTTTCCATTTTTTTAACTGTGTTTCTGTTCTCCTTTTTTTATTTTCCATATACCATGTTCAGGCAAAGATAAGGTTCTGCTGTTTTAGTTTAGCAAATCTGTTGGGGATTATCTCCTTAGTAACATGATATTTTGTACGACAGAATTGTAGACAGAACTGCCATACAGGCAAAAAAAATTTGGAGCATCAAAAATCCCTTAGAGTTGGCTGTTCTTTGACCAGGCCTAAATTTTAAATGTATTTCACTTGCAAAGGCAAATAACATGTTACGTTGTATTAAGAGACTGAAATCAAAGGATGAGAAAATGGTTCATTCCTGCCAGGCACTATCCACAGACAGCTAGTCAGTTAGCCTAAGCAAATGAGACAGGTGCTTCTGAACTAGCACATGATTGCTGCAAACTGACAAAACTACTAAAGTAAAATAAAAACTAGTCTAAAACAGTGCTATTAAGTTAAACTTTTGATTTTATTTTTGTAATATTTTATAGTCTGTGGTTTTTACCAAATGCTAACCTTCTCCTCCTAGTTGCATGTATACTGAAAAGTTCATGTTTTTTATAAAAACTTTACAAATTTTTTTATGAATTCTCTGAGAAATGTTTATTGCATAGTATTCGTTTTGCTGCTAGTGCATGAGGTCTAAGAGATTTTGTAGATAATTTCTGTCATCATCAGACTTCTCACAGAAATAATCACCAGTTATCAAAATTACTGGAGAGCCAGGGAGGAAGGGAACAAGAAGGCATAGAATTATTAACAATTTGATGGAGTTAGTCCAACATACATCTGAGAAATGTGGCAGAACACAGAGTATTCAGAAAGGTTCAGTGGCAGTGTTCCCAGGCCTAGCCTGGGAAAACATGATAAAAGAATCCAAAACACAGCCTGGCACCTGGTGTTTTACTAAGCATGTTATGTGATGTTTGTGCTAAGCTCTGAGGGATGTTTATCCTTCTTGACCAATTAGATTATTGTGTAATTTCACTAACCTATCTGCTCGTAGATTGCGAAGCACACTATAAAAGTGTTGCTTCATTTAAATAAACCGCTTTTAGCCACAGCCTTCTGAAATCACCAGTGTTGCTTTGTGTTTCTTTTTGCCGCTCATAACCGATTACAGAGACAGAGAAACTTTTTGGTTTTACCTATTTCTTTGCCTCTTACTTTTTTCTTCTTCTTACCTATCACCTTAGTTTTATGAGACTGAAGACAAATGCTAATGAGCTTATAATTGGCCTAAGCTCCAGAAGATTACTTTGGAGAATTTGTATTTCAAATGCATGAGTTTTATTGTTTTTGCAGATAATTAGCAGATCAGTTAAACTAAATAATTTCCTGCTTCTGTTAGGCATATGCAGTTAAGTGCAAATGTATTTTACTCCTACATACATCTACTTCAAAATTATTTGTAAATTGATTAAGATTTAAAAACACGGTATGTATGGAGGTGGAAGTTTACTTATGCTCAGTAATGACTTTTTAAAACTAATTAGTTTTATAAATCTTTTTGGGTTTTGCTCTGTTATATATGTATATATTTTTCTTCAGAAAATTTTTCACATCTGAAGTTTTTCATTCCTCCAACTCATGCTGGCAGTGCAGAAAGGATAGAAGTATACCTAGTTGCTATAATGCAAAAACAACTTTGCATACTGTTCATAAAGTTGAAGTTACATAATACTGCCTGTCCTCCAATTTAAACTCGAGATGTTTTAGAAAGGAAAGATACTTTCGTTAAATTATCTCCAGGATTCAGTCTCTTTAAGAATCTAAAAATTGTGGGAAGGGACAGAAATTAATAAATCTTAATGCAAAGAACTCTGTTTCAAACACAGCTCATTACAAAATGGGATTAAAAGTGATCTTAAAAATAAAAAAGCTTGTCTATCATAATTATTTAGTATGGACACAAACTCACTTGAAACATTTCGAAAGTCAGACATTTCTCTCTCCCTAATTCTAAACCATAATTTAACCCTTGTCAAATGTGTCCACGTTGGAGTCCCGTTTCCGAGGTGTGGCTATACAAATTATGAAGGTGGGAGTTTCCTGTGAGTGAGTTTGTGTTTGACACTTCTCTGTCGTCTGCAATTCCAGTCACAAGCCATGAGTCCTTTCACAGCTGTGGTATGGTCTTGGCATCATGAAGGAACTGGGAACACAGCAGGAGAGGTTTTGGTACCTTCAGCACTTCTGGGATGGAGGTCAAAGGAAAGTTAATGCATCACAGTCACGACTGCCACTTCCTGCTGTGGAAGTAAAAACATGTATAGTAAGTTTCCAGTGTTTTGGATTCCTGTAGCTCTCCTTTTCTAGAATATACTGCAAAGTGACATTTCTCAGCTAGAAAAGGTTGCATGAGGTAAAAGGATGTGCTGGATCCTTAGACCACAGATGAAAACCCAATTTATTTTACTGGAAAGGAGTGTGCATGTGATTTTATTTTCCCATGATTTGGCACTTAACAAAGTGCCAAAGTTCAATCTGAACCTCAATTACTGCCATGTCCACAGCATTTTTGTTTATCTTAAAATACTGAACTGCTAAGCCTTCTATGCAGTACTATAGAAGCCCTTTCTATGGCCACTTCTGCTGACAAAGGGTAGCAGATCAAATATTTTTGTACATCAAACACATAAGAGAGAACTCTATGGGATTGGGCACTATTCTTACCCTTCTCCTCCATATGTGAAAGCAGAAAACAAGCTATAGCAACTCTGCAACTTTTCACACACTTGTTTTTAAGAATATTAGAAACCAGGGATTGATTCCTAAATTACTTTTCCCCGTTATGGTTAAAATACTTATATTTTAAAAAGTCATAGATAAGTATGTCAGCTTTGGAGAACTGAAGCAAAGGCTGCAGGCATGGGAAGCAGTTGAGCAAAGACAAGTCGGGCACAAATAAATAATGAAAACTCACAGTTAACTTGATGTGCAAGCTCATCTCTAGAGTATGCCCAATTTACTCAGATATTTCTAAGCCTGGGGCATATGCACACTTGCAGTTATAGTTTGAAGGGACCTAGCACCTGGAGATTATGTGGTGTCAAGAGAGAAATCATGTTGAATGTCTTTCCTGCCTCAATGAATTTTATAAATTAAAAATGTGTGCCTTGGGCTTACTCCTTTCAGAGTAAAAAAATAAACTTTCCGAGTTTGTTAATTTCAAGTTATTCTTTTATATTCCTTTGCATGCATGTCTTCATTCTATCCCCTTTATTTCATCAAAAATACTTGGTATAGCTATATTTTACCTAGTGATTATAATCATGACAGAATACCAGTTGTGCTCAAGGTGCAATAGTAGTAATACAAAAATGAAAGACATGGAAAATGGAATAGCTTTAAGGAATGTTACTCTTTCTGGTATGCAAATGAACTTCACAAACAATTGCCTGTTGCAAAATGTATGAATTACTAACAGAAAAACACTGTTGAAGTTGATCCCCAGTGGTAGAATCTTTTATGAAATAGTTTTGGATATGCTATGCAGTTCTGTTACATACTTTAGAATAACAGAAACCAAGTGCGGTTGTTTAGAAGGAGGCAAGAGGAAAGGAAAACTTTACTCTTGGGACTTTCACAGAGCACACTCTTAGGAAAAAAAAATCTTAAAAGTTAATGCTAAGATCAAAAACTTCCAAAGTCAATACATTATAAAGCACATACATTATTAACCATCAATACATTATTCCTTGATTCAGCACTTTTATATTCTTCCCCATGCACAAGACAGACATAAAGTCTTGCAATTCCTAACATTCCCTCTGCAGGAAGGGATCTTCACTCTCTCTGCTCCTCTGTGACACAGAAGAAAGTGTTTTCACTCTCACTAGCTACAACAGCAGAGCAAAGGAGGGGAGCTTGAGGAGTGGGTTAGTTGGTTGGTTGGTTAGTTGGTTGGTGCTGCTTTTTTCTTGTGATGTCCAAATGTTTTTTCTTTCAGTCCTATGACATGTAGGAACAAGAGACCAAGTGCATTAGAAACATTGTACAAGTTACTTTATGGACAATATAGATGCAACAGAGATGAAGCATACATCACATTTTGTTATAAGACACTTAAATTCTAAATTAATTATGAACTACATAACTGCATAGATGTGACTGATTCTGTTTGAGCATGGCAGCCTTATAGCTTGGGAAAAAAAGAGCTAAGCAGCTTATAGAAAAGTTGATTTTCCACAAGAATTACAAGTAATTGATGACTGGTTATCTGGTAACTGTCATAGGCTACTGGAGATCAGCAGCCTTCAGGTGACGGTAACTACTGGATCACAGCCATTTATCACAAATAAGATAAAAATAAAACAGAAGAGCCCTGACTTCATTTTATTAACCTCATTTGGAGGTTAATAAAATGTAGAGAAACCTTCCATTTTTTAACTCTAATGCTAATCTTTTATTTGAATTTTGAAAAAATTTTGAAAAAAAATTTCAAATTAATGGGGCATAAAGAAATGCTCCATAGTCAGTTTCAAGGTATATTTTTCAGATTGTCTAATTTAGATTGGACAACTGTTTGTTCAAGTTGTGATAATCCTAACCTATAGATGCTTGATTTTATTTGTTAAAATTAGATATGATACTTCAATATTCTGCTTAGTGGTTGTACCAAATCCTAAGTGAGGTACTATAATTTCAATATCTAATAAGCAATTAAGGAAAATAAGCTGAATATTTATTAATGTAACATACACTATAGGAAATTTGACAATACCACCAAGAGAACTGCTAGTGCTGCAAGTCTATAAAAGACAGACCACAGAATAAAAGTGGGAAAATATTTATAAGATCTTCATCTGAAATATTCAGTAATTCATTTAAACAACTCAGTTTCTTCTAAGACTGGATAAATAAAATAAGAATAAACTTTGTCTAATGCAGCAGCAATCCATTTGTATTTATTTTCTCCTATTGAAAAAATTCAGCAGGATTTCCCATTCATAGAGCTGAATTCATATGATCATTAAACAGATTAAAATAAGAACATAAGGAAAAAGAAAAAATAGAGAAATGAAATCATGTACCCAAAATTCATATTCATTCTACATGTTTACATGGCGCGAAGCAGGTAGTAGTTTCCAATTTTGGAAAATTAATCTAAGGTTTAATTCTGCAATATATATAATCATGCAAAAACTTAGAAAGAGGTCGTGTGATTACCATCACAACTTAAATCAGATGGTCTATCATGATGGAAAGAGCCAAGAGATTACATTTAGTGCCAGCTTATGAAGGTAGTGGTAAATGTGGGAGCCCAACTGAGCACCTGAATGTGTAATTTTTAGAAGTGAGTTGAGTTGCAATGGAGTCTACTTAATAGTATTAATGTTCAAAACATCTTCAGTTGGAAAAGAAGACTTTTTGAGACTTGTTATTTTTTTTCTATATTATATATATATAGTCCATAATTATACACTGTATCAAAACACTTCATACAGACAGTATTTCAAGTGTGAATTGGTAAAGAAGGTATTTTAACTTATGCTCTACAATATATGTTAAATCTAGAGTGTTTTACTATTCTTTCCGTACTTCTATTAAAATTTGATAATGTTACAGTTGATCTTGGCAAAGTCAACAATCTGAAAACTGGCACCTGAAAATGAGAGAATTTTACTATTATTTGATTATATCAAGGTCATGTAAATCTAATTATTTTTACCATATGGAGATCTCTCAATGGCATTCTCAGCTTAAAGCTGTGTGCAACTATTAGAGTGAAAACAAATTTCTCAGTAGGTAGTTTTCTTCAATAAACAAGGTTTATCTTTTGTCTACATTATTAAAGTGATCCACTTCTTTCCACTATGCACTAGAGGGGCTTTTTGTAATATAAGTAATTGTGTTACTGTTTAGCATACAAATATTTCTCCAAAGATTTTTTTAATAATTTCTCTATGCTTTACGAGTCAAGTGCCACAATTATTTATTGAAAACAGCCAAAACTGCCTGTAATGCAGATGAAAATAAAGGAAAAATACATAATTAAAACTACTAGTAGTTGATCTTTTCTGTAAATTCAGAAATGTCACCTATTTTGCAGACTTAGCTCTTGCATATATATGCATTCATTTCCTTACACAAATTTCTGATGTCAAACATATCAGGAAATGCTCATACTTTTTTCAATAATTCAGGAATTTTATATAATTATATAATCCTAGGGGTTTTTCCTCATTATTTTTCTATATTGATAAAATTATTTTAGCATCATATAAACTACAAAGTTGCAATCCTTTTGCTCAATAATATTTCAGTTTTGAGATGAACAAAGTTGTCACTTTAGTCATTAAAATATATGAGAGAAAATGTAGTCTGAAGACATTTGTTGAATATGGATTTGTTCTATTTTTCAAATATTTATTAAATTAAAGTTACACAGCTTCATACATTTAACAAACCTGAGTCAAGTAGTGTTAATACTATGAGACTGTCTTCTCAATTCCATATTATAGAGAGGTTATAAATCCTTAGACTCTATCAGATCAGTTGAGAAAATCCAGACTAAGGCTCTTCATACTAGGACTTACCTTGGTACTGTCTCATTATTCTCCCGACATTTGACAGTTACCTACAGATCTATTTTCTCATGGAGTTGTGCTGGGATATAAATTTCATCTAAGTATACTTAAAAATGGATTATTGCATGTACCATATGTCTAAGTAAATCCTCAAATACCCAAGTTACCTCCAAGCATAATTACAGGTGTGTTGGTTCTGGCTGGGGTAGAGTTAATTTTTTTCACAGTGGCTGGTGTGGGGCTGTGCTTTTGTTTTGAACAGAGTGATCATAAGAGAGATAGATGTGTTTTTTGTTATTTCTGAGCAGGGCTTACACAGAGTCAAGGCCTTTTTTTTCTTTTCATGCTGCCATATTATCAAGGAAGTTTTGGGAGGTTGGGAGGAGACACAGCCAGAAAAGGTGACCCCAACTAACCAAAGGGATATTCCAGACCATGTGACATCATGCTCAATATATAAATTGAGGTGAAGGAGGAAGGGGGGAGCATTAAGACTGATGCCATTTTTCTTCCCAAGTCACTGTCACACCTGATGGAGCCCTGCTCTCCTGGAGATGTCTGAGAGCCTGCCTGACCACAGGAAGCAGTGAATTAATTCCTTGCTTTATTTGCTTGTGTGTGCAGCATTTGCTTTCCCTATTAAACTTTTTTTTTTTTTTTTATCTCAATCCACAAGTTTTCTAACTTTTACCCTCCCTGATCCCACTGGTAGGAGAGTGAGTGACTGTGTGAGGCTTGGCAGCTGGCTGGGGTTAAACCACAAGAAAGGGTCAGACTCTGGTCAGATTAAACATGCAGTAAGTCCAACTGAGCTGGTTCAGATGGCCAGAAAAAAATAAAATCATGAAAAGCATAAAAAGCATCTAGGTTTTATGTTACTGACATTTCTGGACAAGAAAAATAGGAAAAATCCATGCAAGTTTTTACCTGCCTTATATCTGAACCTTGGTCTATTTCATCTGCTTCTCTAAGTGTGCCCAAAAAACAGTGTTTCCAAATAAAATAGAAAAAAAGAAAGAAAGAAAGAAAGAAAGGGTTAGAAGAAACAGAATATTTTTCTGGAGTAGAATCAAAACACCTACTCATTTGTGCATTGTGAAAAAATTTTACTCCTTTAATAACTATTAAAACTTTAAAATCCAACACTTTTTTGCAATAAAAAACAAAATTGTACATTTAACATGACACAACAGTTAACTGGAAAAAGCCCTTGGAAATATTGTTAATTCCTTCTATTTCAGATCATTTTGCATCGAGGACTCATGATTTCTTTCCAGTTTAATAAGGATTACTTTCATATTAATTCAGGCCATTATGACTGTAGCACTCCTTCTAAGAGGCTTACATAAAAGCTATTTACAACTATATATTACATGATTCAAAGGGTAATGTTACAAAGACCATAAAGAGAAAATGAAAAAAAAAAAATTGATATGTTTTAACCTCTAAATCCAGAAAAAAGTCACCCAATTAAACAAGCAAAAAGCTAGTGAAAAGACCAAATAAACTGCAATAGCTTCAGTTGTTCTGTTATGAATACTATGAGGTCTATTTCACTAGTAATTTAAGATTAAATTTAAATCAAAGAATCAGAGAGAAAAATTCATGTTAAGGCTCGTCAATGAAAGCAGATAGTAAAGTTTTTTATGTTTATTAACTGCCAAGCTCTAGTCTAAACCAATCTCAAGTGAAGATTATTTGATAAATTATTCTATGTCTACAGGCAAAGTGATACCAATTATCTCAATTTTAGATATTTGTAAGGTCTTTTGGATGTACATTTCATAAAATTGTAGCATCATTAAAGTTAAAAAAGACCTCTGAGATTGTTTAGTCCAACTATTAGCCACCATATTCACTACTAAACCCTGAGTGCCACATCCACAAGTTTTTTGAACAATTCCAGGGACAGTGATTCTACCACTTCCCAGGGAAGCTTGTTCCAATGCTTAACCACCTTTTCTGTGAAGACTTGCCTCCTAATATTATTTTCTATTGTTGTGGAATCATTCTATGCAACCTCATTTATTTCGATTTCATCATAATTAAAAAATAAAGAAATCCTCCAAAGCAAAATAAACAAAATGTTATGATTTTGTCAGTTAGTCTTTATTTGTGTGGTGAAAAGTTTCTGTTGAAACAGCTCTGATGTAGCTGCATGCATTAACATTCTTCTCAAGTCTTATAAATTCAGAGTATAATTAGAATGCAATTTATGGTTGTTACTAAAAGATGTAAATATTTACTTAGTTTACTATTGCTATTGCATCTGAAATCAAAAGTGGCAATGGCACATAACATAATCAGAAAAGAAAAACATGTAATTAATAGGACTTGATTCAAATAAAATAATCTCGGTTTTCCTGTTGGTATCCACCAAATAAATGTTTAATAAAACTCTTTATTTCCTTAGCACAGAAAGATTCTTTAGGGGAACATGAAGAAAAAATATTTAGCTAAAATCTAAACTGCAACATGATATGGATGCCAATATTGATCTTATGCAACCAGTTTAATAATTCTATGAGAAAATAATGTACATAACATGATTAATTTATTTTTACAGACAAAAAGTGACACTCAGATTGGAAAAAAAGTTACTGACATACATAATAGATGCTAGACAAAAATTTAAAATAACTTGCAAAAGGGCATTGCTTCTTCAGTAGCCTTTCTTGCAGTGAAGAAGCTCAGTGAGATAGATTTCAATTTAATTTACCATGGCATGAAACAGAATAAATCTACTGAAATCAGCATGGAACACCACTGTAAAACAACATCAAGTCAAGTGAGGACACTAAAACTAATGCTGTGCAAGAAAAGCACTCAACAAAGGGATTAAATAGAACTCATCTTTACATTTTTTAAATACATAATAGATTTTTGTAATCATTTGCATAAATCCTGAGACCATTTTGAGCTCCTTTCATGTGTTTAGTGTACTCTTTTTTAAACTCTGGTCTTCTTCACTTCATACTATTTTAGCTCTGCCTATAATTTTCTTGGAAAAAAATAAGATTTTCAGTTCCTTTAGTGTTCTAGTTTTTAACATTATTTTATTAAATTTAATTAATATAAAACATTTGTCTTTTTTTTTTTTTTCTTTTCTCTTTTACAGGTGTAGCTATTGCTCTGTCTTTCACTGCTTTGATTACGCAACTTTGGGTCATACCATAAACACTATGGCTTAATCTGGCAGACTTCATATGTTTAAAATCTCTTCACTATTTTGATTACAGGCAACTTTCCAAGACAACTTGGTGAAATCCAAAGAGCTACTTAAAATGGAGCTGTTTATCATTTGTACTATAAAAAGTCAAAACTTAAAAGTTATGTCAGTACAGTTCATCTAGTAGCTAATTTGAATAATAATTCATATTGTCAAAATTAATCAACTGTACTTTGAAGTTTATTTTTCATGGAGACATCTGCATGTGCTTCAAAGAAAACACTTCATCTTTAAAGGCTGAGTCATACAGATGCTGATATATTTCAGAAATTACAGTTTATTTTCATATTTTGAGCAAATTTTGATATTGCTTATAGAAAAAAAGTAATACAATTTGGAGTAGGGATAAATCTCATAAATTCAATAAATACCATTAATATTTCCATTGGAAAGATGTGGAAATCAGTGCCATTATTCTAGGCATGAAATTTTTTCTTCTGTGGTATACATGACTTTAATTACATCATAAAATTTGAAAAATCAATAAAAATCAAATGAAGACAGAAATTATGCAAAAGGGAAAAAAATGAAAAATAGACATTTTGGTATATTCTTTTACACCTATAACAGTGCAGTTTCCTTGTGGATAGATATGCTGAGAACTGCATCATTGTTCAACAATCTTTAGTCACTTAATAAAAAGCAGGACAACATATTGCAAAATAAAATCAATTTTTATTTAATTTCATTGAATTGAGTTCCTTGGAAACAATAGTGTGAGCCATTAAATGAACTAATTAAGAGACTGTTCCCTTTTGTTTTGCAACTTAATATTCAATATTGACTGAAATCAACTTATGTGTTTCATTAGGAATAAAATGGAGAAAAGAACTTTTAGTATTCACAATGTTTACAGCGACTGGGAAATGCCGTGACATTCAGCTAACAGAGGCACTTTTCTTGCACTTTTTTCTAGCTGTTTCCTGTGAAATTAGGAGTTGGTAGATTTTAAATTCAATGGTAAAAATTGCTGCACACAATTAATTTTACTTCATATGTGGAATACTATCTATGTGCTAGGAAAACATACAAGTTAATTTATAGTTCAAAAAAATAATTTAAAAATCAAATAATTTTGTTGATCTTTCAAACACTCCAATGTTTGAAACTTTTACTAAATCTCCACACAGAGGAGATTTAGTAAAAATTATGATTTCTGTGAGCAGAAAGTTATAACCTATCAAAATTTCCCTTTTGATTTATTTCTTTGGAACCTCAGTTCCACAATGATGAAATTGTTTCAGCTGTCTGAAATTTTCTTATTCATTTATTTTAATAGTGTCAACAAAATGTCTGTTTCATTGGAGCAGTTTGAGGCATTAAGATTAAAAAATAATTCTATCAGGAGATATTCAAGCATCTCTACGTGTGAACTAGCAACCATAAAGAGGGGAGATAATATAAGGTTTCTAGGCCCAATGGAATGTGAATTTCAAAAAATATACCTCTGCAGGTCAAGGGCAGCTGGAAGAACTTTTTATTCTGTGAAAATAGAATTTGTCTTGAAGCAGTTGAATTTTCCTGAGCAAAAGTAAAAATGCTACATTTAAGGTTTGGATAAGTATAGGAGTTCTTCACCCACTGGATTGGTGTTGAGCATTACCCACATGAAAAACAGGTCAACAGATTGAGAAATCTTAGAACTTAAGGTGTTTTAATAATGTCAGTTAGGAAAGGTCAAACAGGCAAAAACACAGTGTGTCAGACATCAGCAGCAGTGTCATGACCTTCTGACAGCTTCTTTTATGTTAAACTGCTTGGATGTTTTCTCAAAGACACTGCTAATCTCTGTGGACTATAAATGTACCTTTGTTACAGACTACATTTGCTGCTGGTACACTCTGCTCTGTTAAAATTTGTCAGTTACCAGATATTCATGGATGAATGAACATAAATCATGTTTATTCCTAGTTTGGAATTGGCTTTTTTAGTACAACAGTCAAAATGAGGTGTTCCATACTTTAATATAGGAAAATCTACTTACTGGGAAAAACTTCCACTACTCAATGACAATTAGCTAGTAAGTATTTCACAGAAGGCCATTAGTTGCTTCTTTGGAAACACTAGGCAAAGAAGCTTCTAAACAGACATAGATGGTGTGAGTGCTTCAATGAATTAAATGAGAAACAGGGCAAAATTCATATGGTCAAGGAAGGAATTTCTCTATATTACATCATATAGTAAGTGGCAGAGTTTTCTCTCCAGCAAAGCCTTTGAAAATAAGGGTAAGTATGGGCAAGCAATACAGGACTTTTCTCCTGTGGCTGCAGGTAATGGGACCATGGAATGTATACCATAGGTAAATCACAGGAACATATTTGATCATTTCCACATGGCAGCAACATGAAAAATCCTTATTCTTGGTATCCTTCCTTATCCATGTGAGAACTATAGATGACGTGTCTCTTAGAAGAAATAGGGAGGCTGTTAACAGCCTCACAAGAATATACAGTATTCATTATTAAAACCTGATGACCAAGCTGTAAAATATACCTAAAATATACCTTAGAAGAACAGACACTGAAAGGTATTTTTAACAAGTTTTATTTCAGATTTGGAAAGCAGTCTGAAGCAGTGGTGCAGTAAAATAGGTCTAGAACAATGAAGAAGTTGGAGAGAGGTAGGAAAAAAGAATACCTTCCACAGACTGAAAGCAGAAGCTTTTTGTCAGTGGAAGTGATCTGAAGGAGGAACAAGTTTATAAGCATAGTACCAAAACAGTATTAAAGATAGTATATGTTCAGCTTCAATGCCATGACTTGAAAAAAGAACTCTCAGGAGTAGTTAGAAAATCTTCCAATGATGGAAAATGGATGATATCAGAAGTAAAGAGTGGTAGCACTCAATTCAGCTTTGAAAGAACAAAAGCTAGTAATATAAAAGAACATATTTTGGTGGAAATATGATATTCTGCTTATAGGCATTGCATAGTTGCAACACAGGATTAGAATTAGATTAGTGAATTTCCATCTATACCTTCTATCTTTTTTAAGCTCGTAGGGTCTTTGAATTTAAACTTCCTTAAAGGCCTCTCTTTCTTTATTTTTTTTTTTAAATTTGTTATCTGTAAAAGTCATGAGCAAACAAAACAAAATAACTTGAGGCAAAATGTGTGGTCACTGTACTTATAGCTAAGCACTGTGCTAAGTCAATGACTCATAAGTTTTCATATAGAATTAGAAAAATAGCCTAAAATCATTCCTCTACAAAAAAAATATTTTATTTCAAATTTCTTTTTGCATGGATAGGTCTCTTGATTATTTTCCTGTTAACACAGAATATAAAAAAAAAAAAATGCCTTAAATTTATCCAAATCTGTTTGGTCTCTCCCATATAGTTCTGCCTTAGAAAATCAAAAAAGAAAGAAAACCTTCTATTTGTTAAGTAATTTATCACTTTGATTTCAGTAGTGTCTAGTGCTGGCTGCATCAACTTCATTTTCTCCACACTGCACTGACAGACTGTACCTGAAAAGTAATTTTTCTTCAAATCAATCAATAGGAAAGAAAGAAGGGAGCAAATAAAAATATATTCCATTTAAAAAAATTCTTTAGGGTGCAGGTCTGGGCACATTAAACAGCTGGACATTTCAGATACTGACACCAATTTCATCTTGCTGAGAACTTTGCAATTTTATTTTCAGTTAATGAATAAACATGAACGAAAGAAGCACAGCGACGCCCTTTGAAATGCCCTATATGACAACACTAACCTCACTGAAACCCACTAAATCATAGATGCAACTACTACACTTGAAAAAAGATACTGGACAAACAAAACACAACAGCTGGATTCCCTGGCTTTCATCTATATGAGTTGTGAGACACCTCCCATTAGTCTGATACCATAACTTAATAGTCTGCAGTTAAACTAGTTTCTGAAATCAATTGCCTCACGAACCAGAGATGACACTGGTCCTGATAATGTGAATTTTCTCTGACCAATAATATTACCTTCATTAATAAACCCACCTCTGGTTTAGTAATTCTGGGCTGAAAAAATAGAGGCTGTTGACAAAGACGCTAAATAGAAAAGGTCCCAGCATAGACACTCATAATATTCCACTTGCCAAAGATGTTGAGTATGACCCATTAACTACCACTATTGGGGCCCAATTATCCACCCAGTTTTTTATTCACCTAATTGTCTAGTCCTCCAGACTGCAACAGCTCTGCTAAAGACAATACAAATCTCAGGAGGCAATAAACCATATGTAATCTACCCTTAGTAAATCCTTGCTGACTTTTCCCAATCACTTTTCCCTTCTGCAAGTGCCCTGAACTGACATCCAAGGTGACTTGCTCCAAGATATTCCCAAGAGCTGAAGTGAGGCTGATGGCCTAAAGATCCCCAAGCCATCATTCTGGCCTTTATTTTGAAGATGTGGGCAATATATTCCTTCTTCCACACATTGAGAAGTCCCTGGATCTCCACAATCTGTCAAAGATTGTAGACAGCAATTTTGGCAGCACTTTAGTTAGTTCTCTCTACAGCCATACATATAGTTTTACTCACATGAGTTTTCTGTGGGAGCTAAGCGTGTACTAGAAATAAAACAGAAGTTGAACAGCAGCAGATTGAATAAATAGAAGAGCAACAGAACATTAGCACTACACAGAATTATATTATCAAACCCATTAGACTTACATGTCACCTAACTGATTAATTTTCATAGTTGTCATAAGAATCCAAGAAAAATTCAATGGGAAGATGATAGCAATGTGAGTCACAACTCTCTCATGATAACAAATCAGGCAAGTAGGTATGTTTGACATTTTCTGCCTTCTAATTTCAGAACAAACTGCCAGAGGCAAAAAATATATTAAACTAAAAATTAAACTTTCCTTCAGTCACCAGAGTATTAAATCACTCACTGGTATAGAAATCCTATATTCTTTAAAAAATAATTTTTTTTATACAGTAGTAACATGGCTTGTCCAAATACTGCCAATAGGTATGAAAGAGACCAGAAAATGGCTTGGGTTAGATGGGATCTTAAATCACATCTAGTTCCAACACCCCTGTTGTGGACAAGGACACCTTCTATTAGACAAGGTTTCTCAATGACCCATCCAAACTGGTCTTGAACAATTCAGTGATGAGGCGTCCACAACAGCTCTGGGCAGCAGGTTCAGTGTTTTACTATCCTCACAGAGAGGCATTTCTTCCCAATATCTAATTTAAACGTACTCCCTTTCAGTTTGGAGCCATTCGTCCTTGACCTGTCACTACACACCCTTGTCAAAAGCTGCTCTCCTGCTTTCTTGTAGGATTCCCTACAATCCTGCCTTCTTGTAGGTACTGAAAGGCTGCAATTTGGTCACATCCAAGGCTTCCCTTTTCCAGACTGAACAATCCCAGTTCTCTCAGTCTTTTATTGCAGGAGAGATTTTTCATTCCTCTAATCATCATGGTATCCCTCCTCTGGACTCTCTCCAACAGGTCCATGTCCTTCCTGTGCTGGGGCCCTAGAGCTGCATGCAGCACTCCAGTGGGGTTTCACCTGAGCAGAGAAGTATGATCATCTCCCTCAATCCACTGGCCACACTTCTTTTGGTGGATCCCAGAACAAGGTTGCTTTTCTAGGCTGGAAGCTCTCACTGATGGCTCACATTCAACCCCACATCCACGAGCAGCCCCAAGTCCTTCTTGCAAGGGCTGCTCTTGATCTGTTCATCCCCCATCCTGTGTTGATACTGGGGATTGCCCCAACCCAGGTCCTCCTTCCTACCCTTTTTTAAAATGGTTACAAAGCTCCCCTTTTTCCAGTCAATTGGGACTTCACCTGATGATCGTGACTTTTCAAATATTATGGAAGTGGCTTGGCAGCTACATCAATTCCCTCAGGACTCTGGGTCCCAAACACTTGTGTACCTTCAGGGTCTTCAGGTGGTCATGAGCCTGATCTTTATTTACAGTGCAAAGCATCTTGTTCCTCCAAACCTCACTCTGCTCTCCATCCACTCAAGAAGTATGGGGGAAGAGAGTGCCAAATGAATATTGAGGTAAAAAACTCCTGAGCACCTCAGCCATGTGATATTTAGATATTATTAAAATATATGCAACATTAACTGGGTTTTTTTCTCTCTTTTTCTTTTTTTTTCATTTTTCCTTTTCTTTAACTATAGAAAGACACCAATGGGACAAATAATGAACCCTGATCACCCTGAATAATCATCATGGGTTGATTGACTATTGAATAACTTACCTTTTAAAGAAAAAGATAAAAAGTGCACATTACTAAAGTAGTTTACTTCCTTTGGAAACATACGACTGTATTTTCATTCTTGCTAAGTCCAAGCTGCAGAAAACTATCAGGATACAACAAAAGTTTCAGTCCTGATATGATAATGTTATCATGTTCTGCTATGTCTTGTAAATACAGAGTAGCAGCTGTGCTTCAGCAAATTTACACTAGAGTTACATTGAGTCAACTTGAAATTTGGTTCCAGACATTCAGTATTGACTCAGATCTCATTAGATCAATGAATGAATAAGATGGCCATTTCTGACTTAAAATCTTGTCTACCTGGGAGTCAGAAAATGGATACTCCCTACCTCAGAGAAAGAAACAAAGGAGACTCTCCAAGACACAGCTTGGCCATAAGATGCTTAGCTGGATACAGAACTAGATTATAGAGTGACACCATCATATAAGTCTTACCAGCCATGTGGCCACATTTCATTTCTTAACAGAGGCAAGGATTTATCAGCAGATTATCTTTTTGTGTAGCCTCACTATCAATCGTGATTGAACAGCACTTACATCTGACCTACTTTTCCATCATCACACAAACCACTGTGATCACTACATGTGATTAGTGGCTTAAAGTGTATGTTCATGGTGATATAAAGTGTATGTTCAGCCTGCCAGCATTTCTTCTGTTTGCTAGGCTAAGCAGAATTGTTGCAAAAGTTTAGTACTCTACTCACCTTCCCTCTTCTTACCAAAAAATAATAAAATAAAACAAACTTGGAACAAATTTTTCAGCAGAAAACAGCAAACTCCCATTCATAAGCACAAAACAATTTGTAGGCATACTAAGAAATTATGCACCACAGCACTCTTTGAGTGTTAAATCTAGAAGTTCTCCTGTGCCTTTCTGGTCCTCTGCCAAACATTCTTTTATTTCAGGGATGTCTCACAGTGTGCAACAGACAATGGTCTAGGCTTTGGGACTATGGAGTATATGCCAGATACACCATACTACCCCAGGAGGAATTAATTCAATTTGCCTTCATTTGATTCTAATCACACATTCATCTGTTAGTTGTGGCACTGAGTACCTGCAGCTTACATTTTTAATTAACAGCACTGTTATAGCTGCTACTAGGGGAATATCAAAAGTGCATTCACAATTCAGTTGAACTTTATACCTTTTTTAATTTTACAGAACACACTGTGCCACTCAATTTTTATAGTACATGAATCGTATTCTCTACATCTGCATCTTCACCTAGATATAAACCACAGCATTAATATAAAACTTATATCTTCTACATAATAATTGAGATATACTATATAAAGTTTAACAAGAGCAAATTCTGGATTCTACACCTGGAATGGGGCAACCCTGGCTGTGTGTATAGATCAGAGAATGAGAGACTGGAGAGCAATGCCATGGAAAGGGCCCTGGGGGTCCTGGCTGATGGCAAGTTGAACATGAGCCAGCAGTGCCCTGGCAGCCAGGAGGGCCAACCCTGTCCTGGGGGGCATCAGGCCCAGC
>JAWWMU010000106.1:76132076-76181638 GCA_035048155.1 Cinnycerthia olivascens
AGATCAATTATTCAAAACAAGAGACTTTTGCTGCTTGAGAAAAAGATTGCAGGTGACTCACATGCCATTTGGAAGGATACACTTATGGACATGTGAAGCAGCAATGCAATCCCAACTTTTCTTCTAATCCCTAGTATATTATGTAGCATAATAAATATGTTTAAAAACAGATCAAGAGACGGTAAGACACAAACAAGTAACTTAGGAAACTGTATAACAACTGAAGGCAACATGTATACATTTTAATTTTAATTATGATATTAAGAAGTAAGTGAATAGGATTCCAGAGAATTTCAGACTGGTTTATTATCTATTTAATAGTTAAGGAAAATATCTATTAGCAATATATTCATAATTATTGTGTAACAGTAGATCCATTATATTAATTTTATATTTATGACAACTGCCCCCAACACTCGAGGTGAGGCTGCCCCACTCAAAGCAGAACAGGACAATCCCAGCCCTTTCCCAGCTGGCCACCCTGTTCCTGATGTTCCCCAGGACGGGGTTGGCCCTCCTGGCTGCCAGGGCACTGCTGGCTCATGTTCAGCTTGCCATTGGCCAGGACCTCCATGTCCCTTTCTGCAGCACTTACCAGCCTCTGCTTTCCCAATCATGGTTCCCATTCATGGTTCCCTTTCCAGCTACGGAATCTGGCACTTATTCTGGTTAAACTTCATGCAGTTGATGATTGCCAAGCCCTCTATTTTGTTGAGGTCTCTGCATGACCTCTCTGACTTTGTGGGAATCAACAGCTCCTCCCAACTTATTATTTTAAGCAAATTTTCTTGGTATCCCATTGAGTTTTGCATCCCAGTCATCCATGAAGATGTTAAAGAGCAGAGGTCCTAAAATGGAGCCCTGAGGAACCCTACTGATGACGAGCTGCCAGATCTAATGGAACTCTATTCACTATAACCCTTAGTATTTCACTCATGAGCCAGTTGCATGCCCATCGTATGATGTGTTTTTTACAGCTGTTTGGTGGACATTTCTCCAGAAGGATCTTGTAAGAGATAATATCAAAAGCTTTGATGAAACTCAAAAAGATTATGTCTTTCTTCTGTCTATCGGTATATAGAGGTAGTGATCATCCAGGTATAGTCATTGAGAGAACTCAGTATCGGTACAATTGGCAATTTCCCAATTAGGCAACTCTTTTTAGACATCAGACTTCTTTGAAAGAGATAGGAGCTGTTATCTTTTTTGAAAGTATACTTAATGAACACTTAACAAGACAATAGCCAGAAAGGAAAATTAATTGGTCAATATAAGTTGCAAGTTAGCATATCTGTAGAAGATTTTTAACAGAATTTCCATCCCTAGTAGTGATGAAGGTGACGTTTTTCACATTTTATCTAATTAGAGTTGATCTTTGTTGGGTTTTCTGCTGTTCCGTGAAGTGCACTCAATGCTACCACATGCTCCTTTCACATTGTGCAGCTTGACATTACCAGCATCGTGAAGATAAAAACCATACCTTAAGAAATAATAATGAAAAGTATTAATGGTAATGTATATGTTACTATATATATTTATAGTTTTTATTTTCATCCTCTACATGGTAATCCTTAAAAACATAATGCAGAAATTACTGGTTCTAGGATACTATAATGAAAGTTCAGGTAACGAGACAATTTAACTGAGTCCAAATCATTGTTCCTCCACTTTTCTTTTGGATGACAGGGTTCTCTATGACACACCATCAACTATGAAGTAACATCAATTTCTTCTGTGTTTCTTTGAAATAAAATGAAAACAGAGTAATGCCATATTTTGTGTCTGAACTACACTGGAAAAGGAAAGTGGAAGAGATGAATAGTCAATCTTTTCTAAATAAGGAAAAAAGTCCAAGAAGCAACAGTTTTATCTTTTCAAATCAGTCCCAGTAGCATGGGCAGATGTTTTGCTTAGTTTTCCTACATGAATAACAGAAGTAGCAAAATTTCACTGCCTGTGCATTTCTTTTTCTCTATAAGATTGGAATTGCTATTCTCCTTAAAAAAACAAAACAAACAGTTCTCTTTATCAGATGATAAAGATCATCAGATCAGATGTTGTCACAAACATCTAATGGAATATTGGGCGCATCTGTGCACATTGACACGAAGGTTGCGATTTTTCAAGGAATTCTCCAGAGACAGATTTCAAGGAAACCTTAGGAAACTCACTGTCTAAGGTGCTTTGAAAGTTCTGCTGATCCTCATGTGAGCTGCAGGTGAACTACCTATCCTCTAGAACAAAAAAGGAATTTTAAATTTTTTTAACAGCACTGACAACTTTCACTCCCAGACGGTAAGTACTTTACAATACAGGTGAGAGCATGCTATTAAAGACAATTCTTACAGATTTCATTTTCTTAAAAATTCAATAGAGGACTCAAACAAATAGTGTTTTAGCTCACTGAAAAATGTTTATTTTATTCATCACGGGTATTTGTCCTGGGTAACCAAAAAAAATGTGCATTGTATTCTATAGGTTTCCTACGCCAACCTGCCCAAGATCATCATTGTATCTTTCAGACCCAGGGGCCAGAAACAGAACTGGGATATGTTACCCCAGGTTCAAGGAGGTTGTTGGCTTTAAAAGGATGGCTTTAAAAGAGAGGGAACAGACACCCAGAGGGATAGTCTGTTCTCTCCAGGGCTTCGGAGTGGAGGCTGCATTACATGCAGGAATGCTGCATTAAAATAATATCAAAAGATCACACCTTTCCTCTTAGTCATTGTCACAAACATCAACTTCTGTATATATGGTTAATCTTTATCTTAGGATGTGCTTTCTAAACACAATGGGTGTTCACATTACTTCAGAACAACCAACAGCTGCTCAGCTCAGTTCTACGTTTCAATGTCAGTGTACCTCTATTCAATCATTGTTCTTTAGAAAATAAAGTCAGTGGAACAGCCTTAGGAATTCTTCCTTAGGAAGAATTAAAAAGAAGGGCTAATTATTAATTAATTATTTTTTTAAATCAGAATATAATTAACCATAAAATGATTCAATGAAGATCAAAGACAAAAGTAATAATTAACAACTCTTCTAGTTCTGACAGGAGAACTGAAATTTATTCATTTATTTATTTTCATTAGCAGTATCTACCTTCTTTTGCTGATAATTTATATGAGATATCAGCATGAAAGAGCAATGTAAAGTCTCACTCTGTAGAGTGGGCTTTCCTTAGCTTGTTTTAAACTTCCAAAAGTTTTGGAAAAAAAAATAGTTTTTCCAAAAGTAATCTAGAACTGTTTGTAGTAATTAGAGCAAATCTCTAGCAAATCTGTAGTAATTAGAGCAAAATTAGAGCTTCAAATCTCTTAAACAATATTGTGGCAGCATGGGTTTTCACTTCATGACTTCGCTGTACTTTGATTTGCTCAGTACAGAGACAGCTTAATATCCCTTAGTGTTTTTCCTACTGCACCTTGACATTGCTATTAACTTCTCTATTTGTCTGTTCTATTTATAATCAGGAAGGTGGAGCAACTCAAATTAACTCTTATTGTCTTTCATTTATATTGTTCATATTAATTACTTGGTAAGAAAACTACACTTACTTGTGTTTGGATGGTAGACTTTTCCTCCTTGAAGCTTTACTATTCCTGTACATATTAATAGCACTTCTGGTTTTACTCCTTTTTTTATCATGCAGAAGAAATAAAAAGGGGAAGTAGTTCATCCCACATTACACTTTGATGACAACTTAGTTTCATACAAAAATCTTTCAGGTGGATCCAGTCACACTAGCTTGCTCACTAGTCTGTTGAATCACTCTAAAAAAGCAAGGTAAGGAACTTGGAAATTAGACAACTCATGGAGTGCTAGTAATTCTCGTGGCCTGATAAATATTGATAATTACAAAATTGTTCAGTAAATGCATCTCTGGTGCAAAACATACCATGGGGATTACTGAAGGAGATTTTCCCCATTAAAAAAAAAAAAAAATTAAAAAAATAATACTAAAGAGGTTATGCTACCTTGCTGTGAAATCAAGAAATTTCACTAAATAGCTCATTGCTTCCTTCAGGGAAAAAAACATTGTAGAAATATGTCAGGCACATCTGGGTATTGGATGATAAAGAAAATTTAAACACTGAAATTATAGCTATATCTGTCTTTCAAAGTGAAAATTAAAGCACAGATTTTCATGAAGAAATTTAGCTGATCCCATCTATAGTCGGGTACTAATGACAAGAGTTATACCAGGTAACATTTTGATCGCCTACAGCCCCATTTCCAGCTTTAGAACTTGTATGGTAAAACTAGACCTAGGACCCCCCGAGGGGGCTCAGTAGGGACAGTCTGGGCTGGAGGTGTTTCCATGGCCATGATAGAAGTCACCTGAACCAGTCTACTCCGATTTTCAAAACAAGTGACGTTCAGTATTCGATTCTGCACCAGATGCCAATGCTCACCCGGGCGGTGCCAGCGGCTGCAGCGGCCCCAGCGCAGGGCCCGGCTGAGCCCCTGAGCCCCGGGCGGGCGGGCGAGAGCCCCGGGGAAAGCCTGGGCAAGGGAGGGCAACACGGGCTGAGCCAGGGGAACCGAGCGGGAAACAGCGCTGCGAGCCCCGAGGGGACAGCGGGAGCAGGGATGGAGATGTCCCGGCAGAGGGGTTTCTGAGAGAGACGCTGCTGCCTTTGGAAAGATATGAAGCATCTAATGGTCTGTAATCCTCTAATCTAGTCTTTGAAACTTCTCAAATGATTACCAAGGAAGTTCTATGCGTGCATAAGATTTATGCAATTTCTGCGAGATACCATCAAACTACTGAAGCAGAGTTTAGAAGGTGCTGATAGTCACAGCAAATATAACCCTTGAGGAAAATCTGCAAGTTCATCTACACTTAAAATAAAAATAGAATCAGAGATTGCTACTTCTTGTGACAATTAAATGCATTGCTGTCACTAGAAGACAATGTAAATTAATGTAATTTTTTTTCACTCTCATGAAATATAGAATTTGCAAAATTCATGTGTGATTTAATTTAAGCAATTTAAAAATATGTAAAGGTCCTTTTACTAATAACATATATTATTTGTTCTAAAACAGAATTCTTCTTTTTGCTTTAAGTATAACCTCATTCAATATCCTTTGCTATGAAAAACAACTTGTAGAAGAATTAAAATGAGTATTCAAAGGCCTTGAAGCATAGCAGCCTAACCCGCTTTAAATCCAGTGGATTGCTTTCCTTGGAGAACTGTACTTTCATTTCATGCATTTCTAAATGAAACACAGCTCCACAGTAGCTATTAGTTGAAATGTAGATTCATGAGATTTATAAAAAATGGCTTCACTAAAAATATTTATTGTAACATAAATTAATTTGTATTTTTCTAGAGGAAAAATTATCTTAGTATCAACGAGAAAAAGCAATGCAGAGTTAAAACTACTAAGGAATTCTGTGTATTTTGCTATGACAATCTGCTATGAGTCTCTAAACAAAGACATTGCACAACCGTTTCTAAAAATAATTCTGGGCAAAGTAGTGCGGTTCTCCTTGATTCTGGACTCCCTCCACAACCTCTGTCCTTGTAGTGTCCCTTAGATCTCTTTTGTTTTCCAAGTTATGGTGTTGAGTTGAGAATATTTCGGTTAACTGAGTCATTAAACACAGGCAGTCCAGTCTCTCACATGACCAGTATATTCAGCTTGTGCTGTTGTGTCCTCATGTGCTGTTTCTATTGTCAGTACCATCACCAAGATGATCAGGACACTTCTGGTCTGGTTTAGACTTGAGGATCAGCAGCTTGTTTGTATAGCTCAGCCTTCTATTTTACTGAATACACAAAATCTATTCAAGTTTCATTCTGTTGTTTGGGAAAAGGTGTTGGTCACGTTTTGTCTCTCCTGCTTAAGAAAATGTTGGTTAGAGCTCCGAGGTTTATGCTAACTTGGCTCTTGCAAAGCGCTACACAGATGCTCACGTCACCCTCCCCTCCCCAGCTGGGTATAGTCTGATCATGTCCCCACAAGTCCTCCTGAGTTGTGCTTAGATTGGCCACAGGCCAGGAGAAGCAACATCAGTGAGGCAAATCTCATGGTAGGTGATCAGGGCAGTGGGTTGGAAAAGTGAGGCTCACACTCACAGCCTAGCTCAGTTCAACAAAAAATTGGAGCACTTCATTCCATACAGAGCCCAGGAAATGGGGACAAATCTTTTATTCTCACAGCTGACCCAGAAGTCAGAGTCCAACAGCTGCACCACGTCAGAGCCAGCCTAGAGCACAGTGGGTAAATCCACAGTAGAGAATGTCTGCAGAGCCTGTTGGCACTCCTGGGACCCTGCCACCAACTTTAGTGGAGAGATTGAGGAAATGTCATCCATGGGAGAGAGTTTTCAGTTTTCCAAATCTCATACAGGAGAACAGAAACAGACATAAGTATCCTGTGTCCTATACTCCTAAAGTACTGTGGTCCATGGTGAATATGTTTTATGCTTCAATAGATAAGACAAAAAAATTTTAGATGTGAAGGAAATCATATTTGGAGATGTAGTTAATATATAAAGATGATCACTCACTTCAGGAAACTTAATATATAAAAGCAAAATAATTCAATATAAGATATCAGGAAATACAATTTTCCAGAATTAGTAGTGAAGAAATTCCTATGGTGCTGCTTTTAAAAGTCCAGTAACATTATACAAATGTTTGTATCATCTGTGGAAATGCTAGTTTCTGAGAATGAAGTCACATCTAAAATAAAAATTCTAGTTGATAACATGTTTTTTTAAAAAGAAAATGGTTTTGTTGTTGATGCATGTGAAGATGGAAGACATTTCCCAAGTGTAATTAGCAGAGCAAATATTGGACTACATTCTAGTTTAAATATGACAAGTTTTTTCTCTTTTATGTGAACCAAAATTGTTTCCTGAACACTGAGGTGCTATAATTTTATTGACATAAGCAAGAGGTTATCATGCACAAAAAGAACTGATAATATATTTTCTATTCTGTAGCTTTAAACAAAAAGATTTTATTTTACATTTTCATTTACCACTAGAACAAATCTTTTCTTATGTTCTCAACAAATCTTCTGCTATATTCTCTATATGCATAAAGTTTTATAAGGAAATGGTAAGGATTCACTAGAACAATGCAATAATTTTTCCCTTAGAGAAGTAATTTACTGTGAAGATGTTGTCTGGGTCCTTCCCTCACCTACATCACTGTGGCTGAGGAATGAGTCACTGTAAAGCTCTACATATTACCCAGTAATTCAGACTTAATGTGTTGAGTGTAAGACTGAAGGTCAACAGCTATGACAGTATAAAGGCATAAATTATTACTCCATAAATTCACATCTAAGAGAATCTTATTGTATGGCATAAGACAGGGACATGGAAATAAAAAGGCCTTTATTGGCATAAATTAGAATGACCACATTTCTTATAAATTAATGGAAAATTCTGACCTTTTAAAACCTCTGTGAGAGCATAGTGAAGCATTTTTTGCTCTAAATTATGATGACGTGACTCTGGATTAACTTCAAAAATACCCAGATGGGGCAGCACAGTGCTCAATATAAATTCTACATGCTGAGTAGTATCTAAAGAAATATAAAGACCAGGAAACCAGATAAAATATTCAGAGCTGGCAATGCTGCTGCCTACATATCAATTGACATGTTTGGCCTTTCTCTAGAATACTCTTACAAAATGAAAAGTGAAATGAGATCTCATATTGTTATAAAAATAATATGATTAAAACCCCTTTATTTGCGTAAAGAGATTCAATTCAATAGTTTTAATTAATTTCAATATTTTCTGTGTCTATATTGATAATATATATAATAAAATAATTTGCTGTATTTTTATATCTATTAAAGGTTTTTGTGAGTTTTGTGGCATCTTCTTTTTCTATTCCACTCCTTAATATTAATATATTTATGGGACTTGATTGTATTCACTTTCATGTTTTTAACTGTACCTCACTAAAAACAGTTAGATAATAAAAAATCTAATGTACCACCTTGGTTTTGGCAAATAAGATTTACACTCCCATTCTTTGAAGAAGGAAGAGAATATTTGTAACAAAATGCTGATCTTTGTCAACAGATGGTGCTTCAGTATTGACTGCAGCTGGGCTGAAAATGGCTGAAAAGTGCAGGTGTCTGCTGTCTTAGCCTCCTAGAAAAGGAAGAAACACTACAAATGAGAAGGGACACAGGTATATTCAATCTTAATCTTTCCTTGGACTTCTGAAGACAGTCTACAGCATTCAAATCCAGCCATTCTGAAGAAGAAGTTTCCCAAGGCCTGAGTCCTTAATGACCTATGAACTTCTGCTATCAAACAATGTGGTGTCCTTAGGCCTGGACTTTAATTAGAGTCTTGCTTTACTTTTCTAATACTCCAACAACAGCACTACGTGTAGACCTTCCAAAATTTTCTAAAAGAAAATTTCAAATTTATTAAATTCCAAATTCCAAAATCTTCCAAAAGAATTTTGCTTCCTCTGGATGTGAGCCATCTGGCCAAGTGGGCTAAGGTGGTTACAAATGCACAACAGATTGAAGCATGCACCACTGGAAGAATCTTTGCCCCTTGGTAACTATGAACTTAGCTCCATATCCAGATGCAAAAATTTAGGTACATACAGTGAAAGTTTTAGCAGGCTAGCTGCTTGTTACAGATGAAGATCTTTTCAGCTGTGGACAATGGGGAACTGCTTATCTCACCCTGACTTAAATGTCTATATTTGAATAGTACTCTCTGCTTCATTGACTGTGTTAACTCTCCGTTGGACTGCAGCTGGAGCTTAGGCACAATTAGCTCACATGCAATTGTCTGCACTGCAGATTCATAAACATAAGTAATGGAATCTTGATCCACCTTTGTTTCAGTCAATATTGGCCACCACCTACAAAAAAGACAATTGAATTATCTCCTAGGTAGGGTAGACTAGGGAGCAGAGCAAATATTTAACTACTTTCTGTTTTAAATATGACAAGTTTTTTCTGTTTTATGTGAACCAAAATTGCTTCTTGAATACTGAGGTGGTATAATTTTATTGACATAAGCCAGAGACTACCAAACACAGGAAGAACTAAAAATATATTTTCTATTGTGTAGCAATGCTTAAACTAAGAATTGTCCTCTTGTAATTTCTGCTTTCTAAGATGCTTAAGCCGTTTCCTAAACAAACAATATTGCCCAAAGAAAAACTTGTATCAATGAAACTAAGGATATTCTTTGAATCTGAGAACACAAATTTATAATTTAACATAGTAACATCTACTGCAAATTTGCAATTCAGAAAGTGATCTTATTTCTCCTCTTTGAGACAATGAGAGATCTAAGTGGCTGCCTGACAGATTTCTCATGAGACATATTTCGACTTGTTGATTTAAATAGATTAAAATGTTATATCCCTCAGAAATCACATATGAAGTTTCAACAGAAGACTTTCAGTCAAGTGGTGCCATAGTTTAAAAAGCACAGGTTTCAAAAGTGGGAAAGTAGGACAAGAAATTAGATTCCTCAGACACAGAGCATATTTCTGTTATACTTAATTTTGGGCTTTTTGAATTTTTGCTTAGTGATATTAAAGAGTCCATAAATCTTACTAGAGATCCTGTCTGTGTGTGCACAAGGATTTGTGTGTAAATATCTGAACCTATCCCAATATTATATTGTAAAACGTTAACAGAAGAATATTTATCTGCCCAGTAGCTGTTTTGGGACATTTAATTATCTGCTGTAATACAAATTTCCTCTGCAGCTTTGAGAAAAACACTCATCTGTATGCTTTAATGTGCTACCTGTAAAATGCAAATACCATTTTTTTCCTGTAGAGTAATTATGAGGCATCAAAACTGTGAGACTCTCACACTGAGGATATTTTTACATGTCTGATCTATGGCTACCTGACACTTTCCAGTGTAGAATGCATTTTACAGGGAAGGAAAAAAAAAAAGTATAATGCACATATAGCTTTATATCTCATCTTTAGAGGGGTTAAGTTCATCCTCTCAAAATTCATTTATGACAGATTTTTAATTTTTAATGCAATTTCTCATTTTTAATAACACATTTTTTAAAAAATAACTAACCCTCTCCAAAAAAAAAAAAAAAACAACACATAAAAACCCCCAAAAAACCAAAAAAAACAAAACATAACACCAAAAACACCCATATTTTTGTATGGATTGTCATTACGACTAAGAATTTAAGTGCAACAATGCAGACTTTTATGATGAAAAACCTTCATACATCCAAGCCTTGAAAGACTCTCTGAGCAACTGGACTTATAAAGGGCGTACAAGAGGAATCCTTTTAGAAAAGGATTTCACAGCTATTTCCTCAATACAGACAAAGTAATATGAAAATGTATTCCAGGTACTGGAATAACTTGCAAGGATAGTTGCAAACACATTTCACATTCAGGACTGCAAGTAGACACGTTACAGCAATCTGTATGAATAGCCACTTAGCAATGAGGATTGGAAGATATACTGTAAGAAAATTAATTCCTGATGAATATTCCTAAGATGTTTCCTACTGTCATACCAACACACAGAGCTATCTTCTTCTGCACATCAATACCATACAACTACTTTTTTCTTTCACATCATCTGAAATTCCCTCTTCTTGCTCCTCATCCTGTCTCTGCCAGTGGCATCCCACAGATTTTCTATAGTTCTGCCTTCCTTCTCTTTATCTTTGCTTCTAGCTCTTGCATTTATTATTTTATTCTCATTCTACCTCACATTTGAGATGAGTTTATTTTTTGATGCTTCTCCAGCACATTCTGTTGACACAATCAAAAGCTAGACTGAACTTCTATAGAGTTCAGCAGGGAATCAACCGTGTCAATAGAGAAGAATTTTTTCTCAATTCTTGCATCTCTGAAATGTTCTGTTTCTCTGTAAATCTGGATGCTCTGTTCAGGCAGAACATCACTTTGGTGAATTAATTTACCAAGTTCTTAGAAATGTGGTTATCCATGTACTCACTTGATACTGAATTTATCTAAGCAATTGAAAATAATAATTTATAATGAAAAATGTCAAACAGACTTTGAAACTGAAATTATTTGTTACACTTTCTTTTAAGATAAAGCAGTATGCAATATGCACTTCATAACTTTACTTTTAGGGAATTATGCCCTATTTGGAAAATGGAGGTAAGAGTGTCAGCTCCCTGAGGACTGAGTACACAGACCATAACAGGTTGTTGAATGAAGCACCCAGGACTGCATGTAGGCACAAAGCAGACTGAAAACTGTTCCTGTTTTGAAAGAAAGAGAGGCAGAACCAACCAGAAAATGCTACTGACAATAAAGACAAGAATAAGTGGATGCATGTGTATTTGTCTGCAGTTTTTTTTAATTTCTACTTGTATTAACTCAATGTAGTTTTTAATTTTTGATCAAAAAGCAAGAACCTGAAATTTTTGCATAGAGAAATACTATGAAGTTTGTGATACTTCACCAAGGAAAAGTAATTCTGGATTCCAATATTACATTTTATAGTACATTTAGATTGCTAAAAGACAGCTATGCTGTTGCTCAAAATTTAAAAAAATGTCTGTTGATTAAAAATCTTATGTGACTCCTTGAAAATACTTGTGAGCAATCACTCAGAAAGTCATTCTTTTTTTGAAAGGTTGTGCCTAATAGATTTTGTTCAGTTCCTCAAGAGTAATGAAGCTTTTTGCTGTTTGATATAGTGTTGTCATCACTCAGTCAGGTTCTAATAACAAAATATTTTCAAGGTACTCCATTCAATAAAGAAAAACTATTCTTGCCCATGCTTTCATCACAAGCAATTGATTTCTCATTATTTCAAACTTCCTTCTAATGATTTTTATTATACAACGTGCAGCATACATGCATCAGGCAGTCTGTTCATCAAGATTTTTTTCTTCTCCTTTTTCACTGACAAACTGTCAATCCATTAGTTTTCAGATTTGAAACTTTGCCTACTGAAGTTTCAGCTAATGCATCCCTTTAGTCATCAGATTTACTTTTCACTCGCACATTAGCTCAATCTCGCAGTTTTTTGTTCGTTCTCTTTTTTTTTTCCTCTAGTTCCTCTTCTTCTGAGTTTAATCAGAGATTTGGGGTACCTGCGATTCTGGAAGTTTTCTTTTCCTGTAATATTGTGTGAAGTTACTTGATTGAGTAAAATCTCCTCAGAGGTATGTAGATGACCTATATAGTAATAATGAAACCATATCATGTATATCAGATGGCAGGATCTTATCTCCCAGTTTTGACCTCAGTTTCACTTAATATATATTTCTGAATCAACTATTAAGAGACATAGTTCTAAGAACAGCTTTTGTACAAGATTCAGGAAATGCACTTTCAGGACACACATCTTACAGGAAGTAAAGCAGCACATGCAGGCAAATTTATAACAAAAATGCAATTTCCTTCCAAAATTTTAGCTTCAAGTGCAAAATCCAAGTTATTTTACTATTTTTTTTTTCACAGAACAAAGCAATAATGCCATATATGTTTAGGTAAATCATATTTCTATAGGAGAGTCACTTATTTAAACATTCGATAACCTATAAATTCACACCTTGAGTTTCAATATTTAGTGCAAACACTGACAAAAATGTCTTACACAGAACTAATGTCTCTAGTACTTCAGGAATTATTTTAGTATAGGAAAGAAATCTGACACTCAAAGGCATCTGACTTTATTTTTACTTGAAGAGAAGGAGTTGGCCATATGAAAAGGGTGTTATTTAAAGGACTATAAGACAAAAGCTGATCTGCAATAATTATTAGGTTTGAAATTTTTAGTGACCTTGTACAGGAGGGTGATATTGTTGGTGGATAAGGGAAGGGCAACTGATAACATCTACCTGAACTTGTGCATAGCATTTGACACTGTCCTGCAAGACATCTTTACCCATAAACTGGAGAGACATGGGTTATCCAGTTGGTGGGTAATGAATCGGCTGTAGGGTCACATTTAAAGAATTACAGTCAAATCTCAGTGTCCAAGCGGAGAGTAGTGATGAGTGGTGCTCCTTCAAAACCCATACTGGGACCAGTGCTGTTTAATATCTATGTAGTTGACATGGACAGTGAGATTGAGTACAACCTCTGCAGATTATTGACAGTCCCAAAATCTGTTCACTGACATGCTAGAAGGAAGGGATGCCATCCAGAGAGACCTTGACAGGCTTCAGAGGCAAGCCTGTATGAACTTCATGAAGTTCAACAAGGCAAGTGCAATATCCTGCATATGCGTCAAGGCAATCCCAATCACAGATCCCAGACTCGACAGAAAATGGATTGAGAACAGTTCTGCAGAGAAAGACTTGCATATATGATTTGAAAAGAAACTCAACATGACCAGATAATGTAGGTTTTCAGACCAGAAAGACAACCATATCTAGAAACCTGACTAACAGGTCAAGGGAAGTGACTCTCCCTCTTTACTCTCCATGTGGAGCACTGTGTTCAGCACTGGGGCCCACTAGCATAAGTGGGATGAGGATATCTTGGAATGAGTCCAGAGGAAGGCCACGAAGATGATCAGAGAGCTATGAAGACAGACTAAGAGAGTTGGGGAAGTTCAGCTTGGAAAAGACAAGGCTCTGGGAAGACCTTAGAGCAGCCTTCCAGTACCTGAAAGGGGCCCAAAAGAAAGCTGGAGAGATTTGACAAGGGGAAATGAAAAACAGAACAAAGGGGAATGGCTTCAAACTGAAAGAGACTCACCTTACATTAGATATAGTGAAAAAACTTTTACTGTAAGAATGGTAAAGTACTGGACTAGATTGCCTAGAGAAGCTGTGGATGTCCCATCCTTGGAAGTGTTTGGGGCCAGTTTGGATGAGTCACAGAACAACATGTTCTAGCTGAAGGTGTCCCTACCCACAGCAGTGGGGTTGGAACTAAATGGCCTCTGATCCCTTCCAACACAAACCGTTCTATGATTCCATGTTTCTATGATAATGAGCCATGACATCAGGCTAGAAAATTCTGTTAAGTTTTGATTTATGTCTGTAAACATATATGTATTCTTTCTACGGTTTTAATCAGGACCAAAGTCTATCTTTTGCCATGCCACAAAAAGGACATTTAATGTAAATCTTTATGAAACCACAGTATTGAATTCATTTCAAAGTATTCCCTCATAAGATGAATAAATTTTTAAAACTATAAAAACTGATTCTCTTTGTAAGAAATGTAAGGATTTATAGTACAGCTTCAATAGTGTGCAGGGAAGAGCGAGTTCAATCCTAATTTGTAACAATAACAATGTCAAAATTATTATCAAGGAACCATTATTCTTCTACTTTTTCTGTCTATGGTAGTCAGAGGTTACATTTTATTTGCTGCTCAGTAACTTCTTCAATCATTATTAGAAAAGATGATGTTATAAACTATTAATTTTGACCAGCTGAAAGAGCTTCTTTTTAACTACTTCCAATTACTCTTTATTCCATTCTCTACTTGTAGAAGATAATGTATTAATTTCCTTTTCTCCTCATTGATAGCAAGACTCTGTTTTAGAGTGCTTAGCAGTTAGATTGAATCATAGTATTAAAAATGGTGGAGATTCATTAAATTGCTCAATTTATGTCTATGCAAAAATATAATTTTTAGGAATAATATAAAATGACAATGGATTGAGTTGAAAACAGCCTTTAAAGATTATCTAGTTCAACGATTTGCTATGGTCAGGAACACCACTGATAGATCAAGCTGCTCAAAGCCCCATCCAGCCTGACTTTGAACCCTTTTGATGATCTGGCATTCACAGTTTCTCTACTGTCTCATCACCAGAATTGTAAAAATTTATTCTTTGTGTGAAATCTAAACCTACTCTTAGTTTAAAGCTTGTCTCTAATCATCTCCCTGTCTTTCATATATTTCAATATGTCTTCCAGAAAGATCTGTTCTGTAATGTTATTGGGCATAGAGGTGAAGATGATTGGTCAATACTTTCCAGGGTCCTCCTCTTTTATACTCTTTTTAACAGTTTTTACCCTTTTTAGAAACAGGTGTAATGATGCATATTTTCAAAGTGCAGGAACAAAAAGTTTAACCGCTCATAATACACTCATCATCAACCTTAAATCTTTCTCTAGTACACAATTTCAAAATGCATCTTTGGTTGTCTAATTAGGGTAATACATTTAGAAAACAAAAACAAAAACAAACCAAATTAAGCATCTGGCTACATAAAACCTTCAATGATCAACATCTTCATTATGTCAACTTAATGTAGTTACGCTTTGCATGCTTCTTCACTGTCACATCAGAAAGATATGAATTATTCTCTTTATATCTCTGAGATTTCTTTTAATAGTCATCATGTTTCTAAATGCAGTTTTGCTGCTTACTGTTAAAAGTCCCATCGACAGAATAACATTTGCACAACAGGTGACATATTTTGCTTGAACTTGCACATAGAGTAGCTAGCATACTTTATGAAAATTATTTTAAGTGCAAATGCCTGTCATAAACCGTAATGCAACATGACCAGTGAAATACAAAAACCCCCATTCCATTCTGCCCATATTTATACCATATTTATACCATATATCCATATTTATATATGGAAGTCAAAATTGGGAGTGAGCTGATCTTAGCTAATAAGTTGACTGATATTCAAATATTGTAACACAATCTGTTTAAATAAAATAGCTGTTCTTCATGTTATCAAAAGCCAGTCGGTTATGCCTGAAAACACTGAGACATTCGCTGTTTCCAACATAATCCACATTCTACTTTTTCAACCCAAAGTCTCATCACTGTTCAAAAGAATGTCTGAGCATTTCAACAGTCTTGTTACTCATGATTTTAGCTAACCTATACTATATTTTTAACCTGAACTACATTTTTACCCTGCTTTGGAGAACACTCCATTTTTTTACAACCAGTTATCTTATATTCATCATGTTCTTGGCCAGCTGCCTCTTATGTGGTCTAATTGCACACAATAGCATCAGTAGACAGGGCAAGGGTTGAGTCAGAATCTATTCTGCAGGACTCTGTCTCTATTCACACAAATATTGGGCTTTCAGTCATGCCAAAAAATATAGATGTGACACTTGTATTCATCTCAGACACATCTTACATGAATATATTTCTTTGATATCACAAACCCCACATGATACTTCTTTAGACACAATTGAAGATCCATCAATCTCAGAAGAGCTCAGATTCAAGTTTTCATGTTATCTAGAAAGTGGATTTAAGAAGAAAAACGTTTAAAAATGTAAAGTCCACCTACTATATTTGGCTATATCCTGAAAAATAGTTGTCAAGATGGTACGTGTGTCTCTGGGATGTAAATGTATACAATAATAAATTACAAAAATTCTGAAAACCATAGTTGGCAAATTATGGAGCAAAACATGCTACTATCATCATAGTATATTAGTCAAAAAGAAGCACTGACAGATTAGTAAAAGATATACTACAACTAATTAACAGTTGTCTAGAATGCTTTTGAAGGTAATCATGCTGAATTCAGCTCTTTTAATGACAGTAAAGAACTTGGAAATTAAGACTGGCAGGTAATCTAGGGAGCTGTCTGCTAGGTCTTTGATTTTTTTAGAAACCAATGACCCTTTAACTGTTTTCATAGTTTCTAAGTGGTAATGAAGCACTGTGAAGCATGGGTATTATGCAGTCATGTCATGTTTTCTCTATCTGCAGAGGTTTTTTTCCTTTTGTGAACCCTTTCCTCTATAAATAAACCCATATTGTGTTATGATTTTCTAGTCAAGCAATCATAGTGATGACTACATGAAAAAGAATTGCATTAATAATATATCATTTCAGATTTCTTATTTTTAGTATTTTATTCCAACACAACTGGGGAAGTGGATTTTTAGAGATTTTGATGAATTACCACCCAAGTTTATGAAGGTCAACTGCTTTGCACAATCTACTTTTGTCAGCTCAGGTCTTAGCGTTTCCGCTTCCATTCAAGTGATGAGAAGCAAACAATCATTGTACAACTCATTGATAAACTGAATTGTCACACTCGTTACACTATTGCACTTGAATATACATTCACAAAATGTACTGTGATGAAGAGGTAAAAAAATCAATGCATTTCTTCCTTTGTTCAATATCACAAATGGGACCACTAGCTGCATTACTTTGTAGCCAAATAATGAGCTATAAGAAAATGTGTGTTCAAATACATGACCATGGCATAAGAATGTAATCGGGAATTATTAGACAGACTTGATTTGCCCTTGTTCTGTGTCCTCTCTCCTAATAAACAAAGTTAATATAAAACAGGAACAGTGATCATAAAATATGCTGAGTTGAAAGGAATCCACCAGAATCATTCTTGAGAGAGGCCTTGCAATGACATCAGCTAGGTCTTTGAGGATTCTTGGATGAATACTATCAGGCCCCATAGATTTGTAGAGATCCAGCTGGTGCAGCAGATCCCGTACAAATTCAGGATCAACTGGAAATCCATCATTCTCACAGCCATGGGTCCTCCAGCTCAGGGCACTGAGACACCCTTCATCTGTCAGCTGTGTTGAAGACAGAGGCAAAGAAAGCATTAGACAGCTCTGTCTTGTCTATGTCCCTATTTGTGCCTATAATGGGCAGATGCTATTTCTACACTGCCTTTTGCAGTTAATATGTTTTAAAAAATCTCTTTTTATTGACCTGATATTTCTGGACAGCTTCATCTCCAGCCGAGGTTTGGTTGCATGAATTTTCACCCTATGCTTTACCTCAAACAACATGTCTTATGCAGAAACCTGTGGGGCTGTTTCCTTTCCCTGATAACCATTACAGCTGCACATTGTTCTGCTCAGAAATACAAGATCTGCATAAATGCAGATAAGCCATTTTCAAAACTAAATTACGATAACTCATTTTTTGAAAATAAAATGCAAATATAATAGTACTGAAAACCAATATCAACATACTCCATATGTTCCTGAAGGTCTATTTAAATAATTACCTTCCCTCAAGACATACCATACATTTTTGTGAAAAATTATTAAGAGAAACACTATATAATGAAGAAAGGAAAGCCTACATTTAATTCAAGTGAATCTACATCTAACCCAGTGAAGATTAAAGTCTTGGCTTTTGGGCTAAAGAGCATCAAAACCATGTTTCATAACCTAACAAAAAATTTTGGAGTCATCCAGTCATATTAATGTCTCAATTTTTATAACATAAATAAAAAAAAAAGTCTCAATTTCTTAGAAAAAGAAAGATGCTCTGTAGATAATCTTTACAGATAATATGTATGACAATGTTCAGTTGGTTTCCAGGGTCTGTCGTTGATCCCATTAATCTTTGACATTTTGCCAGTACAGCAATATACTTTAGCCAAGGTTTGAAATCAGTCCCTTAGTAGCACAACCCACTGTGTCAAAGTAATTATTTTTAATGAGTTTATGCATTTTGCATTGTGCTAGCTGTTTCTTCTCATGATACTGGATTATTAATGCAATAGGAAAGAGGCTATTAATCTTGGTAATAAAATGTTTGAATACAGAATGAGCAAACTTATATGTAGAAGAAACCATATAGAAGTTAATGGGCCAAATTTAGCATTGGCTTAATTCCACTCAAATCCCTGGAAATAAGCCAGGTCTCAGTCTGAGTTAATGACTTTTGTACTATGTTAGTGAATTTCTGTCACACCTCTGACTTGGTATAATTTACTGTATTTTAAACAGCAAATGGCATTCCCTACTGAGTGCACTACTGGTTATTGTCTCAGCTATTCATGTAAAAGTCATTCAGATGATACTGAAGTGCTTTTCACCCATGTACACAGTGACAAAGCAAATAACTAGTGAGATAGGAAAGGATATTTTATTGAAGTATCAATTATGATTAATAGAAACAAACATTAACCTATAGTAATCACAGATTCTGCGAAAAACTAATTCGTTTATGAAGTTAAAAAAACCCACACACAACTAAACCCTAGAGAAATGGAGCACAACTTTTAACTACTTTATAAAGAATTATGGCCACTTTATAAAGAATTAATGATCACATGCTCAACTTTACCTGTGGGAAATATTAATACATTATGGGAGAAATTTGCATTAAATTAACAGTTAAAAAAAGGCTAAGAAGAATAACTTCTGCTTAATTACTTAATAAACAGGTATGAAAACATTTTAAGTGGGCTAAACACTAGTGAACAATTATCTTTTGTGACAAGAGCTGTCTAGATTCTATAGAGGATAAAAGAAAGTTCCATGTCTATTCTGTTAGAGGAAAAAACAATTATACATTTTTTCCCAAATAAATTTTTAATTTCTTCTCCAGACAATTTGTTCCAGTGGCTCACTACTCTCATGATAAATAATTTCTTCCTTATGTTCAATATAAATCTACTCTCTTTCCACTTAAAAACATTGTCCCTTGTCTTGTCCTAGATGTCTTTGCTAGATGTCCTAGCAAAAAGTCTTTATCTGTTATTCCTTATAATTCCCCTGTAAGTATTCAAAGACCACAACAAGGTTTTCCTGGAGTCTTCTCCAGGCTGAACAACCCTAATTATCCCAGTCTCTCTCATAGGAGAGGTTCTCCAGCCCTCTGATAATTTTTGTGTCCTTCCTTTGAACTATTCCAACAGGTCTATGACTGTTTTGTATTGAGGATCCAGATCTGGACTTGTTACTCCAGGTGAAATTTCATGAGATGAAGAGGGAGAATTGTGCTCCATGACTTGCTAGCTACATTTGTTTTTTATACAGCCCAGGATATGATGGCTTTCTGAGCTTCAAGGTCACTTTCATGATCCATACATAATTTTTCCTCTCCCAACATCCTCAAGTCCTTCCCTGTACGGCTACTCTCAATAAGTTATTCACTCAGTTTGTATAGGTATTTGGAATTGTCTGACCCAGTTTCAGGGCCTTGAAACTTGTCTTGCTGAACTTCATGAGGTTTATATCAGCCGACTCCTCAAACCGGTCAAAATTCCACTGGACAGTATACTTTCACTCAAGTGAATCAATTGTGCCATTCAACTTGTGTCACCTGCAAACCTGTAGAGCATCCACTCCAACTCACTATCCATGTCACTAATGAAAATATTTAATAGCATTGGTCCCAGTATACACCCTTGAGGGACACCATTCACTACTGGTTTGCACTTGGACATTGAGACGTTGACCATAATGCTTTAAATATGATCATCCACCTTATCTAAAAGTCCTTCAGAGTCAATTTTGAGGCAAGGAGTTTTTGAGGGACCATATAAGTGGCCTTACAGAAGTCCAAGTAAATGATGTTACTAGCTTTTCCCTTGTCCAGGGATGCAGTCACTCCATTACTGAAGGCCGTGATTACTCAGGCATGATATGCCCTCGGTGAAACCATCTTATCTCTTTCTAATCACTTGTCTGTTTTCCATATGCTCAGACAGGTCTTCCAGGATGACCTGTTTCATGATGTTACTGGGTCCAAAAATAAGCCTTGCTGATCAGTAGTTCCCAGGATTCTCCTTATCATCCTTTTTGAAAATGTGTGCAATATTCCATTTTCTTCAATCATTGGGGGTACCACCTGACTACCATGACTTTTTAAAAGACACTCAGCATGCTTTTATGCATCCTGGAGTTTTACAAACACATCTATTCAAAAGATGCTCATAGAATTTGAAGCAGAAAATGTGGGAACCATTGTTCTTTTACATCTTCAGTTATTCATATTATTTTTGTTATCTTATAGATAATAAAACTTGTGAAAAAAGTTTTTACATATGAAAGGAATTCACATGTTGTGTACTCGTTATTGGCATGTTCGTAGGAAGTGCTGCCAATTGTTCAGACACACTCATAAACAAAGCTATTTCTTTGCTTCAGAGAACAAAACAATTATGCTTGCAATAAATACAGCCAATGACCCTTTAAACTGTGAACAGGCAGCTCTGTTTTTTCAAGGCTGTCAATCTAAATCTTCTTATTAATCTTGCTTTAGCATATTCAATTACTAATTCAGCTTCACATCATTTCATCTGCTCTTTTAAGTTCAATATAATGGAATTTTTATTAATTATTTTTCTTTTAAAAAATACCTGTTATTTTCTATTTAACTACTCAGCAAGAAATTACACTTAAGTTGAAAGTGCATTTCAGTGAAGATGCAGCTTCCATCGGGCATCAGATACAGCAATGTTAAATTACAGATTAGATTACAACACAATGTTGCAGGTTTGCAATCCATTACTATCTTTAATGCCATTCGTAAAGACATTATCAAATACATAATTTTGGTCAGTCTCTTTATTGAGGCCTCTTGCTCACTCCTTCAGCTTTATTTCAGGCAACTTGTAAGCTATCCATTTTATTTTTATTTTGTATAACCAGCTCATTACTCAAGGGGTCATCCTCCTGTGGCATTCCAAGTTTTCTTGGAACTGCAATATGTTACACAGCCATCTGCTTTTGCAGGAAAAGTGTGAGAGTTAATGCATTTTTTAAATAGGGCTCCTGCCCAATGCATATACTTGTCTATACCATTTCTCTCCCATACATCAGTGTTTCTCTGAAGTGTGGCACAAATTATTTTCCAGCTTCTGTCTATGTTAAACACATTAGAAGATATAGTTCTCTTGGGAGATTTCTTTCATGATATTTTTTCTATGTTCTTTCCTTTCCTTATGAAAACACATCAGGCTATGTTTGTGGCCATACAGTATCATGCCATACATCACTATGTATTCAGCATCACACATCCTGACAAAACAAGCAAAGGATTTATTCCAGAAGACTTAATGACAACTACAAGACTAGATCTGATAAGTAGCACAATTATATTTATTAAATAGTTATTGAGGTAGTCACCTTTTTTTTCTGGTGAGAAATTCAAATATGCAATTCAGTAAGGGTTCATGGTGGGATGTGAAACCTTCCTTTGCTTATGAACTAAGTTTGTTTGTCTCCACACTGGGTGGTCCTACTCATAAAACCATTCACAGTTCTATTCAGATTCTATTTCCAGAAAATTGTTTGTGCTACTCTTTAATCCAGTTTTGGGTGCTATGACATAAAAATGACATCTAAAAGGGCATCCAAAGGAGAGGCAAGAAGAAGGTGAAGCTCCTGGAGGCAAGTTGTATGAGTGGCTGCTGATGTCACTTGGTCTGTTTGGCCTGGAGCAGACTGAGGGGAGATCTCCTTGCAGCCTTCAGCATCCTCACAAGGGGAAACAGTGGGGCAAGTACCAAGTTCTTCACTCTTGTGACCAGTGACAGGACTCGAGGAAACAAGGAAGCTGAGCCAGGGAAAGTTGAGGCTGGATATTAGTAGAAGTGTTTTTCCCCCCAGAGGATGGTTGAGCACTGGAACAGGCTTCCCCAGAAAACATCAATTGGTCACAGCACCAATCTTGTCAGAGTACAAGAAACATATGGACAATACACTCAGACACATGATGTGACTCTTTGTCCCATGCAGGGCCAAGTGTTGGAGTTTGATGATCTTTCTGGATCCCTTCCAACTCAGCATATTTTATGATTTCATGAAAATTAGGTTTTCTATCACTATATCTAGAATCTTAGAGTTATAGAATATCTAGGGTCTGGAATGGATCTTTAAGACCATCTAGTCCCTATCCCCATTGCTGTATGCAGGGACACCTCCCACCAGACAATGTTGCTCCAGGATTTAACCAATCTGGCTTTGAACACTACTAGTGTCGGGGCTTCAAAAATTTATTTCAAGATTAAGAGTTTCCCATGTAACCATCCCTCACATTGAACCTACCACTGCAATGCATTTATAATGGATATTCCATAAGTTAACATTATACAGATATTACCTCTTTGGTGTATCAAAAGTTTTACACAGAAAACTAATGTTTTGAAACACATTACCGATCAGTTTCAAAACATGCCAATGACCACATGCTTTTGAATTAATGTTTTTTCCTATTATTTCCATGTAACTATGCATTTCTTAAAATTCTAGAAAAACACACTACACTTAAAAGATATTTGACATTAATCTCCCTAGTTTACTTCTGCATGTGCTCTGAACTTCCTTGTTTCTGTATTGCAGCACAGTCCAGTGATCCTGACAAATTGCACGCTTGTCTCATAGGCAAGAAATCATACATCTGTTCACAAAAGAGATAAAAGAAATGGTAGAACATTGTAAGTCTTGCCAATTCATCTGAGGTATTAGTGGGATCATCTTTAAAGAGAAAGTGATCATACTATCTTAGTATTATTTAATCCCTGGAAAAGTGAGGATTTGGAAATACATTCAAGTCCCTTCACTAAAGTCTGATCACAGACAGCAGATATTCTTAGTCATTAATGACCTGGCTTGGTTTTAAAACAAATTCTAGATAACAAAATCACTTCAAAGCCACATGGTAAAAGTATATATCCCAATAAAAAAATAAGTCTATATTTAGATATCTTTGTACTTATTTAAGCTCCTATTAATTATTCAGAAACTTGACAAAAATTCCCATAAACATCAAAATTATTCTATATTTCATTTATCAGTGTCTACAGGTCTTTAACAATATCTATTAAATAGATAAATGCTGAGGTCATTTGAAGAAACAGGCTCATTGTTCTTGATGTAAATGAAGTAAATAAGTGTTTTGCAAGGATTTTAGTTATCCTGGATTACTACAAGTATTTATATTTCCAACAGAATTCAGGACTCTGTTTCAAAACCTGAATTTGTCTTAGTAAAAAACCACCATTTTTAAAACACTTCTATTTGCAATCCATGTCTTTTGGTTTGTTTCTTTTTTTTTTTTTTTCTATACAGTGAATACTTTAAAATTATCTGCATGCTTCCTTCTTCATTGAATATATTTTTTTAAGTTAGATAATGTTAGCATCATCTAGTCTTACTTGCCCATAAAACTACGATAAGCATATTAAAACATAAACATATAAAAATGGCCTATCAAAAAATTAATGTCAAAGTAGTTTTCTTTTTAGTGCTAATGTCCTCACATGCACATAAAAGGGAGACTGAGCTCTCCCAGAAGACTATGAACTCACTGAACTTCTCTGTAATGCAATACACAGTCACATACAAGGCACAGATAGTAAGAGCTGTCAAATTCTGTTCATTAATTTAAAAGATGTTGGCTTCCAGTCATTAATTTAGCAATTATGTCAATTATTTTCTCTAAAGTACTGCATCTGGCATTTCCTACTCAGTTGAAAGGGCAGGAAAGGCTTAATTTCTTAACTATTGTGGCTTTTAACTAAGTGAGCAAATTTTAACATCAGTCTTTTGATTTAGTGAGACACTTGTTTTTCTGCTTGGGGCACAACAGCCTCATCCTCTTTTTTCCTTTTACCATTTATGTTTGTATGTTTCATACATCTATCAGAAAGAAAACTATCTTATAAAATCTTTACTCCTGTCAAAATCAGTAAAAAGTCTGCCCTTGGTCTGAGGAAACTGACTCGTTGTTGAGCTGGATATTTCTTCTAAAACAATCATACATTATCCAGTTTCTAGTATTTTTATATTATTAGGAATTATTACTACTTTTTATTATTTTACCATACCCTACTTGATGCTGTAGAAGATAAATCAGTGCAACGCAGAATTCAGCTACATGATGTTTATGTCTTATAATAGGTAGCTCTTGTCAGTAAAATTATCATCAGAATGGATATATTATTTAAGGCACAAATAGGAATGAAAGTGACATTCTGTTATTTGTGGTCATGCTTACATGTGGAGAACTATGTGAAGAACAATGTCATGGAAAAAAAATCATTGTCATCTTTGACATTGCCTCTTTCCAACAAACTTCTCGTTAACACCAATGTATTACTTGACAATTCTCACATTACAGACTTGCGTTTTTATGAAGAGGCACCACAGAGAGATGTCAATATGTTCTCTGAAATTGTTGCAGTTAGTTATTTGGGTATTGTTTTGTATTATGTCATTGAGAAGGAAAAGAATTTGATACATTTCTGTCCTGGTTTGGAACAAATTTGGGGGGAAACCTCCGAAGAAGTCTCTCCAGAAAGCAAATTCAAGCAGCCCCTCCCCCCATCAGTTTGGGAGACATAAATCTCCTTTGAGAAAAGAGGAAAAAAACGTTTATTTAACAAGCAAAGTATTCACAAGCATTAAAAATGAATAATATTAAGCAAAAAAACCTCTCGCTATTCTGAAGAGCTGACAAATTCAGAAAGTCCTTCTGTAGTTCAGAGAAAGTCCTTTGGGGGTATTTCTCAGCTCACTGAGTGTCTCCCAGTCCCTCCAGTGCTGGGATGAATGGTTTCAGGCCCTGGTGGGCCACAGGTGTGAGCTCACAGGGTTTTTTCTGGGATTTCAGATCAGAGCAGGTTTGAATAGTCCCAGGAAAGAAAAAGCGACAGTTCAGGGAACTTCTCTGCCTCAACTAGCTCAAAAAGCTAACTTAAAGCAAAGGAGAATTCTCTTCCACTCTCTGTCCATGCTGCAGACAACATGCACCAAGGGAGAGAGAACTGAATCTCTTATCTCTATGTTTTTGAATAAACCTGTGAAAAAAATTCCACTGCTTTTCCTTCTCCCCCACTTTGCTCTCAGATCTAGTTTCAAAAGCACAGAACTCAATGTCCAGCATAAGCAGAACACATGACTGGGGATACAGCATCATAAAGTCATCCTAGGACAGTTTCTTAACTAAAATTCACAAAGAAGAAAACTTTCAGTCAGAAATACACGTGAAAGTTATCGACAGACATTTCTCTTTTCCCTGTGGATATCAACAATAATTTCCTGACCAGAAAGCTGTATATACTTCAGGGAGTTATAAAAAAAAAAACACCCTTAAATTAAAAAAATTAAAAATGTGAAATTTTTCGAGTGTTTCTATCACTTATCAAGATTGTAATATATGCAGTTTTAAAGTTTACCATAATGCTTGTAAAGTTATACTGTATAGTAAATATTTTTATATTCGAAATGGTTCATCTTCTATCTGAAATAAGAATCAGACCTCTTCTGTGTTGGTAGATACTAGTGGTCTCCCTCTGGCTTATTAAATACTTGAATCAGAGCTGTAAGAAAATTTATTGAGAAATAACTGTTTTTTCCCAAGGAAATTCAGGACTTGAGCAAAGGTGATGTGATTGCATTTTTCCAGGAAATACACTGTTATTCATATTTTAGGTAAAAAGAAGTATTATTCTTTATACAGTCATCTACAATGGAAATTTGAACCCTAATTTCTTCCAAGGTGTTTTCTTTCCAACAGCTGACAACTGGAAATGGACATTAAGTAAAATGAAAGGAAAAATCTTTTCACACAAGCTCATATTACTGACAGTAGCATTCCGACACAAATTATATTTAGGACACTATAACTGATCCTCAGGAACAACTTCAGAAACTATCAAAGAAAATGGTAAATGATAAATGACAAATGAAAGGGTAGATTCATTTATGTGCACAATAGTTTAAATTAATATCAATGAACATTGCTGTTCATTTAATTCATGTATTTCTTATTGATGAGCTATCAAGGCAAGCAATCTATTAAGTGAATTCTTGTCCTCTTTTAATACATGTATAAAGAAATAATTGAAAACAAATATAGCAGGAAAGTACATGACTTTAGATATCTTTAGTAAATATTCAATCAACAAAGTCTTAGGTTTTCTGTTGGGAATTACCATTTGTTTGCACATCATACGACCACACATCCCAATCATAATTATTCCCCAAATGGTGGCAACTCTTTATTCTGGAATCACTTCTATCCTACTGGGCAAACTACCACTACATGATACAGAACTTCTCTGATTGCCAACTGGAGATACACACCCTTATCAGAAACCATGTACCTTGTAGGTCATTTATGGCACTACCTAAAGGGAAAAAAAAAATATTTTTCAGTTTAGACCTAAAAGAAGAAGAAACCCTTGCAAGGGGGATCAGTTACATGGCCCAAAGAGATTCTTAGTATGGGTCACTACTGAATGAATTCAGTGTTCATATTTAGTTTTGTTCTGTTATGCTCATTGTTTGGTTTTGGCTTAGTTTTATCCAAAATAAATTTACTGTATGTTTTCAAAATGTACAAATTGTTAACTGGTCAGATGTAAGTCTACAGAGTTGTGTCAACATGCCAGAAGTTTTATTTTTTTAAGTACTGTATGCATTTATCTATAGTAGATGTTCATTCATATTCAGCACTGCTGCAGAAAAAACTCTTAGCATATTAACAAAGAAATTAATTAAATTCTTTTTTTATCTATAGAAACATATATGTTTTAGTGGGATTTGGCAGGGCTTTTTTCTTTCAAATAAACTATTATTTCCTGGTTTTTTGAGGGGTTTTGTTGTTTGTTTGTTTGTTTGTTTGTGGATTTTGTTTTGGGGTTGTTTGTTTTGGAGGGTTGCTTGTTTTTTGTTTGTTTTTTGTGACAGTTTCAATGGAACAGTTCAACTCTCTGTGGAGTTCTTTTTGGGAGAAAACATCTGTCGAAGAGAGCTCTCCATTCTCCAGAGAAACCATTCAACTTCAATGGTGGGGCTCTGAAGGTTTCATTTGCCAGTTAAATTTGATGACACTAGGAGACACACTAATAAAGTGTGTAAAGGAGTAATAAAGTCTGAAACTCTGATTGCTTTTCAAGTTTCAAAATTTATAGAAATAAACAGGAGATTTTCCACACCCAGGCAAATAAAGCCTTGAGCAACCTGGTCTAAGTTCACCAGCTTTTTGCAGCAGTTTGGATTCTGGCTTCAAGTTCTCTTTTGGTCCTTCCTTTTCAATGATTGGGTTCCGAATGTTAAAAACTCATCCTTTCCTAACGTTGAAGACTTTAAACATTTTCCAATAAATTATATTTTCTGGTAAATCCAAAATTTTAACTAAATATTCTGAAGCCATGATTGCTTTTTATAAAGAAGATAGTTTTTTAAAAAAAGAAAAGAAAGGTGTCATTGAGTCCCATTTTATTTTGACAGCATTATTTTATCTGATTTAGATCTAATTTATTAGAACAAGAGTGTGAACAATCTGACATTATGCCATAATCGTGAAATAAGTCTTTAGCTTCCAGTCAAGGCATTTTTTCTCACCCTCCAACACAGTCTAATGAGTAAGTTAAACACATGAACTGCTCTGGGTGCTCACACTGCAAAACTTCATTGAATAAAAAGCACTTGAAGTGCTAGTTTTCATGGTTCAAGAGAAACTGTAAAAGACTTATTATTCTTTTTACCCCTTTAGGCAGTAAAAACTTTGTGGTCATCACATTTGCATAAAGTTTGCTGATTTTTGTTCTGACTACTTTTACTTCAAAAAGATGGGACATTTTGAAGTATTTGTTTGTGAAGAGATGCATTCTGAGTTTAAGTAGTGCAGCACTTCTCACCGGAGTCTAGAATAAGAGGAAAAACTGTATGATGACCTTATGCACAGGAGGAAGCCTCAAACCCATTAGGTTTCCTTATCAGATGAGATGATCCAGAATGCAGGTTACTTCTTGACTCATGGTCCTGGTTCCAAAGGGAATACTCTCAGCCAGTCAGCAGGTGCCTGTTTCCGAGTCCTTGGAAGGGTCAGAGTGCAAAGTCATTGTTAGAGTTACAGCAGCAGGATCTTGAGTTACCACCAATGTGTTCAAAGCTGTCTTCATCTGGTAAATGACTGAGAGTGACGTGACCCTGCAGCCCTGCCTACAGCCCATAAGATTACAGAACATCTCATGATTTCTGCACTCCCTAAATTCTGCTGTTTTGCAACAGCTACTGTTCTTGAGGGCAAGGTAAGGGTTTATTTCTCTGAATGACACATTCATCCTGTTGAGCTCAGATTTCATTATTGTGGTGATCTGTGACCCTTCACAGCTTGTGTCCACGACAGGCAGAGGTTCTCAGGTAAGATGGAAATCTTCTTTTATGGAAAAATGGAAAATAGTATTTTCTTTATATTACATTTCATAGTGGATCATACCCTTTTTCTCCTAAAAGAAAATTAATGTTTTAGTACTTTCTTTATAGATTTAATTTCCTAGTTTGATTTCTATTTGTAATGAGCATACTTCATCAACTGAGCTTACTTTTATTAACTCTTTCTGTTGCACAAGACCAGGAAGCAACACAAAGCAATCTTTTCTTACTGCAGTTAGCCGTGGCTTTTGGAGAGACTCTCAAGGTGATGTTCAAGTGCACAAAACATGCAGAATGTATTTTTCACTTTATATTTTACTGAAATATGTTGTTCTAGGGTATTCTCATTATACAAGTTTAAGGGGGAAGTGCTATAAAAACTGAATCACAGAATCACACTTTAGTACTTTTCTGTGCTGTCCTGGCTAGAGAGGAAAAAGATTGTGGAATTTCCTAGCACTGTTTAATTCCATATCGCTCACATCATGGCAGGGGGTATGGTTTCAGCAGAAAATGCTGAGTCCTCGGAAGCCAGAAGGGGAGTCAGTCTTACCTCCATTATGGGAAAAAAAGAGACTGTTCCTTCTAACATGCATCAAGCTGCAATTGCTGCTACTCTTGCCAAAGTCGTGGAAGAAAGGGCAGCTGCTGGAGCTGTTACTGTCGAAAGTCACAGTGCCCGCCAGAATCACTGCCACCCCAGGGCGAAGGGAGCCCTTCTACCATTGGCTGATTCTTTGTTCATTGGGATACATATAAAAATAAGTTATTAAAATTTCACTTGTGAAACCAGATGTGTTCAAAGTTTCTCAGAGCACTCAAAACTAACTTGTCTTGCTGGACATATCTATGATAACTAATTCTATTGACACAGAAGTCTGCAAAAAAGATTATATTATCTGTGAACACAGAAACCCTGTGTCTCCCTAGAACAAACAGTACAATTCAATGTGAAAACTCTTTGTCTGACAGGAAACATAGTTTTCTTCAGGGATACAACTGAAATGACACTTGGAGTACATTACTTTCAACAAGTGGTATCTTTTTCAGAACCGTTAGAAGAACCTTCTCAATGTAAATAAATAAATATATTTTCCATTTTTTGAAACTGTAGCCTACATAATTTTTTGGACATAGCAGTTCTTGCACCACACTAAACAAGTTTCCCCAGTACAAAATCTTGGATAACATAAGGCAAATTAAAGATATAGTATTGTGACTTTTATCACTATGTGTAAACTTAACAGGTTTATTCAGGTCTGAAGAAGATGTCTTCGTGAAAGGATCAGCCATCCAGTAAGACAATTTTAAAGAAAACTTGAACAGGTCTTCAAAACAATGATCATAGCAGGAGATAAGCTCTTCATGTGATATTTGTGGTTGATTCTGTCTCAAATTCTGGAACATGCCATGGACTCACTCAAGGGTTTTCCTGCTCTGCTTTATTTTCAGTGTAATGAAAGCAAAAGCAGCCTGGGTCACTAGGAGCAAAAGTTTGGCAATTCTGATTTCTCCTTATACAGAAGTTCATACATTTGTACTTCAGTGAAACCTATGCTAATTGACTCAGCTGTTCTGTACTATTCCTATGTTTTTGGATAGCCCCTTTTTTGTCCCCTGTCATGCTAAGTGCATATTTTTCCTGCTGTTGACAGATGGAGTTTTTTTAATGAATGTGTTTGGCACATATTAACTTTTCGGCTTGGTGATTGTCTGTAAAATCAAATGTCATTACATAGACCTTTTATTTTACCATTAGTAGATCTCTTTTCTTCCATTTCTTAAGAACTTCTGATACCACTTAAACCATTGAAAGCCCCTTAGAATTATTTTGGCAATTCAGAAATTTTTAAATTCCTAAGCAAGAAGTGTTATCCTTCTAAAGATTTCCATCACTGTTCAAATCACTTTTAATAGTGTTTTTACAATGATGTTCTAGCTCTCCCTTATATTTTCCTTTGTACATTTTGGTTAACTTTTCCTCATTTTGTATTCATTACTAAAACAATTTGTAAAAAACTCCTTGACTGTAGTCACATCATCATTTTTACTTTTAATTAATTTGTTGTCAGATCAGACAAGCATTGTTTTCTGCATTGTCACAAGAGTTCCTCGTCCTCTCTCATGTTTATATTATTGTTGCCTCAAATCAAGACCTCAGTTTTGATTGCAAAATACTCTTAATGAAATTTGATTTTTCAAATGCTGTCCTGTAATTATTTTTAAATGATCATTTTTTTCTTTATGTAGGGAGTTGTTTGTTTAGTTTTGTATGTTAACTTTACTTTTTCCGTTTTTGTATCAGCATCATCGCTACTACCTGAGATTACTGGACACAATCCCACATTTCTCAGGCACTCTTAGATGCCTCTGACTCTCAGTTTCAACTGTGGCAAACCTCTTTACTCCTGAGTACTGTCCTTAATCAAGTCATCCAAAATGCAATAAATTACTCATAATTTTTTGCAGATCTTGAGCACTGCAGGAATAAATGCATATATGATCAGTCTGGTTAACAGCAAAGAAAGTACTGCATATCATTCTGAAAACATTGCTGTGCTGAAGAACAGTGATATAGCACAGTAACATTCACCTATTCCTTGTGTCATGAATATACAATCCTTTTTTGTTTAACAGTACGGTCTAGAAAGGTATCTGCAATCACAATGGGGAAACTGCTTAAAGCATCTGAATTTTATATCTCTAAATGTCGTGCATAAAAAAAGGTCCGTTAACTCACTCTTTATCATTTTTTCAGACATCAAGTTTAAATAGCATTTCTCTGATCTGTTTATGGAACAGCAAATGTACACACCCTACGACATACTAAAACAAGATTGGGTTATACCTCTGAGTCACTGAATTTTTCAGCATATTTTGTTTGCATGTGTGGGTTTGTGATAGAACAGACTAAGAAAAACCCCAAATATTTGGAACACATAATCAGAATAAAATAGCCCTTCATTTAAACCATGGCCTATAATTTTTTCATCTTCTACAAAACAGTTGGCATTCTATTTCTAGCATTAAATACATAACTTCTAACAAAAGTTACTCAAAATTCAGTCAGAACTACTGATTTATCCACCAATCTGCCAGAAAGCAGCAAAACGTAAAATCACCAGGTCTTTGAGCTTAGTTTTCTTTCCTTTTTATTACTTAAAATTAATTCAACATCTAGAAAACAGTTTCACTTCCTGTTACAAAAATATTTTCAGAATAGTTAAGTAAAACAATATTCTATATGCCATATGTATGACTTGAATCAAATAACGTCTGAAAATTAACATAACTTGAAATTCAGTTACATTCTTTTGAAGGCATTTTTTATTGATATACCTGTAGATGCCCCTCCTTTTACCCATCATGACCCTTGCCTACTACAACCCCAGATGGGCTTTGACCTTTTAAATATGTCCCTCTGAATTATTATAATTTTGAAATTAAGGAGCTCTCAGGCAAAAGATATGAGAAAAGGAATAACAGTTCTTTACTAGTACACATAATAAAGCAAATAAACAACAACAACACCTATGGCATTACACCAACCAGAACCGGAACCCGGTTCCAGCTCTCCCGTCTGTGGGCGCTCACCCTTGGGTGCAGTTCCGGGCACGGCCAGCAGGGGCGCTGCTGGCTCCCGGCGGGCAGGGCGGGTGCGGTGATTCCCCCGCGCCTGCAGGGGGCGCAGTGGCCGGGCTGGGGCAGCGAGCGGTGATGGTGGCTGGGCCTAGACAGGAAGGGATGGGAGAGACACTTTTCTTCACAACCCCCCCTGGGGCAGCCGATCCCGGGGCCCAGCAGGACTCTCGGGAGCAGCAAGCTGGGATGGCAGGACACCTCAGCAGGCAAGGAGTGAGGGGCTACAGCAAAAGCTCAGAGCAGCGCCAATGAAACGGTGGGGGCAGGGCAGTGGTGGCCGGCTCCCAGCTGGGCAGGGAGAGGCGGGCTCAGGATCACGGACACCTGAGCTGATGGCGATAGGTCCCTCTTTTAGTGAGGTAGGTGATAATAAGGTCCCAGTTCAGTGGCTGCTCTCGCTAGCAGAGGCTCAGCCCATGGCAGATGAAAGAGCTCTGGGCTGGGCTCCCGCAGCAGCAGCGAATTCCCTTCCCCAAGCAGTGCCTCAGACCGGCCTCCTCTGAAGCCGAGACAGAAAGAGAGCAGAAGCTGCCTCAGCCCCATCCTTTACCTGCCCGAGTATCATGCTATCTCTGCCCCTCAGAAAGAAACTCCCAGATAAGAGAAGTACCACCAGATGCCCTTTTCCTCTGAGCTTGGCCACTTCTTTGGTTTTCCTCAAGTACCCAATTGTTAGTGTTTCCTAGAAACTTATGGGAAAAGATTCCCTAAGTAAAAAGGAATAAAAGGAAAGAAACCTAACCCCCAACACCCTCAGTCCTTGAGAGTGCCTAAATTCCTTCAGGGTCACCAGGTACTTCTTCCAGCTTCTCTACACTTCCAATTTAATATGTGAGCGTTTTTAGGAACTCTTTGTTCATGTCTGTAAGCCTTGTGTCACATTTGATGTTATTTTGCTCAGGATGAACCATTCCTGAGTTTGGAGTAGATGACTATTGAAAATCCACTGATTCTCCTGAACATCTCTTCTCTTGACAAATTTGTATCATTAAATTCTCCAAAGAGGCCAAAATCTACTTGTACCAAGCTTAAGGCTGTGATTCTGCCTTTTTTACCTTTGTTTTCCACTCCCATCTCCCCACTCTACCCCAGGATTTTGAATTCTATCTCTTAAACACTGCAGCAAAGGCTGCCCCAACCTTCTGATTTCCCATTAGAACTTTATTTCTTTTTTCTTAATATTAAGTTCAGAAGAGCATCTTTTGCTATTCAAATGTTAATAATCTGTGTCAGGATGTTGTCATTGATGTACCCACTGCAAGACTACCCATTTTGGTCTGCCCACTAATCCTGAACTCTTAAGTCATCCAGTCCAAAGTAGAGCTCCATTAATTCCTACTGCTCTCTCCCAAAAGGAAGACTCCCTATTCTCACTTTTTCATCGTGTTCTTTCTAAAAAATGTTATACCCACTCAGTGTAGCATTCCAATTGTGCGACCTATCCCACCACATCTCTTACCTCAAAGCAAACGTACCATGCAGATCTCAAATTTCTCCTATTTGTTCCCCATGCTATATACCTTATTGTATGGTACTTCAGAGACTAAATCAATTGTGTGCCCATCTCCAGCAGATTTCAACTCATCCTCTAGACCAAAGACTTCTTAGAAAAACTACTGCAGTGCTACTTTAATTGAAATTAATTTATAGATGTAATGATAACACTGGTGACAGAGAAGCATCAATAGGAAATCATATTCAACCTGTTGAAGCAACCCATTTATACATAAACACTATTATAAACAGATTTGCTGTTGTTTTTCAGTTGGTTGAGTTTGTTGTTTTTTTTTCCTATAATAGGGCAGGATATCAGTCCTATGAATCTGTGAATGACCATTTGTGAGAAGATTGGCCAGATGACCAGGAGTGCTTATATTCAGCACTGTGAGAAAAAAAGACTCTTTTTACCTCTCAACTCTCCATGAGAAAAAGGAAGCAAGTTCATCAGAGGAATGGCTGGATTCATGTCCTTAGAGGAAAGAGGTCTATTTTAGCAAAAGTGATTGCAAAGAGGGAATATTTTTTTCATAAAGTTCTGAAAGGTGTTTTTACTTCCAAAATTTTCCACAGTGTGCAAGAATTTACCCAGAACAGTTTGAAATCTCTCAATATCTGACTTCCTGAAGGGAAAAAAAAGGAAATACATTTATTTCTACAAATTGAAAATAAAATATACCAAAGCAAAATGAGATGAGAAATTCTAAAAATTCAAAATAAGTTTTACCTCATTAGTATTTTTTTCCAAGACTTCATATTTATGTATGTTTTGATGAGACTAGTTTCAGTGAATCAGTCATTTGCTCAGAGCGTTTTTTTTTCTGGCTTAATTTCATCTTCCTTGTTTTCCTATTCATTGTTATTCTTCTTTGCACCAAATTTCCACATCAAAGTTTTAAAATGCTTTCATTTATAGAAAATATTTATTCATTATTAAAATAATTAATTTGAGGAATGTTTCATATGTTTCCTATCACTTACTACTTTTTTTCCTGTCTTTATATTCCAATCATTTATATATCCTATGTAACTGTCTTTGTCAAAAATGTTTGGTTTATTTTGTTGGTTAAAATTATGCAGATTTATGCCAGTAGTTTATTATACATTAGCAAAAAAAAAAAGACTAGACATTGCAGGGTTTTTTCTATCTAAATATAATTGGAATGCCTTACTGCAATGCCAAAGAAATTGACTATAAATTGCCGCAGTTAAAGCTTGTTTATTTGTCAAAACATCCCACATCAGAGACCTTCTCTTAAAATCCATATATTTTGAGTGTGACAAAAAAGTTTTGACAAATTACTCTACCATTTATTCTGTGACATATCTGCCACCTTCTTGTCCTTGCTTCCTCTCTTTGTAGAGTTTGATGTTCTCTGGCATGTCTAGCATAAATTTCCAGTCATTAGGGGCAAAAGCTGATTATTTATGCTTACCTGCAAAGTATCGTATCAACCTGAATACAGAGAAAGGATATGATTTGAAATTTTATTTGGACTAAAAAAGTTTTACTCTGTACATTTGTTTGGAGCGGATAGAGCTATTCAGATGTACAGTACAATGCAACTAAATTGGGGGAGAAAGAAAAAGATAAAGTAAAATTTTCATTTCTTAAAGTGGGACATATTTTTTACAGATGTATTTCTGTGTACTTTTATCAAGATTAAAAAACCAAATTATTAAATATGTAACACTATGGATTTAAGATTCTTCTTTCTCCTTCAAAAGAACTGAGCTGAGTACTAAAAACACTCTTCCTTCCTTTACAGAAATGTATGAAGGCTTATGGCTCATCATTATTGCCCGTATGATAATCCTGTAAGAACTATATTGCATTCAATAAGAAACCACACTTCACCTCTCACATATCCACATATTCTTATCTACAACTGTCTTTGTACAACTACAGTATGCTTATGAATCTTCTGAATTAACGTTCAAGACATTGACTCTTTAATTGCATCCCTAATCAAAAATATCTTTTTGATTTCCCTAAAATAAAATGCACAGGTTTAGATTAACCATCATTTCTTTATTGCATTATCACTTCAATTCTCAGTATTAATTCTGCCAGTGTGCTGCCTTAAAGAAGCACTACAGAGAAAGCAAATAGCAAGCTCCTCATAATCTTAAATCTGAGCTGTTGTTCATCGAACAGCTATCCAATTAATCTTGACTAGTGCAACGCATTGCTAATGACGACTTTATTTACATTTCCTTGAATTTAGAAAGCTTCTGATTTAAATAAAGGCAATTTGGCTGATGCTGTAAAACATAATTCTGTGCATCATTTACAGTACTGTTCTGTGGGTTATTTCTGTTCACAGAAGCACAACTTATGAATGTATATTAAGCTTTCGTTTCGTCATTAGCTTCTCATTATCGATTGCTCCCAGTTCCCATTGCTCTGGTAAGAATTTCTAGTCTTGTCTCTGGTGATATTATCTACCATTGAGTTATTGGTGTCATACTAGTATTAGTGTTCTCTAGATAACTACTAACAATCTAGTAGATTGTAATATTTCCCAGATTTTGCCATTTTTTTTTTAAATAAATAATTCTAAGATGGCTTTAAAAAACTTAAGCCATTAGAGTATGTGCATTTTCTTTCTTCATCTGCAGAAATAGTATTAGATATTAGCTTTAACTATATTGTTAATAAAATTATCAATTTACTCTTTTGTGTTGGACATTTTCATCAAACTTAGAGAACAGTTAGAATTGCAGAATATGTTGTTCTAACTTGGCAAAAAATAAACTGTCTCCTGAGATAATTTTTCATTAATGAAAAGGCCTAATTTTCCTTGATTCTCTAGGTCTCTTGCAGGTAGTACCACTGAAAAATTTGAAAAGTCGTGTATAAAAGAATGAAGTATGGATGGATTTGCTTTAATATTTTCACTTCAGAGATCAGAGTTTATGAGATTCTTTCTTTCCAAGAAGGAAGACGGGGGATGGAAAAATGTGCAGTCAAAACACATATAAAGAAATGTTTGCAATCTAAGGTATTTACAATAAACTGCATAACAAAAGATGACTGGCTGGAAGTAATGTCATCTTGTTTTAAACCCTTCTTTGTTTTTGTCTTTATAGATTTTGGCAGCTTGTATTATTAAGAATACATTTTCTATTCATTTAATTGAAATAATTTAAATATAACATATACACACAATCCTTCCTCCCAAAATGCATAATCAGGATAATGCTAACATTGCTATCCAGAATAATTAAAGATCAAGTTGGCTTGGCAATAGTTTAAACATATCAACTCAATGAGAGAGAAAATCAGATTCAATGAGGCTGGCCGGGGTGAGATAAGGTCCTTAGTGCTGAGTTTGGTGCAAAAACCCCACAAACAAATAAGAAAAACAAACCACAAAAATAAATACACAACCCCCCAAAAAGCATTTGACCACAAATGAAAAAAACCACCAACCCCTAGAGATCCTGATAATTATTAAATGTAATAAATAAAATTGCTGTAATAGGATTAAAAATCTGATCAAACATTACCATTTGTGCTTTTTAGAGACTTCCCATTGATTTATTGAATGTCCTTCCTAACCAAAAAGTGTACAGCACTTAGAAGTTTCTGCTTTCTCACTGCACTCAAGAAAAAAGATATAGCATAGACTGTAGTCTGGCAGTTTTCATGGAATATATTTGCTATTACATATATACAGCATATTTATTTATATGAATTTCATTTCTTTTTTACTTGCTATGCATATAGAAAAATTTCCCTTCAACAAGAGCCTGAAAGAAACATTAGATCTGAATCTAATCTGAAGACCAGAAAAAAATTTTATTAGATGAATCCAGGATGTTATTTTATGGCCTTGATGTTTTATCACAAACAATGAAATTGTTTTATGTTTTGCAGTGATAGAAAGTATCCTAAAAGACATAGCAAATAGCATTTTTCAACCCTACAATATTCAAAGAAACAAAATGGCATTCTCCTTTATATTGATCTGCTGTTTTCAGAGGCAATTAAAATCCATGTGTGGGGGAAAAAAACCCAAAAATAAGTGGGTTTTTTTAAGACAGGGAAGCATTCATCTGTTCATGCTTAACACATTTATGTTTCTTCTAGAAGCTTTAAATCACTGTCTCAAGTACCTAATATTCCACTACACTTTATATTACTGTATACATTTTCTTTTTGAAAATCAGAATGGTTGAGGTTGGGAGGAATTGTTAAGATTACCTACTTAATATCATCAATTTTCCTGCCAGGGGCAGGGGCACCTCCCATTAGACAAGATTGCTCAGAGCTCCCTTCAGCTAGGCCTTAAACACTTCTAAAAACAGGGCAACCACATCTTCTCTGGGCAACCTCTTTCAGTGCCTTGCTACCTTCACAGTAATTAATTTATTCTTAATATCCAATCTAAATGTACCGTCTTTCAGTTTGAAGCCATTGTCCCTTGTCCTAACACTGCATACCCTTCCTGTATGTCCCCTTTTGGCACTGAAAGTCTGCAATAAGGTCTCTAAATGCACAGAATGAATTATCAAGAAAATGCTAACATTCTGACACAACCTTTTGGTATCTTTTGCAGTTTATGATGCATTGGCATATTATAGGAAGCCCAAAGAAAAGACTCAGCGCTTTTCTGTGTCTACCAGATAATAGATTGTACAATATGGAACTAATCAAATTGTCCGTCCTCCAATGCATTATCTTTTTGGCTGTAAAAGAGAAAAAAACTTAGGGCTTCCAAAGCAGACACCCAACGGGCCATCATTTCAACTCTCCTAACAGGAAAAATATAACGTTGCAATTTTCTGACTGAAAAATGAGTAAGATATTTTGTATAAAAATATAATTCCAACAGATTATTCCTGGCTAATTCTCCCTGAGATGCTGTAGCTATATTTCTGCTGTGAGAGATATTTGTGAAAAAAGGTGGTGAAAACAGAGCAGTTAAGTTTTAGCATGTGAAGCTTATGTGTAACAGGGAAATCCTTGAATGACCCGTAAAACTGTCAGCATTGGACTGCCTAATCCTCTTTTAAGAGTCAAGGACTTGACCCATAAATTGCAAGAAGTTTAACAAATGACAAAACAACTGGTGCTATTTTAAAAATATGAGTAAGGTTAGGTCTCACCTGATAGTCTTGTCTGTCTGGTTTTACTCCTTCTGTTGAGCTTCATGGAAAAGGAAAAATCATCTCTAGAGGAAAAATATGACATAACCTGCACAAAGGAACTTTCTTGCTGATTACACCAGTTAATGAATACCTTGTATTCTGTAGCCTCTTTATACCTTTACAATAATTAATTCAATCTTTCTGCCCTACCTATGGTTGGTTTTGCTGTTATACTAGAATCCTACCCTTTACCCTTTCAATGTAAACTGCACTACACATTTGAATATAGTATTTCACCTACTTCCCTTCTGTATTTTTGTGTATAATGAGTACAATTATCACATTCCATGTTACTTAAAGATAGAGGAAGTAGTCTTATATTACAGCTTATAAAGAGGAAAACATTCCTGCTTTCTTTACAATTCTATTTTTGAGAGGGATAGATTTTTGTAAGACAATTGATAAAGTGTTTCTGGCTCCAGATATTTGCTAAAATATAAATAATTCATTTAAATTTAATCTGTCACTATAAATTAATTTCCATCTTTTGTACAACTAGTTATCCTAGGAGACCTGTCCTCAGCAGCTGAGGCTGGCCTCACCCTTATGGAGATGTGATGTGAGGTCTGAGACACCTTGTCCATTAGCACCTTGCTGAAGTGCATTTAGTATAACCATAGGGGGAAGAAAAATGACATATTTTGAGATCTTGCTTGTTCTTGCTTTTAAAACCATTTCCAAAGGGAATGTAGAAGTCAGTGCATATGGCACAAATGTAATTCTGGACAGAGATGGCATATGAATTACAGCTCAGAGACAAGATCACCATCTGTCAAAAAAGTCCTTCCTGATCTCCTTGCTGAAAATGCAAGAGAATCAGAGAAAGCATGTGACACCATGAGAGAACCAGAGCAAAGCATCTGGCTTTCCATTGTAATAAAAAATGGAGTTAAAAAGAGGTGCTTGATAGGCCCTCCAATCTAATCTTATTATTCCTTGATGGTCTATCACTTAGTCATTGACTGAATTTCTTAACACTCTATAATGACTTTAAAAGCTTTTTTTATGATAAGAAATTTTGTCTCAGCCTGAAGCTTTTTATTAGAATGTCTTATTCCAAGAAAAATGATAATGCAGTCAATGAGGTGCTGATGCATTTAGGTGTCTATATTTATTAAAAAATGGCCAATTGCAATTTCTTGAACTAAACAGTTTTTTTGAGAAACATTATTTCAATCTAGAAGTGAACTAATTGGTACTTGAATACACTTTGTATAAAATATTGTTTTATTTATTGAAAATTTAACAATACAGCAGGAAGAAAAAATATTTGGGTCCTATTTCTTTCTTAAATAGACTGTTTCTATGTTTGTATTATTATTTTCTTAGCTTAAACCTGTATATGTATTTAGGGTAAAAGTACAATTTTTATTAGTACATTTTGGTTGACAACAAATATGGAAAAGAGTTTAAGTAGCTTTTAGACTATTTTCTTATCAAAGTATAAAAAACATATTCTGTATTTCCAAATTGAAATTTTAAGTAGAAAATAAATTCCTACACCTTCATATTCCTTATAAATTTTAATCAGTTTGCCAATGCAGTGAAAACTCCTAGAGAATACATCATAGCAAGACCACTACAAACCAAACAAAACTGCAATTATAAATTATAATTAACAAGTGCAGCTGTATTATATTTAATGGAAAGAGGAATAAAAGTAGATGGAAAAACAAAACAAATGGCCACTTAAGCTGAAATTTCCTCTATATAAACACCCCTTTCAAATGAAATTGTCTATTCAGGAAGCAAGGGAGGATACTTGGTCTTTTTTTTTGTGTTTACATTCAAGAGCTTAAAGGATCAGCTATTTATTAAAAAAAGGTCACCTTAAGAACTTAAATTGGGAGTAGGAACATAGTAAGTAAGAAAAAAAAAAAAAAAAAAAAAAATAAATTAAAAAATCCAAAGATTAAAAAGCACTGGAAAAATGCATGGACCAGACAGTTATAAAGAGCTATTTCATCATATGTGAGATTTTGTATTGACTGGGCTCCTGAACATTGTACAAGCCAAGAAAAGTAAAAAACACCCTTCCAGAGAAAACAAACTTCTCAAATAAAAATTAAATACTTGGAGACTACCCTGTCATCCCTACAAATCTTCTGGAGTTTATACTATTCTGAATTCAGAATTATTAAAGATTTGGGAAAAGTTGATATGTCTTGTTGCTATAAAAACTCACTGAACTATGAGGATCAGTGCAAGGAGCAGATCTAGAGCTGTAGGACAATAGATGTGCTGGTTCAGTGCTTGTTAGGTGGGCAGTGCCCTAACAAAAAGACACCAGAAGCTGTGTCTGAATATTACATCTCCTTGAAAATATCACTGAAAGAAGATACACATGATGGAAAGACACAAAGTTCAAATACTGCAAAATATGAAGAATATTTCAGTTCTAAATATCCATCTTCCTTTCTATTTGGAAGTAATCAGCTAGTGGTACACATACCTATTATCAGAAATATTACTAGAGGATGCACAATATAACTCTTGGCGTACTCAGAGAAGGTACTGTATCTATAAGAAATGCAGTGTGTTTTCTTGTAAATTATTCCAGGAGCAAGGTAAAATTGTCTCTCTTCTGCCAGTGATCAAGTGAGTGAGTATAGACACATTGCATTCATCCTTGCATTGTTTCATTCCACGCTTTCTTACTGTCTTAAGAACAAAGAATGAAAACTGTCGTTATAAGTCTTGGAAAATGTTTTTATTCATAGACCTCAGTGTGCCTTATAAAAGGAGATAAAATTCAGTAATTTTGATATAAGACAAAATGAATTCAGAAAAAGTTGCATTTAACACTAAACAATTCTGATTTCAATTCAAATGCATTATCCACCAAGCATGCAATATATCTGAACACTGGATAACATACAGGATTCTTATTCTTGATGAGACTTCTGAAGGGAAATGTATATAATCAAGAATAGAAAACAAAAACTTATAAATTAAGCAGTTAAAAACTCAAACTAGCAATAGTTTCTCACCATGTGCTATCTCAAAACTTGATGGTTAAATCTGCAAAGACGTCAGGACATTGCCTGAAAATAAGAATCCAGGCCTTGGTTAGTTGACCAATTGTGTTGCCAGCACATATAAATGATTTACAACACTCTGCAGAGTAACAGCATGTGGCATTCTGTTACACAGCTAATGTTGAATTAGCTGCCTGGAACTTGACTGATGGATGAAATATGCTTATATCTTAGCATTAAACCAATATAAAAATCTTGTAGAATTTTAGTCAAGAAGGTGGTACTGTTATTACAAAACAATTTCTCTTTAAAACAAATTGAGGTCGTGGAAGATCCTCTTAATGCTGAGCAGTTTTACAGTGCTTGATAACCATTAAACTAATGCTGACTGTACACAGCATACATACACCAGAAATGAATTTGTTAAATAATTTTAAAATTTTATTTCATTTAATTCCTGTGTGAGGAATTTAAATAGACTACAGACGTGATGCAAAACTGCAGTATTAATTTTTCTGCATTGTAAAATACAATTTGTTTTTCTAAATTACAAATTGAATCTTAAAATACAGAATCTCATTTCTTGTTATTACAAATCTTTATATACTTCTTAACTTCTCCTACTTGGTGTTTACCTTTTTTATTGGGGGGGTAGGGTTGTTTTCCCATAAAGTATCATAGGTCACATTGATCATTCCCTTAGTTGCAAAGATATAATCACATATATATTTTTCAGTCCCAAGAGATATGCAATTAACCTGTTCTACAAGACTTGAACGTTGAACTTCATTAAAAATTAAGTTAGGAATATTTTAAGTTTTAAACTCTATGCATAATTACATATCTTCACTGAACTTAAACAAACAAACAAACAAGCAAACACCAAAACACAAAAAATAAAAACAAAGCCAAAAAAGTAATCCACCAGAAATATCAAAATAGAAAATACTCTCAAGAATTTTACGAATTTTTTTCAGAGATAGCTAATTTAAATTGTTTAATTAACTAAGAATAGACTTACAGCATTACCTTATCTGAAATGTTTGAGGTTCAACAGTCACTAAAATGTGACCCTCTCAGAAAAAGACCATAGGATATCAAATCTTCAGATATTTTGCTACACTTTGAAAGGATTCCAAACCCTCAGGTATGATCCTGGCTGGAGGATTTAAAATTTAATCAGGATGATAACTATCATGAGACATACTGTGTACCTGGTTCAGAGCCACAAAAGAAAACTTGCACTGTGGTATCAGATCTTGCTCCTCTTGTTGGACTACAGCTCCTGTTAGTGCAAAACTTTGAAAAAAAGTGAATTACATAATAAATAAAACAGCAGAAATTCAACACATATGAAAAGCTTAATTGGGAACAGCTGGCATTTTTATCATCCTTTCCATCCTGCTGCCAGTTATTTATGAAATATAATGATGAATTATTATGCTTCTCACTATTTTTTCATACATAAATCTGTTGTGAACTATCTTCTAAAACAAGTGCACTTCCAACAAAAATTATATATCTCTATTTTTAAATTCCTTCTATAATAGTGATGTCAAAGATGTCTTATAGAAAAATAAATATCAAAATTAAAACTGAATTGTCAATTTATGACATAATGATATTTTCTCCATAATTTAGGAAAAAGAAATAATGAATTGCAATGAAATTAGTTAATTCTGTTTTCAAACAATTCTTACTCAACATGTTAATTAGAACTCTAGAAAACTGCCAAAAGAAGTAAGAAAAGGAGTAAATAATTGCATACATTCTCAGAGCTTTGGAAGGTACATCAGGGAACTTACAGCTTGAGATTTTAAGACCGGTTAATGAATGAATAGATGAATCCTAGGGATTTTTTTGTACTATGGAAGTGAAGCCATTTTTACTATTTAAGAACAAAAGTACTATTCTGTCAAATTTTGGCAGAAAATTATCTTCCTGCCTCAAAGGTGGGCAACGGAAATGCCAGAAGTGGCACCATCCCTACAACCAATTTTGTCTCCCATCCCAACTTCAGGTTTCAAAGACTGAGAGGATCATCTTTGCACAAGTATGCCATAGCTGAGAGATGGGAGGAACAAAGTCTCAAGGAAAGGGCTGAACTTTAAGAAAAGTAAGATAGACAACCTGAGAGTTGATGAATCAGTGGGAAAACAAAGAAAATGGAAAGCAAAACTTCATAGCTCTGCTCTCCACAGCAGAACTAAATGAGCATGTAACCCTGTGGCCCAGTAACTCTGCAGTTACTTTCAACAGACAAAGGTTTTGGTATGCTTCCAGTGACATCTGGGCTGGGCTGGGTCTGTCAGAAGGGTTCTTATAGCCCATAGCTTGTCTAAAAAGGAGTTATCCAATATTTATCTGAGTAAATAAAGGCACTGTACCCTTTGCTTTGGCACCTCAAAATGATATTTTTCAAAAGTGGACATAAACCTCACAGCAATATCCCACAACTAAAGTATTAATATGTCCGTGTTTTGTGTGCCTTTCCCCTCACTCCTACACCCTCCTCCAGAAGACATGGCCTTACTTTTCTGAAGGCACAATTTTGTTAAGACACAAGAAAGCACCAAACCAAGAATTGCATAAATTTTTCAAGGCATCTTCAGCAGCACATCTCCTTGGGCCTCTTGTGCACAGGAAAGAATATTTTGGTTTTGTCCATAAAAAGTAGAAGTATCTACATATGAATTCTGACTGCTTTTTGATATATATGTTGAAATAAAATATAATAAATGCTATTTCTAGTTAACACATTCAATGATAGTTATGTTCTCAGCATTAAGTGACATAAACCAGAAAAGCCAACATCAAGTGTTAGTGGTTTAGTAGTTAAAGGTCTTTCTCAAGATCATCACAGCCAGTTCCAAACTTGAAGCAATAATCTTGTGGATCATCGAGACTATAACTTCACTCAATTACCTCTACCCATGTTTGGAAGAATTCTGATATAATTTTTTTAATGACTTTCCATTTCCACTGTATTATTGAGGAAATCAAGAGTTCTGGGCACAGATTTATTAAGTTTTAAAGTACTGCAATTCTTGATCAAAGGTAATTGCATTTCTTTTCTTTTTTCTTTCCTTTATTATTTTCAAACTGGCATGACAACATAAAATATTAGGTTGCTCTCCACAATCAAAAATTGAATGCTAGACCTTGGTTCAGATCTTGCAGCACTAAGTAAAGTAATATTTATACACCCTCAAAATGGTGAGCATTAAACCTTTAAAGCCTGCTTTATACACAATAATGAAGTGAAATTTATTGAACTCTATAATGGGAATGATGAAAAAAATCCATTCTCAATCATCACTGTCACTATTTGAATTAATTAGTACTAATGCCACAATTTTGGTCTAATTTACCTTATGGCATTGTAAGTCCTAGGAAGATTTATCTTCTAATGAACTTCTTACACATAAATCACTTACAAGTAATTTTGTATTTATTATAATCTACAATTAAATCTGATGCAATGTGCAATAAGAAGAAGTTTCTATTATACTCAGTGGGTGGTTTTGTTTGTTTTTTTTTCTAATGTGGTCTGCATCTATTTAGAAACTTTTTATTGATTCTTGAATCATTATTCTGAGTTCATAAACAGCAGTAGATCTAACATAATGATTGTGTCAGAATACCTTATTGCAACTACAATGAAGTATTAATTCATATGAAATTATTTTCCTCTGGTTTCCAATAAAATTTTTAATTTAATTTTTTAAATTTATTTCAAATACAGGTGAGTATAATAGAGAAATAATTGGCAATTTTCTATGTTTTATTGTTCATCTAAGACAAAAATAATTTTTTTACCTGAAACATCTGTCATTTTTTGGTGCAAACACTAAAATATTTCAGTTACTTCAGCTTTGGATAGTTCAATTGTAGGTGTAAGAGTAGTCATTTCTTTCTCTACTTCTAGGCTCTGTGAAACTTCTTCTTCCAGACCATACTTCTGTCCACTTCTCTTTCCAGGCAAATATGGAAATTTCTATTTGTGAGTGTGAGTGTGATATCCACTTATTATTGCCATAGAATGCATTTTTTTCCCAGAATTTTCTGAAGTTTGGAATTTCTGGTTTTGTCAAAGAAAAGGTATTCTGTGAAGAAAATAATCCTGCAACTACCTAAATTGCTTTATTATTGATATGGGTCCTTTTATTCCCATTTTCATACTTACCAACAATTTTATGTATTCTAACTAAAGAGCACCTCCTTTATGATTAACATAACTGCAAAAATCTCTGTTAATAGTTTGTAGTGCTTTAACTCCAGTAAGTAACCTAAGCCCACACAGATGTTCATTCACTGACCCCTTCAGTGAGACAGGGGAGAGAATCAGAAGAGTAAAATTGGGAAAACTCATGGGTTGAGGTAAAGACGTTTTAATAGAGATAGAAGCACAAGCAAAGCAAAACAAGGAATCCATTCACTAATTCCCACAGGCAGGCAGGTGTTCTGCCATTCTTAGGAGAGCAGGGCTTCATCACACAAAATGGTGACTTATAAGGCAAACATCCTCACTCTGAGCTTCCTTCCTTTCTCCTTTTCTCCCTAGCTTTGTATGATGAGCACGGTGCCATACGGTCTGAAATATGCCTTGTGTATTTCAGCTGTCCTGGCTGTGTCCCCACCCAACTCTTCTGCACCCCCAACCTCTTGGCTGATGTGCTTCTGTGGGAAGTCAAAAAGGCCTTGCCACTGCGCAAACACTGCTCAGCAGGGACTGAAACATCCCTGCTGTCAACGCTGTTTTCAGCACAAACACAGAACACGGCCCCATAAGAGCTACTGCGAAGAAAAGTAACTCCACCCAAGCCAAAACCAGCACAACAAAAATACATTGCTAGATGTAAGTAACCTAGAATCAGAAGATGAGCTGTAAGGTTTCTGTAACCTTGTTTCTAGTAAATTTAGAAATAAAGGGGAAAAACTTAATAAGCAACTTGGGAGTAGACACAGAGTTCATTCTTACATTTTGAGCAAAAAATACCCCAAAAATCTGAAGAAAACTTCCTTCCTTAAACAACTTTTATTGTTATATTTCCTGGATATATAACATGGCTTAAACCTCAACATTTTTTTAGCCGAGGTCCTAGCAAAAATAGACATTTAAATAAAAAGTAAAAAAAATTGTTTTCAGTGTAGTAAAATGAGTAGACGGTCACCTGAAGAGAAGTATTAACTGACTGACTAACATATATTACTATAAATTAAGATTCTCACACACAAGTTGTATGATGCTATGTCATGCAGAACATTGACTGTTACTTTGATTTTACTACTAGATTGCTAGAATCTAAAAGGAAGACTTTAGTTTTCTATTTCTACTCAGTATCATCAGATAACCTTGTACATTTTGACATGTATTTTTTTGCTCTCAGTTGGTTCTTTTCAGAGGATGATCCATTTCTCCGTATTACTGCAGGATACGATGAGCTGCTTATAGTGGTAAATTTTATTATTATTTATACTTCAACAGTTTTTGGAAAAACATGTTATTAAGGCCTCTGGAGTCTTTAGATAATGTCAGTCCTTGTTATTCTTTTTTTTTTATTATTATTATTTATTTTTTTATTTAATTATTATTGCTTTACTTCTGATGTAAGTATTTTTATCAGACATTTTTCTGGGCATAATTCTTCCAGTTCACAGACAATTCGTTTTTAACAACCTCCTTTTTATTGTTCAAAGTGCATGGAGCAATCATCTAGATAACAGAGAATCCTCCATTGTTGAACGGTTGACTTTTCCAAAGTAGTGAAAAATACTAATGTGACCACGCAATTAAGAGGCATCCCTTTGGTCAACATCATTTTACAAACAAATGAACTAATGAGCAAACCAAACCCCAGAATCCTAAAATTCTAAGTCTTATTGTATAGTGTACTGAAAATTATAAGCAACTTTTTTCCATAAAAGTGTGTATTTTATTAAAACAATTGGTTTTGGGTTTGTTTATTTTTTTTAATCTTTCCAGTCCTTACATAATTTTACTAGGTATGAAAAAATAAAGGGAATGCCAAATTTAAATGCATACAGTTTATGATGGAAAAAATGATCTTTCTTCAATTTGCTTTTGAGGTATTTATCTCAGAGAGAAGTATCAGTAATTGCTTCATACAAGATATACACAGAATGAAACTTAATTAATAATTTAAATGTACACCAAATTGGAACATTTTGAATCCCAATTAAAATTAATGGCTGCAATTAATTCAGGATTATTAGTCACCATCTTGTTCACTGTTCCAGCTCCTGACATTTTCAAGTAAATGAGACAGTGTTTGGCAAATCTATGTCACCAACAACACCATTAAGGGATGTTGTCAGCTGTTTGTTTGTCAGAAGGATGTTAAAACCTTTCTATTTGCCTTACAGTTACTTTTGCAAGAGATCTACCAATCACAAAAGCTGCCAGATCACCAGCTGCATAATGTGAAAAAACTTCCACGAGTCCTGACATAAGCACAGAGCTTCTCAACTCCTCATGTGTATTAAATTAATCTTTCTCATTAACATTTAAGGAAATTGAAATTCAGATTTGTTTGTACATCTTAGTCAAGAGGACTAATATTTCCTTTGTATAAAAGTTACAACCATATTCTTGAGAGAAGAAGATCTTGCAATAAGCAATTTAAGAATCATCTTTATTTTTTCCTAATTTCAAGAAGCAATTTGTTCAGAGCTTTTGCACATATTTGTTAAGCTATGCATTCTAACCCAAAACTAATTCAAATCCAGAGAAATGTGAAATTCTTATATGTCTTGGCAAACATTTCATTAAGTATGCATTAAGTTTCACCCGTATTTTTACATATGATTATTACACTACATTCATTTTGAAACTGATAAAATGCAAAGCACAGACAAAATTTCACTTGAAGTTAATGGGAGAGTCTTATACTAGACCCTTAGTACTCTTACCCCACACTCAGTGTTCCAGTGAATAAAATACATCTTCTTTCCAAATTGAACAAAAATCTATGTTTAATTTCTCATATTTTCTTGGTAGTAAGATGCCTTTGGATTGTGCTATACAACATGATAAAATCTTGTAAACCTTGCCAAATAAAGCTGTATTTTGTCACCTTTGGCTATTACTTCATGTAAACTAAAATCTAACAAAAACTTTAACATGTCAAAAATAGCCCTTTTATAGAGACCACTGACAAAAACATCTACCTTTTATTTCCAAAGTGACCTGTGCAAATAAAATTTCTCCGTGTGAAATAGAGTGAAATATTAATTTAGAAAACTTCAGTAGACAGGACATGTAACAGATACATTTAGGGTGCACAAGGTTAGGTGTTACTATTTTTTTAAGCATATGAGTAGAAAATAAAACATTATTTGTTGTTGTTTTCAGACAGGCTTGAAACTGTTCTTGGCATTTCTTTTCAATTGGCAACATAACAAGCAGCAAAGTCTGTAAAATCTCTGGTGCTTAGCATAATTTTTTCTGT
>JAWWMU010000106.1:76181738-76208747 GCA_035048155.1 Cinnycerthia olivascens
GTATCTTTTTGCACAGAAGATATCTAGGTTCATACATTTTATTTATTAAATTCAGTTTCCCAGAAAATCTCCACTTTTTTATCATAATTTCATTCTATGTCACAACTACAGCTACAAATTACTTCTCTAGGTTTAGACTGAGCTCAGTAATCAGCGCAGTTAAACCATACAATCTACTAAAACTTTTGTAAAAAGCTCCTAAATGCTTTGGGGATGTTTGCTGTTAAGTTTATGTTTCTGTTGCTTTGCAGAAACTCAGACGTGCAAAATACCTGTAACTCCTTTAACAAATGCACAATACTGCTCCCATCCCTCCTCTCTACCTGCATGCTTTTGAAACTTATGGACCCTTTCTAACTTGTGATAAGTCCAGTAGTTGATATGATAGAAGATGTTATCTTTACTTATCCACTTCAGTTTGCCAAAAAACATCTGTGAGACAGAAATTCTTGTGGTAGATAATATTATGTTTCTGCAATGGGTGTATTTTCTCTGTTTCACAGTCTGAAGAAATCAGAAAGCAATTTTATGTGCCTTGTAGATTAGCTAGAGAAATTTCCAGGTTTAGTGAGGCAGCTCAATGGCGCTCAATATCTCTTTCTTTGGCACGAAGGTCAGAGTTTTTCCCAAGACATATTTTTGTTCAAGGCTATTCAGAATGTACTATGTGAATGTGTACATACGATGGCTATAGTAAAGCAATACATGATGCTGACTATTGGGATTTCTGACAATTGTTATTTCTTGATTTATTTTATGTTTGAAATTTTGAGATGCAACCTTGGAAACAGAGAGCTGAAAGGGTAAGAAGAAGCAACCATGTGGAGAACAAACTATCAGTGTGATAGGGAGACCTCCCTGATGGACGGCCTCAGAAATGGAAAGAATTTGTCCATGTGATAATGAACTGTAAGTTTTCAGCATGAGATGACAGAAGGAAAGCCAATTCTTTCCTATTTAGGGCTGAATATACAGAGATATCTCGAGAGAAAGTAAACAGGCAGCACTTTTCTCTAGGCATTTCTGGTGGAGTAATGTTTTGAATATGGGATTCTGTTCAAGAGACTGTATTCCAGATAAACATTTGTAAACCGTAGGGACTTCAGAAGCAACCATGACAATTCTAGAGAATTACACATCTCTGGCTTGTCTAATGCCTGGAGTGAAACAAGAAATCAATAAGCATTTGAAGGATAAAAACCCAAAAGACAAAATTGTAATTTTAAAGAATTCAAGAGAGTGTAAAAAGAAATGGTGTTGTTATGATGTTGAATAACAATAAAGTTGAACTTGCTATTTCAAACATATCCCAAGTTCTATTAAAGCAGCAATATTACTTTCCTGAGGGAAACGACAAGCTCTTGTTAAATAAAATTTAAAAAATACAAAATTTTTTATACCTTACATAGTAAAATAAAGAAGAAAGACAACTCCTGGAGACCTGGGCTGACAAATTTGTTTTTCCTTTCAAAACTGTTTTCCTGTATACTACACTCTCTATCCTTGTATTGTTACTGGAATACATTTTATATTTCAATATTTGCAAGTATTCAAACTTTAAAATAATTTTAAAAATTATTTTAGTTACCTCTCCTTAATGCATGTATATCCATTAGCAAGAAAATTAAATCATTAGTTCTGAAAATTTAGGTAAAAATCCTGTTTTAACATTTTTAGAATACAATTTGAGATTTGTTGGAAACATTTCACTCCTCTTGAGAAATGACTTTCCTTAGAACTGATTTGCTGATTTCATTTTATATAGACATCAGAGATCATATCTTATAAGTGATTACATCCTCGTGAATGCTTGAAAAATTATTGTGTTAACATATCTTATGTTAAACAGAGAAATCAACCTCCTTGCAACCCTGAACAGTGGCTGCATATATGGCTGAGTCTGAATGCACAAACAGACTTCATTTTACAGTTGGACACCTTGAATCTTTATAACTTTAATAACCATCTTCCAAAAACGAATGAAAAGGTATACTCAAATTTATGAAATTGAATTGTAGTTACTTACAACTTAATCATTATTGTTTCAATTGTATTATTTAATTGTTTTCTATCATCTTCTGTTAGATGAATAGAATAACTGGAAATTTTATGAAGCTTACAAATATTCTGTATTGGTTTGAATTTCTGATACACTAAAATAATTCCAAAATACAGTGCTCATATTGCAAAATCTCTCCAAATTCAATGAAAATATTTGAGTTCATCAAACTACTGAAAAAAATTATTTTTTCCTTTTCAGTGATGATTGAGATCAACTTTCCAGTGTTAGTCTTTTATAAGAGAATTCCACTATTTGACTCATTCTAGAAACAGCAAAGAAATCACCACTGTTTAATTGGCCTGAAGTTGAATGATAAATTATACTGCAATTGGTAGGGGGTATGAGTATTAGAAAATCTTTGCTGATGCCAGCTGAAAGTTTATTGCAATAGCTTTATCATAAAGAAAGTTTCTGTACAAGTATCTCTTTCTACCCACATAGGAATGTTTTAAAACATAAAGCAGATACCATTAAAGTTAAATCTTTTCCTGATAAATATCAGAAAAAAGAAAACATTATTTCTATCTGCAAAAATTTGTCTTTTCCTTTCATATTGAGTTCTCATTACAATAAGATAGCCGATTTCTTTCTTAAAAGCAAACAAAATTGTATTTTGTATGGTTTCCCTGTTTATGAAAATATTACTGATGTGATGTGGTATAAATTCCATCTCAAAAAGAGAACAGCAAAATCCCAGAGAAGCAATAAAAACCAAATATGAGCTGTGCAGAATTTTTCAAACTAGTTACTGTAAAGTAATTCCAAATAATAAAATTATAAAACTAATAACTGGGTGACTTTGCTTGTAGACACTGAACTTAAGAGAGTAAGAGTCTTACCACTGAAAGAGCAAGACGCTTTTTTATTTCCCAAAAATCAGACAAGGCCCAGGTTGCTACTCATGTAGGACATTTTACCCTTGCAATCCAGAGCATATATTTCTTAAGAAAAATAACTAGAAAGTAGTTAATCTGTAAATTTTATTAGCATTTAAGAGAAGGGCTATGGTTAATTCTATGTTCAATGCAGAGAAAACTCAAGTGTTATTGTGTGAGTCTTGAATTGTACTCAGAATTTGTACTGAACCAAGTAAAACCTGGTTTTCTAGGTAAAACACACTTCCCACATTTAATTTCAGGGTTTTTTAAGGCAGAGTCCTTCATGCAAATCAACAGCTTCACAAACAGGTAACAAGATGGACATATATTACTGCACAAGCAATATAATTTCTGAAATCATTTTGATAGTAATTAGAAATACATAATTTTCCTAACTTTCCTGATAGGTTAATAGGAATCTTTCACATAATTATTATAAAAATATTTCTTGCCAATGGTTATATTGCTCTTTGAGACTGTAATTATTCAGATGGATCTGGGCAATAGTTCTTAGGCAAGTTATTTTCAGTTTCTTACCCCCTTCTTGTACTTGATTCATTTGTTCTCCCAAATCCTCTGTTGCTCTTACCGTTCATTGTCTAGTAGCAGTGCTGTCTCACAAACAGCAAATTAACAGAGAGTGACCACAAAGAGATGTTTGTCGTACAACAACTGCAATAACGTCTTTGAAACATCAGGAAAACAGGAAATGGCCATAATTTTTCAGGTCAGGGGAATGAAAGAATTTGAAAGAGAAATTCAGAGAAGAAAACCAGAAATATATCTTGACAGACACATCTGCTAATATGAATGCAACTTTAAAACTAGAACGAGTATGATTATTTACCATGCCATTATTTCCTTGCAAAACCAACAAACACGCTTGTCATACATAGCACAGGAAATAAGGGTACAAAGACCAATGCAATTTTTTCACTTGCTTCTTCTTCTTTCTAGTCTAATACAATATTTCAAAAAAATTAAGAGTACTTAAGATACATACAATTAAAAATTTCTGCAGTTGAAAGCAGCTATCTAAATGAACTATGTAATTTTATACATTTAAATATTATGCCTTTAGACTGGAACAAGGACACTCAATACTAAAATCCCTAAGACACTCTAGTGGAATTGTCACAATTGGTAAAGCTGCACTGATTTTAATAAAGAAACCCTAAAACTGAAGCAAGCTAAGGCAGTATTTAAATATTAAATCATATTTTCTAAATATTACATGAAATAACTAAAAGTACCTAAAGAAGCAATTAGAAAAATGTTATTAATTTGTGATAATTTTTTTTCAAGTTTAAAATAACATGAGAACTCTTCTCAATTTTGATTAGTTTTTACTTGATTAAAGGTTCAATTGGGAGGGGGAATTTGTCATTTCCCCAATGTTAGTAAGCAGAAAATATCGATGTAATTTGATAAAATTCAGTAGAAGGAGAAGAATGTGAGAATGACAAGAAATTACTAATCATATTTCTCTAATTTCCCATTTAAAAGTTGCTTCAACTTTAGAATAGTAGGTTTGATTAGAATCATTCTGCAAAATTACAATAAAATTACCAGCATCAACACATACAGTTGTCATAGGAATATTTGCCCTCCAAATAATGCTCTTCATTAGCCAAAAGCAGAGTGACAATTTGCAAAGCCCATGGGATTTTCTGGTGAATACACCTGTAGCTTTGCATATGAAAATGATAGAGATCCTCTGTAGAAAAAGGCATGGTCTGGACCATCCCTGCTCGTGGAATTTTAACTGGAAGATATTCTGGAGAATCATCTGGTAGAAAAAATCAACAAAGACTGTATGACAAACTTGAGGGATAAACGGCATAGACTAGGACAATTCTCCAGATCCATCTAAATAACAGCAATTTTCTGTAGTAATATAACATTTAAGTGGAAATATTTTGATAATAATTATGTGAAGAACTGCCCCTTAACCCATCAGGGAAGTTAGAAAAGCTATGTATTCTCGTAAGCTCCAATCGCATACATCAAAACACAACTGAAATAATTGTTCGCTTTATTGTAAAGGACTGCACTTTTATAACAGATCACTCTGCATTTCTCTGCCCTTTCTGAAGGCCTACATTCTCCTTTGAACTCTTCAAAATCTTATAAAAGGATATTGGAGTAAATAACAGTAATTCAGAGTTGGAGAGACCATTCATGCTGTATACTCATTTTGTACTTGATGTGGTCTCAGCTAACATCCATGCGCGTATCTCAGCCATCCTCACAGCACATCATAATTTCGCATGTGGATCATCAGGGTGTGTTGCTTCTAGGCAGTTGTTCTGGAGCTAAATTATTTTTTTCTTGTGATTACAAAACATATGATAACAAATGTTCACAGTAAATTGTTTTTTATGCTGCTGCACTAATTAACATTAGTCAGAGTTCAATTTTGCTGTAAACCACTTGAGAGTCAATTAAAGAATATGAAAAAATTGTTTAAAAATGTCCGAAAAAGAGTACATCTGAACACTCAAAACCAGCAGACAAGAGCTCTTTCTGATTTTAAATGTATTATTTGTATATTTTGTATAGGTTGAAGCAGACATTCCAGAGGGGAAAGCAACACCACTTGCTGTTTTTAATAAAAGAAGGTATTCACATTGCTCCTCTCACTCTGGACACACTTCCTGAATTGGTCAGTGTGAAATGCCAGAGCAGATGTTTCCAGCTGAAGGCAAATGCTCAGGATGCATTAAGCCACTCAGGGCTACTAAATATGGAAACATTTGGAAACAAATTGTCTAGACTAGTAGTAACTCACTGACAAAATTTCAAGTGCCTACAGGTAGATATTAGATGCCTAAAGATTTACATTGTGGTTTTGAGGACTGTGTCTGATATTTAAACCAAGTGCTTGCATCCCTCCTAAATCCTTTGTGAATTTGAGTATATACATTTAAGTATTACTAATAATGCCTTTCTCTTTCTGCTGTCTCTAAATACAATCAGATGAAGATCCCTCTAGTCCCTTGACAGCCTGCGATGTCCTGCTTACAGAAAAAGGGTGTACACATTTTATTAGAAATTCATAACAAAATGTTTAAAAAAGGAAATGTTATTTTTATTAGATACTGAGATGTTCAGAATCTTTCTCTTGAGATACAGCCCCTTAAAAAATTTTTAATTGTGCATTTTACACATAAATATTTAAGAAACAGTTTTATCCTTTTTCCAACTTTGATTAAATAACCTCTAATAGCCATAGGGCAGAATTTCCTCCTTATTTCCTCCTTTCCCTTTTTTTTTTTTCAGAGCCATCAAATTTCATTCCCCTTGACTCTTTCTTGCCTACCACAACCTTCCTACACAGTTTAAAATTAGGTCTGTGCATTACAGCCATTGTTACCCTTCAAGTTTCCCAAAAATCACTAACTAAAATCTAAAGTTAGTTTAGCTTCAGATGAGAGTAGGACATTAAAAATAAATCCAAAAAGAGAGTGCCTTGCATGGGAGAACAAGCAGGCCTTGCTTCAAGGAGTTATTAAAATGGAGATAGTGTTATTTACAAAGACTCCTGTCATAATCCCCCATAGCCTCTGCTAAAACACTGCTTTTTTATACTGGGAGGTGAGAGAGGCAAGGCAGAAAAAAGATCTTATCTCTCTGTAGATTGCTTTTTTATTGAGAGAAAGCTGGTATCAGTTAAAATGAGCAGAGATACTGCATTTCTTCAAGTGTAAGTCAAAGCATGATTTTGGACCAGTAAATGCCTAAGCACTAAAAATTTAAATGCTCAAATGTAATTACAGAATAAAAGGGCAAGTGTTCTTCTATAATGATGAACTTAGGAAGTTCTGCACAACTGTAAAAAGCCATAGACCTAATTAATCTCATTTTGGTTTTTGAGAACACACAAGAAGTATTTTTAGATCCTTAAATCCAAAATATAAGGGTACTAATACCAAATAACGTTTTTATTAGGGCAGAAATCAGTCATGCATAAATTCTTCTCATGTATAAGGAACTTCAGTATACCTTTACTGCTGTGATAAATATTAAATTGGAGCCATCAGAACCTCGTATAATCCTCTGAAATACAGAAAATTAACTGATAATGAAGTGGGAAAAAAAATTCACACAGTACCATCTGCCATGATCTTTCCTTAATATGGCAGATTACATTTTATGGCCTGAAAAATGTCCCTAAAATTTAAAATATGACCTTCCAATAATGCAGGTTTGTGTAAAAAAATATTACTAGCAATAAGATGATGCAGTGAAAGAAGCTTTAAAATCAGATAAATGAAAAAAAAAAAGAAAAAAAGTAAAAAGAAAACACAAAATGAAGTGTCAGCATAAAATTTGCAGTTGTCTACTTATCATTTTTAATATAGAAGTGGATAAAAATAATTAAATCATAATATAATTACTACCTGTGATGCAATTTAGATGCTGTCAGTTAACACTAACTCAAGAAAACAGTTGTGATACTTCTTCTTGGCTATTAGGGAAAAAATACACAAAAATTGGTTCCTTCATCACTTGTATCTATCCAGGCATCCAGAGTAACAATATTTTCTAAATACCTTTGACTTCTGAATGTGAGGAAAACTTTTTGGGAAGAAAAAGCAGGCACACTGTGTCTTTGAGTTTCTTTGATCAAAAAAATTGTATATAAACCCAATAAAAATATTTCACAGTTCTGTACGCCAAAAGATGTGTCAGTGCTTGATACTTGCAATTAACCAGTCAGTGCCTTCAGTGCCTACACATTGGATTTCGGCACAGAGCTGTTGGAAAGTCAGTAGTAACTTCAGGCAAGTAGTAACTTTCCCTTTTTCACTAGGACTCTCAAATCAAAAGTGAGAAAAAATTGTGATTTTCAAACTTTAAAAGTTCTCGCATTTCACTTGTCCATTGTGCATTCATTTCAAATTGGTAAATATTATTTCCAAAATATTATTTCCAAAATTTGTTTCTGTTCTCTGCAGAAACAAATTCAGTGGGAGACAATAGATGCTGTGACCTTGAAAAAAATCACTGAAAATAGGAGAAAGATTTACAGACAGATATGGGAAAAGAAAAAAGACCTTGATATATGGATATGTGGAAGCTGACTAATTTCACCTGTGCTCTGAGCCAGTAGGGCACAAACCTTTTCTGATCTGAATCATGCAGCTGCATTTGTAAATGCAGATCCAATGTTAGAAAGACTAAACTTTTAATCATGGCCATTCCTCCATTTTTCTATGTTCCTATCACTTTGGAACTTGGAAATGGAACTGCTTGAAAATCAAAGGGGTGATTTTCAAGCTGTGGGAAGAGAAATGGCTCTCAGCAGAGCAGAGCAATCTGACCAGCAGTTACAACTGTAAAAAAAGGTGTCATTATATATATATAAATATATATATAAAGCTGGTGACTGTCTGGCTCCTATCAGTCTTGGCTAACGCAGTTCAGCTCTGGAGTCAGGAAAACAGGTATTTCGAGAAGAGAAAAAACTGCTTCAATTGCAAAAAAGTCTTAATGATTTTCAAGATGTCACCAGGATTCTGTCATTCTCTGTACAGACATAAATTGTTTTTTTAAAAAAACTAGTAGCTAAAAAAATATAAAAACACATTTAAGATACAGTTACTATGCATGATGCATTTAAAAATGCTCATTTATATGTTCACGTGACTACTGAATGCCCAATGCTAATACAGGAATGGTTGTAAGTATAAATTTAACATCTACCTAGAGGTCAGTGATCCACACACTAGCTACTTAACTTTGTTTCAGAAGAAATGCGACTTTAAAACAGTAAGTAAGCTTTAATGACTTATCACAGACCTTTCCAAAAGGCTGTGCAAAATGTCCTTTTTTATACACAGTGAATTTTTACGTTTTACATTTGACACAATTGCACAAAGATCACAGTTATCTTTATAATTCTAATTATTTTTCCATGTTTCTGAATAATTATCATTATATATAAACAATATAGATCAATCTTATTTTCAAAACATATTATCCCATGTATTTAATTACAACACAATTATTTGAGACACTACACTTCAATGAAGAAGAAAATATGTGTGATATCACACAGCACATATACATTTAAAAATCCTGGATGTTTTAATAAGATTCATGAGCAAGATAATTCTGAAGATAAAATACTGCACTTGAGAGTTCAGATTTTGACCTGGCTTAAAATATACTCCCCTAAAAGATTAAAACTGTAACTATGACAGCTAGAATTATGTTCAATTTGCTTTATTACGCAAACAACCAAAAAAGCCCCCCTCAAACAAATATAATTAAAAAAAAAAACAAATAATAACAATCAAAAGAAAATCCAAAAATCCCAAACCAAAACAAACAAACAAAAAAAAAAAATACAAAGTAAATTAACTGAGACTTTTAACAAATTTTAAGGCAAGTTTTGAATCAGACTTTAAGTAATTGCATAACCTAATGTTATTTAGCATTTGAACACTGATATGCTTTCTTTGAGACTACTGTTAAAAGGCAATATTTAATTTCTGTAATTTCAAATCATTCTTTTAGCATAAATGTAGCTGCAGCAACTATCAGTCTTATAGCAAAATTAGTTTAAAAACCTTACACTAAAATTATGTTATGTTTAGACAAAATAGCCAGATATACACATAGGAGATACATGTATGGGTGTCCTTTTTGGTTGTGTCAGACAATGAGACTAAAATGGAAAAAATTTTAGGAGGAACTGTATTAATTTAGAGAAACTAGTGTGCATACTAGTACACATTTTGACTGGCAATATATAATTAGGAGGAGTCTTTTAGATGTGATATTATATTAAATATAGTGTACCAATATATGTTCCAAGTTGAATTGCTTTAAACTCAAATTTCTACTCCATATCAGAAATCATCACTGGACTTGCACACCAGAGATCAGATTTCATGTCTTTATATATTTTAGTAGAAATTCTTTACTCAGAGGGTGATGAAACACCGGAACAGTTTGTCCAGAGAAGTTGTGGATGCCCCAACCTTAGAAGTGTTCAAGAAAGTGTTGGATGAAGCCCTGAGTAATCTGATTTAGTGAGTGGGATGTAGTGATTGGAATGAGATGATCTTTAGGGACCCTTCAAACCCTAAAAATGCTACCTTTCTATGAAATTAGATTTATTTTTTAATTATATTTGAACATTTTATCTTAAATATCCAGTTGATTCTATGTTCTAGATTCATGTGATATTTTTTACAACAAAGAAAAAAATGTACCACTAAAATGTCACTGTATTAATTAAGTGGCAAAAATATACTCTGAATTCAAAATACACTGACTTCATGCACTGCCTAACAGCAAAGACAGCAGAGCCTGAGTATTGGAGTCACTAACTGAACTCTAACTGACAGGTCTTCAAAAAAACATAAAGGGGATGTCAGGATTAAAGTTTCCAATAAGAGGTAATGAAGTAGATTAAAAAACTCCTCTTTAATCAACATTTCCCTCTTTTGAATATTTATGCAAGTACTTTTCTATGTTTGAAAATCAGCTTTACCTCATTAACCAAAAGGTGGTTTAGATTGTGGCAACCTGCCACAAAGTAAAAAACTGAACAGAAAAATTAACAGGGTACAAATTTCTTGGCAATTGTAAAAAACATTTGAAAATTCTTTTTGAAGATGTATCCTTCAGTAAACCAGTAGGCAGATGTGATGCTTTTAGAAGGTTTTTCTTCTTAGATGCAGTTGCACAAAACAGATTGATGGATCAGAATTAGGCCACATTTTCCTTTCTTTCAAAGAAGGAGAGAGTGTTCACATGTGCTTATGCAAGACAGAAATTTTCTGAGAACAGTTAAATACTAATCTAGCATAATGAGAAAAATTACTGAATATTATTACCTCATTAAGATAGAGTATTCTTCTTTCATTCTCTGGAATTGGTTCCTCAGAAAAACAACCGCAAGTAGGCTATATGTTGCATCTAGTCACCACAGAGAATTTTACACTTCTTCTAGCAGTACTCAGAATTCACCATTCTCTGTAATTTTCTTGGGGTAATTTTTATTTATGTTTTTATTTCCTTATGCTGGGGACCTGGAGAAACTGCTTTAATTTCAAGAAGGTGCTAATTAAAGCAGCTATTTATTGATGCTGGTAAATTTTACACGCAGAAATGAAAGCACATGACACAAGTTTCTGAACATCTTTATCACTGGTCTATATGAACAAAAAGCCTAACAACAATAGCCATTAGAAGGGAAAAAAAAAAAGTTTTCTATTTGAAAAGTATCATGTAGATGTAGTATTTACTGTTTTCTGGTACTTTGCTTATGCTAGTTCACGTAGAAGGTATATCTTTGGACATGTGGATAAATAAATCTTGCCTCCTATTGCTGCAGCAATGGCAAGTTATCGCCATAACCACAAAACAAGGTTGTGTAACCTTCCACATTAGTAAAATAGCTATGTAGATTTATATGAAGAATAACACTAAACAGTTGATAAATATGTAACACACTATATGGTCATCATTTTATTAATATGGGCCATAAACAACAGTAGGAAGGAAAAACAGCTTCCTAAACATTTGGCATTCTTCCACTGCAATTAAACTAAATACTTTACTGTAAAAACCAAAGAAAAATAAACTTCTGTGAGAGTGTAAATTCAATAAACCAAAACTTTTATAACAATTAGCTAGAGCTGAAAATACAATTCTATGTAATCTGTGACTTTATAACGTAGCAAACATATCCTGCTAGCAGAAACCATTAATTAGAGCTGAACAAAAAATCACAATGAATTGTGATTGTGAATATTCAAAGGCCATCTTCAGCCTGCAGTGTGTCTGTGAAAAGATAATGATGTCTTTTTCTGCATTTTGGTTTTCCAAACTTCTGACCTATTAAAATTATCTCCTGTAAGGTAACTGGTAAAGACTAATGCTCATACTTCACACCAAATGAATTTTCAGTCTTATAAAAAATTTGGCTCCTTGCATAGGTGAACTACACAGTATGGCAGGTTTTGCCAACAGATTCACTGACCAGAGATAAGAATTCTGGTATATTCTTTATAAATTTGAGAGTCATTGAGTCTACATGTAACAATAGCACTTGAAAGCTCATGAACTCTAAAAGTGATTTGATAGGGAAAAAAGTAAAAGTGGAAACATTAGGGAAAGTAACATTCTTTTGTCCTTTTGAAGGTTATGAAGAAAAATCTCTTTGTTAGACAAGATCTGATCTGAGTCACTTAAGAGAGAATACACAGATTGGCACATGATGATCCAATTGCTGAAGAATTCTGTCTGTTTTCTCTTAATTTTGAAATTATTTGCCAGGTACTTTTAATAAAGTGGCCTTTAATGTACTAGAGTTTTGGATGCCACTACCAAAGACTAGGGAGCCTCCATATTATATTCAAATAGCTATTTTAAGAATGTTGTTCAGACAGGGCACATGAATCTGTAATGTTCCCAGGAGTCCATGTTTGGGAACTTGCCCCTAGCAGGTTATCAATTCTTTTTCTCTAAATCATAGAGAACAATATGTATGTTCAGATCTTATCCTGACAAAAGTCACTGTGTAGAGTGTGCAGCTGGGTCTTGGATGTGCTAATGGTTTATGCAGCTGAATACATCCTAACAGTATCACCTCACCCCAGTCAGACATTTTAAACCTTGTGCTTTTACAGTATTCTTCATATCTACTGTTCAGGAGAGAAATACTAGACATATGAAGGCAATTTTTCTAGTATAAATAATTCTTGAAAATACTAAGAATTTACCACTTCACTAATTACAGTGGAAATCACAGTATTTTAAATCTGAGCATAATTTCTTTATATTTAAACTGATAGCTCTTGTTATGAGTTGATTTGCTAATATGCAAGCATGTAAATCTGGATTAGTGATTGGCTTTTTCATTCACACTTACTACTGAACGTCATCATTTCAAAAATTGATGTGGTTAGACGTTGTTATCGAGTTAAGGGCTATGTTTCACTTCTTGAAGTTGTTTTAGTTTGCCTTCTTTCAATGGCACATTTTATTTCAGCTATTTTTTTCTCTCAGATTTCATCAGTTGTTATCCAAGTGGGCAAATTAAATTCAAGAACTTTCCTGCCAAATTTACTTTATATGCTATGGGTTCTATTGCCCAGACGTTGTTCTATTTATTTCTAAAAGTTATTTTTTATCCTGACATCTCTCAAGCCTATATACTCCTCAGGCAATATATAATCAGATTTCTCTAACTTGCCTCCTTCTGTACTAACTTTCGTCTCCCCTCTGAGGTTTTATTTTGTAATATTCATTTAACAATTCCTTAGTTTCTGCTGTCCAATAAATATCAACATGTAACTACTTTTTCCTCAAGGCCCTCTCCTCATGAGTTTTCTGGTATTTTTTTCCCTTGGGCAATGAGACTACCAACAACCCATGTGAATCAGTTAAAATAAAAAAAAAAAAAAATCGTTTTACCTGAGAACATTTCATTTGAACAAATCTCTAAGTATATGAGGTTTACATTTGTGCATCCATGGCAAGAACAGCCAAAAAATAATCCATATCAGATTTTGCAAAGAAAGGTTTTAACTTTAGCAGGTTATGGACACTTGTTTCTTGAATACCAGCACCAATGAGCGTGTCAATAGTTCTACAGCACAAAGTCTTAGTAGAGTGGAGGTTTCCAAGCAGGAGATTCTTTCAAAGACCTTCCAACATGTCCATGCTTTCTTTACCTCAACTGCAAAGTCTTAACAGCGGCTGTTCCTGCTGGAAGGGAAAAAGCAGATCTTCCTGTCTTTGCATATAGCCTAGGCCTGTCTGTCAGGGTAGAGATGGAGAAAAAAAGAAGCCTCTGGAGCAACTTTATTGTGTCTTTTCAATGTTTAAAGGACCCTGTAAGAAAGATGAAGTCTATTAGCAGGACCTATTGTGGTCAGACAAAGGGTAACAACTTTGAGCTAGAAGAGGGTAGATTCAGGTTAGATATAAGGAAGGTATTTTTATGGTGAGGATAGTGAATTATTGGAACAAGTAGCCCAGAGAGGTTATAGATGTGTCACCCTTGGAAACACTGAGAAGAGAGAAGCAAGTAAATCATCTTTTGTAAATGGTGGATCTCTTTTTTTATCATGAGGACGAAGGAACGGACAGGGCACAGGGATTATTTTTTCTAACAGATTAAACTCTATTGTGGGACAGAAAAGATAAATTGTAAAATGTATTGCTAAAAGAAATTTATCAACATATCTCCACTAAGGCTGCAAATTATGCTAGTACTGAGTACAACGGGCCAGCAACTGTTTTCTGCCTATAAAGTCAAATAGTGAAATTGAGCTTGTCTTCATATAGTCACATACCTTCCTCTTGTACAACAGACAGACATAACTAATCCATGTTGCCATCTGGGGGCAGCTCTTGTCCTGTGCTCATCGCTGAAATCATGCCTGGACACCATTTCAGAGTGCATCAATTTGACAAAGACTGAAACTGCCCCAGCGTGTGTGAGCAGAGCAGGCTCAGAGGGGCATGCAAAGTAGTGCTCCCCAGTGTTAGCCCTGCTTTCTATGGTTTAGGCATAGCTGAAATGTCTGAATCTGGAGTCATTAGTCTGTTAAAGAATGAGCTACTCAAAAAAATATAATAACCTGATGAAAGTAGCTCATACTGGAATCTTAAAGCTCTGTTTTTCAGAATATCTGTTATAGGGCTGTATCTCAAAGTAATGGAGCAGAAGGAATGAGATAGTAAATATAAATGCCAGAAAATATTCATGGTTATAGGTTTCTCTGAAATATTTAAGAGTCTGTTAGATTTCAGCTTAACATGCATTCTTATGTTTTATATTGTGATTCATCTGTAATCTGAGCATTCTTGAGTCAAACATGATGAATTTTCAAATGAGAGACCAATGACTTTTTTTGCTCAGGACATGATGGTTGTGATCTACACTATAGAGACTCTAGCTCATTTTTCAAAATGTTAGGTATGGTTCCAGTGATATATTCACTCCAAATTATATTATTTTCTAACATTAGTCTACATGTTAAACAGACAAAACAACAACAAAGGGTTGTCACTCTGTTGCCTACTATCTTCCAAATGAATTGCTTTTACATACTTATTATCTTCACTCCAGTAGGATTTTTTTGTTGTTGTTGTTAATGAGATTTAAATTAAATAAAACCTGAACCTTAGCTTCATTTTCCTTGTAGCTGTGGAATCCACAATACTCTGTGAACTAATGGAATAGCACTTTAAAGCACATAGATAGCTTAGAAAAGGTAGACACTAAGCACATGAATGAGATGTTAGTGAGGAGCCAGCTTTGAGGTATGTGTATAAAATATTCACAAGAACTCATATTGCTAATTAACCTGAGTCCTGAAATATATATGAAAATAAATGATCAGCCATTTCGTATTTCACTAAAGTGAACTCATTCTATGAATAAACAGACTTGAAATTACACTTATTTAACACCTATGAGAGTACTACATTTAGAACAGCAGTACAAATGGAGTCTATTTGAGGAAATAGGCAATAATAACTGTAAAGTAAGTAACAAGTACATCACAAAACTAAGATTACAGTTATGGATGTTCTTATGAATTGCTAAATGTTGAGTCTTTCATTTTTGTTCACTATGAGAGAAAATGAATCTAGGATTATGACACTGAATAAATAAGTTATTTTATTAGCTGCTGCTCCATAGGCTTACTGCCAAACTACAACTGAAGTTTAATAATGACAAGGGAAAATGCTGCATGCATAAAGATAAATGTCTTCCAGTCAGTGTTCAGTTTGTTCAGAAGGCTGAAAGCCATAAGGTGGTGAATGAAAATGAACATTCACATTTTACTCAACAAAAATATTCTAGTTTTTGGTAAAGTGTCACGTTCAACATGAGAGAACATACTCAAATAGGGGAATAAAAGTGCTAGTTAAAACTTCTCTTCCTTCAGTCTCACTGTTGTTTAATTAGTTTCCCCTCAATCCCTTAAAACATCAAATGCTTTTCAAAACAGCTGAACAATTAAAACACTCACAATAGAAACTTTTGAACAAAATATATTTCAACTCTCAGTAGCAGACTGGGAGAGCTTTTTCTCACAAAACACTTTGAAGGTTGCAGCCATATAATAATTTGAGACACTAAAACAGGGAAACATTAAAATTTGTACCAAAAGAACAAATTGCAATTCATATGTTTCTGGAGATCTTTAACCATGAATATTGTCAATTATATGCAACTCAATTCCAGAGAGTGACAAAACCTCATGGGTTTTCCAAGCATGTGAAAAATACTCATCTGCAGACTAGGCAACTCATCCCATCTTCACCTTTTTATTTCATGATGATCTAGATGCTCTTTAAAAATGCAAGAATGAGAAAACTTACAAATCAGTTTAGCTGGAAAAATGACTTTGCCCATGTAATCACCTGTATGGCTTTAGAAATAATTAATAGAATAAAAATATTTTGACTAATGTAGCCGAGTTCTCTCACAGCAGACAAGGCCCTCTCCTCATGTTTTCTGATACTTTTTTTTCTCTTGGGCAATGAGACTACCAATAACCCATGTGAACCAGTTAAAACAATTAAAAAAAAGTTAGTTTTACCTAAGAACATTTCCTTTGAACAAATCTCTAAGTATAGGAGGTTTACATTTGTGCATCCATGTGCATTTATGATTTATATTATCATAAATAATAGAAGAAAAAACCTTCATTACAGTAAGGGTTTGGTTTGATTTGGTATGGTTTTTTACCATATTTAAGTAATTTTTCAATAATACTAAAATCGATGTACAAGGGCTTCTTGCAAAGAATTTATCTCATCTTTTCAGCTGGTTTAACTGACATAGAAAATACATATATTAATACATATACAAAATACTTCATTACTTATCAGCGTTTTTCATTTATGCTTCCTTTTTGTGTCACTAGGTTCACTGTTTTTACTATTTCTCATGATAGCATAGGCTACATCCCAACAAACAGGAGAGATGAGAGAAACTAACTTTTGATCACTTTTGACTCTCAAAAGTGAGAATTTCTTTTCATAATATTGAAACAGATTCTATTCATGATTAAGTAATATCAGAGTTGTAGGCATAATTCACCCCTTTCTGTACAAATAGGATTATCAGGATATATGGAAAGAAGATACCTCCAGGAAGATTTTGTAAAGTGTTCAATTTTGCACAATTGGATTAATAATGATTTCTGTATTTTAAAAATATAGTGGAAGAAAAGTACTTGCAACAGAAATTGCATGTTAGGTATTTGTTCACTGCCTCCAAATTTGTTCAACCAGCAGAAGTAAAGTAGGTAATAATTCACTTTATAAACTACATGAACATTTTCAGAAATGAAGCCATCAATAACTTTGACAAGATCCAGGAAAAAAAATTAGTTACAGCTGTAGGAAGACAATTGTTTTTATAATAAAACTTCCATTTTACATCTAAAGTCTGAGACAAAGTACATAAGATAGGTACAGTTCAACCTCACATATCTACCAGATTGAAAATCTAAAAAGGTGGATATTCTACTCTAACCTAAAGTGGTTTGTTTTATATGACATATAAAAAAAAAAAACCTAGAGAAAGTGGATATTCAGTATCAATAAAGTAATCGATAATGAGAAAGATAGGGAAAACTTAGAAAGATTTGCAAATTCAAAGGAGTTTGAAGATGGAGTAAAATGATCAATTTTTGAAATTCTAGCCATTGTTGCAAAATTCTAATTGAATACTATGTGACACATCTTTTTTATAAACTCTCTTCTAGGAATTTTCTTAATGTTGTAAATATTTTTTTAAAAATTTCCCTTTGGAATACTTTAGTGTCAAGACCAAAAATCAAAAATTAAAGATGTGTTACAAGCAACATGTTCTGATTCAATGTAAATTTGAATGTAAATGTAAAACATGACTTACCTCATTTTGTCCTCAGAGAAAGTCTACATAGAACTCCTAATAAAACAAACAAACAAACACTGTTGCAAAAATATCTTTGTTTCAACTTTCAGGAATATAATTTTACAGTAGGCCCATTGCTCTTTTATACCAAAACCCTAAATTTTACAGAACTTATTGATTCCCATACTAGAAAACAAATGACAAGTCTTAAATACAAAGAGAAATGTCGTCTTCAACGCAGGAACAAAACTGCCTGATGTTATATTGCTTTTTAAATTGCGTATTGTGGATATATGTCTTTACATAAAAGAGTAAGAAGAGATGAAGACCATTGATATTTGTTATTTGTCAAATAATTAAACATTAGCTTTCAATGAACTTAAACACTGCTTCTCTTTGTGACACTGGATTATTTTATTTTCATTATTTTTCACTATCAAATATATTAAATGAGAAAAAATGTTTTTCTTCTGAGAAAAGGTACTTCCTCCAGAAAATTTTGTTACAGTCTTTGGTATTTTGGTTAGAAGCAGAGTTGTTCCTCAAAAGCTACGACATTAGAAATAAGAAGTTTCACCAAAGTACTGTAACTTTGTTCTTCCTCATGACCCTTCACTGAAAAATTTCTTTCTATGTTTTGCATGGGCCCACAGATGCCACCTGAATATCTCAAACCCCCATATTCCTTTCATTTCCCCATTCTTTTCAGTTAAAAACATCAAAGCCCTCTTCAAAGCTATGTGTTGTGTTTCTTAGTGGCCTATCACTTAGTAACTGGAGACTTTAATATTTGACCATGTATCCCTGATTTACTAAGCTTATGTCTCTATGTGATGTTGGTTATCACTTCCCTCTTTACTTGTTGCCTTTGGCTCTGCAAAAGGTCCTTGACTGAATAGACTTAATGAAGAAGCAGCTTACCCTCACATCATGTACTTTGCCCTTTAAATAAAATACTAACTGGTGTATAGACTTAATTTTTCTTTCGTATTTTTCTGAATTTTGCTTTGCATTCTGTTCATGTATTGTTAGGAATACTACAGTAAAAACAGAAAAGTAGTTTGATGAACAACCCTTAAATAATTAATGTTCATGCTTGGCTATCAATTGGAGAAGCCTTTGGATCCCACTCTCAAATGGCCTTCCAGCTCTTAACTGTGTGCAGGTTAAGTAAATTTAGTCATATATTTATAAATACATGCATACATAGCTGTGTAAACATTCACACAAAAATGTTTCAAGTCAGTTCTGTAGTAGAGGCAATGTTCACTACAGAGGTGTGCCATTGGCACAAACTGACAACACAATACATTGTCAACAAAAGGTAGAGAGTTGTTTCAGAGAGCTTACCTGCTCTCCAGGAATAATGCATGTCTAAACCCCTTTATTCTGACAGGAACTTTTTTTTGGGTTTCATTTTCTTTGTATTTTCTTTCTTGAAATAAACAAAAGGTAGAAATTTAGATAAATAAGAATGAGTTTCAAAGATGGCCATCTGAACACCTAAAATTCTAAGAACTTGAAATAACTCAAGCCAGGTAGCATGAGTAGACAGAGCTAGGTCAATTCCTAATATGTGAAAATGTAAATGCTATAGAATTCTGAGGGGGTTGTCTTAACAAACCTAACTATTAAAAATATTCAAATTATTATCTTAAATATTTAAAATAATATACAGGATTTTTGACAATGTAATTTCTTTAGAAATGTTTTGGAAATCACCTAAAATAAAACCAAAAGACATTAATTCTGTTCTCTTTAGGATCTTTGTAAATGCAAGAAATATACAAAAATTTGAGTCTCTGTCTATATGCCTTCATGATTCAGAATGAGGTTTTGGTGTATAAATGCAAGTGAGTTCTGTCATTAAATTTCACAGTAGACCTCACTGAAGACACGAAATATATGCTTTTGCTTCAAGGAAGAAAGCTTAAATACCTTTTCATATTTCATCTCATAGATACTTTTGTAAGTTTAAGATATCGCCTTGTGTCAAAAAGAACACCAAAAATGGTTTGAATTATTTGATCTCTTAGACCATCACTGGTTGAACTTTAGGTCCAACCTCATTTGGCACATATTTATGTAAGTTTCTATTAAAAAATTAAAGAAATAATACACTAGAAAAATTCACCCCTTACTCACTAGGTGTCAGTTTGACTGATAATCATATATTCCATTTTCTCTGAAGTTGTGATCTTCTCTTTTAAATCAAATGGAAAAGCCCTCACAGGCATTTAGCTATTAAATATTAGGAGCTGTCCAAGGCATATCTCATAACTGACCCAGGAATCAAGCTGGTAAATAAATGGGCAGATGTCAGAGTCCAAATGAAGAGAAAATGTAGCATTTTCTTAAATTACAGATTGTGATGTAAGTGGCCCAGAATAATTTTAGAGAAAGACAGATTACATATAAAATGTATATAGAAACTTTGAACATTAGAATAGGAATTGGAAAGGATTGCAATTTCATGACTTTTTGTAAGCTTACAAAAAGAGGTAACTAGCATCAAGGATCTAGGCATTCTTTATTTTTTTCTTATTGCACTTAAGAAATACTATTAGATTTCGGGTTCACAAACCAGGTCCGAAACCACCAATTTTTTCTTTCCCTCTGACTGTAGCAAAATTGCCTCCAGAGCTCTGTAATGTTAGGTGTTAATTATGTGCTGCAATGCAGTACATACTCTGAAAAGCAATATTGCCTTTGTCATCTGTGACTGATTACCCAATTCTGCCTGTGTTTGAAAGAAGTTATTTCCTGAAATTTGCTTTGTAATTCAGTTCGTGTGTCTGCTCATTAGTTTCTTTCAAGCAGCATCATTTTGCATACTTTATCACACAGGCAACAGAAATGTAAAGCTAGGAAATGCGTTCACTGAAATATACTTGGTCAGCCTTGCTGTATTGCCATCCAGCATGATATACTCTCTCTGTCTCTTAACAACAAGCTTTTCCTTGGCAACAGCTGATGTAGAGCAGTGAGCACTGTATCATGGGTCCTGTTCAATGAGCAAAGCATACCTTGATTTAGCCTCAGATGTAATAATTTTTCCGTCATTCCTTCAAGAGACGCCTGTCTACCAGCACTGCATCCCAATGCAGGTGTCTGCCTTGAGTGCCTGCAGGGAGTTTGGTGTGGTGATTTTTCAAGCATTGCTGTCAAAAGCAACAGATACTCTCTCTGTAAGTCAATGTGCATGTGTTTTACCTCTACACTGAGTCTTCAGCTCTTGTTCATTAATCACTTCAAGTCTAGTGATTGTTTTATATCTGTTTACTCTTTCAGGCTTATCTTAGGAAGAAAATCCTAGAGGCATTTTTTGATCTTAAAGGTTACATTTCCCACCATGAAACCCAAAGATGAGTTCTTTCAGATTACATTACTACTACTGTTTGTACTCGTTTAGCATAGCAAGCTGGAGCTTAACAGTCACTAGGCAGTAACAAATGTCAAATTTAGAGGACCAGTCTGGGAAAACCTGCACTATTGGAAATGCTAAAAAAAAATATTAGCTCAGGACTTTTGCTAAGAAAATAGCAGGGACATGAAATGCAATTCAGGAAAATAACTCCATGATGACATAGAGACCTAATTACAAGACGAGTTACTTTCTCTTAGAATATAATTTTCATTCCATCACAGGAAAGCCAAAGGTGGCATTTATGTGTAGGCTGCAGACACTTGATTTTGGAAAAATTAATCTACTTATGAAACCAAGAACTAAAACTAGTGTCATAACTGAAGTTCTTCCCTTCAGAAATGGACCATAAACTTCTTGAGTAATGAGTAAAATCCTCAATTACTTCTAGTTTGAAGTTTAGATTTAAGAAACCAATCAGTGTTACACAGATTTTTTTTTTCTTCTGTCTACTCCTCTTCGAATAACTAATATGCTTAAAACAAAGGAAACTAAATAGAAAATTGTGACTTCTTACACCAAGACAGATGTACCCTTAACAACTACAGCTAGAAACTTGGCAATGTCTCACAGTGCCTGTCTACTCAGTAATAATTCTAACACAATGGCATCTAGACTGTTTTGTATTGCAAGGTATTTTGTTTGTTTATTCTGAGGTTTAATTGTAAATATCACTCCTAATGCAAAAGACTGATATTGTATCTATCTCCAGTATTATTTTCCATTTAACTATGCTGCCAACCCCACCTGGTATAATGATGTACTCCATAGCTCCTGGGAGGCAAACACATACAAATATTCTATGCAAACGAGTAATATACCTAAAAATAGAAGAAACTTCAACATGAGGATGGTTCATATTAATAGTTAGAGCATAGGCTACTCAACAGCAGGATTTCTGCAAATTTTGAAGTAAAAAACAGTAGCTGGGATCAAATCTTGGTATAGAACAAGAAGCTCAGGGTGCTTACATGCTCTCTTTCCGCTGACAGATTGACCACAGTGTGGTCCACAACCATAAACAGCCAAAACTGAACTTCACAGCTATTATGATCAGACATATTCCTAGTTAAGACTGGGGATCCATGAACTTAACATTGGCCTGCAGACTAAAATTGTGAAAGGAAGAACTGTCTGCCTGCATTTGTGATGGACTAAATAAAGGCTGAATAAGAATTCTGCATACATAGGTAAAGGGCTATATACTAAAAATATTGCATATGTATTTTACAAAACTGATTTGTCCATTAACCCAAACCATTAACACAAGCAAAGTATTTCAAGAGTTCCACCTCAGTCTAATGCACTTGCCTTTTATATCTACCAGAAATGAACTATTAAATACAATAATTCAATACAAAAATTATTTTCTTGACCATCAATAACTTTCAACTCAAAAGATCATAAATATCATCATTTAGTGAGGGTTACTGAAGGCTGATGAATTCTTTATGTCTTTTTTCAATGTTGCAGAAAATGCAAATGTATTTGTGAAGCTATATTCAATATACCTGTATTTTATGAATTTAGCTAGGCTCCTTTGCAGGAGTCTAATAGCAGGTCCTTTGACTATTGTGTGAATCAACACATGCAGGTAACCAGGGTGACCACCAAGCCACAACTGAAAAGCAGAGAGCAGATTTGTTACCTTACCTTGCTAACAGTGCTGGAGAGCAGAGACACTAGGGGACACAGGCTTCCTTAGACTTATTTCATCCTAGCCCTGAACAGAGGTGGGGGGGCTCACTGCCTGCCTCAATATATCTAAAGGTTTCTGTGCTTTTTACAATCTCTGCGCTTTTGAGCTTTCTCTCCCAGCAGGAGGCTCAAGCCTGTCTGTGAAAATGCCTCTCAAGTATCTGATAACATTTATATTATCTCTGCAGAAATTCTACTTCTCAAAACAGACAGAAGATAATCAGCAATAGGCATAATACGTGTTTCCCCACACTGATATTCTTAGTACTCCCAGCTGCAAGGCCTCTTTGAATGAAACTATTCCCTCCCCACCAAATCTTTCAGTTTTAACCCTTTCCTCCCAACAGGTGCAGTAGTAATAATCTGGTTACTATTGCATCGTTGATTCCATTACAGTGGCACATGGGCAAATGAATACCTAGCCTTTAATAGTACTCCAGGTACAGATCTTAACAGTAGTTGTGTATATTTAATTCTAGCTCTGTAAATCCAGAAAATTGTAACAATTTGCATATAAAAATCACCTATTCTTGCTTCTGAGCCATGAGGAAAGAACGATTTTACTTAAAAACAAACACAAAAATGCTGCAAAAGCTCAAATGTATGCCCAGAAATAGAGTAAAATTCCAGATTACCAAGAACTACATAATGTTACTACATGCCAAACATTTTAGAGAACTGGTAGATGTAATGACTTTATTATCAAGCTATGACTATGCATTGAATTTTAATCTCGGGTGTTTTGCATGGATTTTAATTACTTTGTTCCATAGTGACTAAAGAGAATATAAAAGTCTTGTTCATGTCCTAAACCATATATTTTGCAGACCATTGCTAGAATTCCATGGAGTTAATATATCTATGCCAACAGATATCATTCTATATGCAAATTGTAAGGATGTAACTTTGATTTTGGCTAAAAATATAAGGTTTATAACAATATTTTCTATAAACACTGTTCTAACTCTGTTCTCTCAGACGATAGACACAGAAGTCACAGGAAAGTTCAGGTTGGAAATTACTTCAGGAGGTGTCTTGTCAAACCTTCTTCTTACAGCATCATCAAGTCTGAGGTCAGAACAGGTTGTTAAGAGCTTATCTAACTTCATATTGACATCTCCAAGGACAGAGTATCAAGTACAAAATCTCTGGAAAATTTGTTTTGCTACTTGATATCCTTGAGAAGAAAAGGTTTTCTCTTCTATCCAGTGTAAAATGTACCTGTTTCTTCTAAGAAGTGCCCACTCCTTATCTTTCTCCTATCACATACCACAGTAAAGAGCCTGACTTTATCTCTATTAAACTCCTTATGGCTGCAGAGAAGCTGCTGTTAGGTTCATCCTGAGGTACCTCTTCTTCAAAATGAGCAAGTCCCAGTCTCTCAGCCTCTTTTCCCAGGGAAACTTCTGCAATCAGTTTAAGGTCTCTCTGCCAGATTCAGTTTATCAATGTCTTTCCTGGGAGGGCTGGGGATGGGGGCATCAAGACTGGAGGCAGTACCTAGATGGTATCTCATAGGTGCCAAGTAGGGGGGAAAAAATCCTTCTCCATGTCCTGGCTATACGTCTGTGAATACTGTCCAGGATGCTGCTTGTTGTCCATTTCTGTAGCCAGAGCACACTGCTGGTTCATATTCAGTTTCTATTGGCCAGGGCCTCCAAGTCCCCTCCAGCACAGCAGCTCCCAGATAGGCAGGCATGAGCCTATGCAGTTGCATTGGTGCTCCACAGGGACAGAACTTTCCATTTTTCACCTACTTGATAATTGTGCTATCCGTAACCTCCTCCAAGTCCCTGATAACACTGTTAAACTGGACATGTCATTTTTGTACTCTATGTGTCACCAGCATCCCCTATTTACCACTGCCCTCTGAGGCCAATAATCTATCTATATCATCTTTTACCCCTCCTACTCTCTATCTACAGTGAAAACTTAGATTAAAACTGTAATTGTGGGAGATGGTGTTGAGAGTCCAGCTAAGGTAAAGGGAAATTATACCTCATGCTTCCCCCTCATCCATATAGGCACTTGCTCTCACACTGAAGTCAAGTACACATCACAGCTTCTGCAAAGTGATGAAACACTCATCCAGTCTTCACTCTGGTAATAAATATGGTGAATTTGATGTTTAGACATCAATTTGCCAATTCTGGAGTACAGAAGAAGTAAATTTACAGCTCAGTATACCCTGAAGTAGAAAATTAATTAAAAAGTAGCCCAAGTCCATGGGGTTTTTCTTAGGTAGTTAGTTTTATTGTTTTGTTTTGTTCTGGTGGGGTTTTTGACATTGCTAGTAGCAGGACACAGGCAATGTGATAGGCTAACAGAAAGGACTTGGGACTTATCAAGTTTTGTTTAGACTTTTCTGTGACTGCCAGAAGATTTACATTAGGTTGCACTGGCAGTTATCTAATGACCAGCTCACTGTTATTTTTCTTTAGCTTTTGTCTAGATTTGTACAGTTGTGTGATGTCAGGCCTATTTGTTGTCAGCAGCTATTCTGAGAAGAACAGCTATCTATGATGCTGATAAAATGCAATATGGAAGAAAATCAGCATGAGATTACAGCAGGAGACCTGAATTTACAGGCATGAAATGTCTGCAGGGTTTTAAACAATTCACCAGGAGCTAATCAATAGTAAAAGGAAGGCACCCTTGGGAGACTTGCAGCACCAGTTTCACATAAAAAACACATCACAGATGGTAGATTTGAATATAATGTAGACTTGCACACCAATGAAGAAAGACCAAGACATTTTGTGGTAGCAAAAATAAAAATGCCCTCCAATATGTCCTGCAGTGAGAAGGAGAAACCATTAACAGCATCATCATACTCCTCTCATGAAGAATGTAGGATACCTGGAAAGCTCCCTGCTGATGACTCCCATCTAAGTGAAATGAACTTGACAAGAGAGAAAGGAAAATTCACTAGAAACTTCATGTACATCTGTTTTTAACTTTACATAATTTGAGCATGAAGTGCTATTATCACTGCAGCCAAACTAATAATAATTCCTTTTTTATAAAGATAAGATTTTAATTCTAATGATAAATTCTTGTGTTTGCATTGGTGAAAACAGTTTTTTTAAAAAGATTTTGAGTATAGGAAACCGATGAGAATTCTAACAACCTAATCTAGAAGCTGAATGGACTGAATTGACAACACTTGTTTTTGTTATTTCTTTTTCCCCCCAACAACTATCTTTTACAGCAGGACGTTCTCCTTTTTTAACTGACAAAACTAAACACACATCTGTGTCTGTGATTGCAGAGGTTTTCCATTCAAATGCAAAGCAAAAGGAAGCAAGCAAATATTTTTTTTTTTCTCAATGGCTGAAATACAGAATGCTACAGTTATATACAATTGTAGGGTCAATGTAGAATGTTGACCAGTTTGATAAAAAAAATAAATGCGTTTTTTGTTTAATCCTTTAGATGGCTATAATTTTCTACTTTTCTCCTCATTTTAATCTCGAGTACATCTGCTGTTTAAGAATTAAATTCAAAGTAAATTTCCAGTATATGCAAAATCCAAGCAGAAATGGTAAACCAAACTATCCAAAGCTTTGTGGAAGATACCATGCATTGAGAAAGAGGACTGTTGACTTCTTTGTACAACTCTTTAAATAATATAACCCTTTTAAATTTCGGGTCTGTAGGCAGGATGATAAGAAACAGAAGCTCTTGTAGTTTTCATTTGTGCTGGATATCAGAGGAATGCCCAGGCCAATGTTAATGGAGGAAAACTGTCCTGCACAAGCAATTAGAGGTATAGATTCTAATCACCAAGCAAAGTAGCTGAATGTGAAGCTAGCTGTATTAATGCTGAAGTGTCTTTCATTAGATAGAATATTAAAGCAGAATATTTTTTGCTTGTGTTCAATCTTTTCTGCAGCACCGGCTAGTCCAAAAAGAATAGCAACTGAGCTGTTACCAAATCCATAGTCCATTGATACAGAAAAATATGTCTATAATCTGTGTATCAAATATGTAACTACGTAATTTGTTTTTAATTTGTTTAGAAATATGATTAAAATTATATTTCTTGAAGAATACTTAC
>JAWWMU010000106.1:76208849-76223817 GCA_035048155.1 Cinnycerthia olivascens
CTGTGCATATGCCCACTTCAGTTAGTGATAAATCAAAGTGTTATCTTTAAGAATATATAAAGTTTCCCAGATACCAACCATTCATCAGAACAACTTGAAACAGCTCAAGAAAATTATTCCCTATACTAAGTCATAGATATTGATAACAAGACATATATAGATATTAAATCCAGCATCCCAGGTTAAAAAACCTTTTAATGATAGAAAGCACTGCAAATCCTTTAAAGACAATTATTATGAGTAATTGTAACATTGTACCTCTGTTGGAGTTCAGAATGCAGAGAATACTTCTCTGCATGTTTTGAAGGACCAAATCCTCTGAAAAATACTGCTTTTAACCTTTGTCCATGGAAAGGGCTTCCTAGGTTTTGGGATGAGACAGAGTTGTCAGGAATGTAAATTAGGTAGTAGTATAATATGTAATTTATCACAGGGTGAAAAATGTAGATTTTGGGTTTGTTAGGATGGTAAGTAAATAAAGACAAGATGGAAGATCCTCGTGGCTTTTAGGTGTCTTTTTCTTCTTCTTTTACTCCATATCCTGCAGTGTTGGTAGCACAAGGTGATTTGCCGCAGTGCAGTGTTACGTGAATAGGAGTTTAGTTTGTAATTGGTAGAAAAGTAGAAAGAATGTACGTTTTGGGTGATAATTGGGTGAATTATCTTTAAGACAGCCTTGAATCTGCATGTTCGAGGCTCTTTGACATGCTTCCTCCTTCACACTAGGCTGGTGTAAAGCCTGGTGTTCAAAAATTACTAATAAGGAAAGAATAAATGACTTAGAGAACAAAAACTCCAAGAGTCCGATGCATTTTTTCACCTAAACGAGGACTTAAAAAACAAATCTCCCCTATCAAGGGAGGGCTATGTGAGAGTAACAACTCTTACAGTTGGTGTCCTGTGTGAGACTGTAAATAATAAGAAAGGAAGAAAAACCTGGACAGAAGTTGAAAATTATTCTCTGCAGACTGGGACCTAAGGTTCCTGAAACTTCTGAGACCACTTGAGAGACACCAGAACCCATGAGCTGCTGGACGGATGATGGAAAGGGCTCCAGGGACCAGAAAAGAACAACAGACTTGGTGAGCTGTCCAAAACTAGAAAAAATAGAAAAATAGAAAGGAAAAAGTAAAAAATGGGTGGGGTTCTTTCTGAATCTGAATCAGAGGCTTTATATAGCCTGGAAGAGTTATGCAAAAGGCATCCAGTGAGAATTTCAAGAAAAAACCTAGAAAATTTATTATTCTGGGTAAAACAAGAATTTCCAAATATAATCTTTTATGATCTTCATGATCCAAATTTCTGGGAAAATGCAAACATGATATTATACCATCTAGCAACTTTAAAAAATCAGATGGCTTTCTCCCATCAGCAAGAATAATTTTTGAAACTATTCATCATATAATGTCAGGTATTCCTCCTGAAAAATTGACTTTTCAATATCAAAAACCTTGTGCTCCCTCACAGCCTGAGGAGACTTTAACAAAATCGAAAAAGACTTTAATGCCAGACCCAAAACTAAAACTTTTAGTACCACCAACAGAAGAACATGATAGATTGGTTTTAGAATTCCCTAAAATTTCCAGTGAAGGGGCGGAGGCGGGGGCAGGGGGATCCCAGTTCTTTCCTATTCCTTCTTAAACATTCAAATAAGGCGTGGTTTCACCACCCTGTTCCGTCCCTATCCCTACCGCCGCAGGCCCCCCCACCAACACTGAACGAATGATTTCTGCGACATCGTCACTACCCTCCCAAATCCCTGTGACAAAAGCTACATTCATGCCACTATCAAAAGCAATTTTAGTCCTTTAAAACATGCAGAAGAATATTCTCTGCATTCTAAACTCCAACATACCTCCACTGTTACTTAGACACATGAACTGCATAAAATTATTATTTTTGCTTAATTTTTACACATATGTGAATCTAGTCACGCAGAGCTTTTCTGTAAATTTTAGTGGGTCAATATACTCTACTGTATCATTTTTTAAAATAAGAGATTTTTTGCAACCTCAGAAGCTTCTGTATTATTGCCCATGTTCTCTTTCAATTAGATTTTTATACTGTTCTGTAATCATGCTTTTACTTGTAAGATTGTTCTAGTCTCTTCCTTTTTATTCTATGTTTTCCTTTACTGGGTTTACAACTGGCTGGATTGCTTGGCACAGAGAGTGGTGGTGAATGTACTCACATCCAGTTGTGGCTGGGCACCAGTCGTGTTCACCTGGGCTCAGCACTGAGGCCAGTGTTGCTAAATGTCTTTATCAATGGTCTAGATGTGGAGATGGAGTACACCCTCAGTAAGTTCACAGATGACTCAAGCTGGGCAGGAGTGTTGATCTGGTAGAGGGTAAGAAGGCTTTGCAGAGGGATCTGGACAAGCTGGATCAATTGGCCAAGGCCAATGAGGTATAACAAGGTGAAGTGCTGGGTCCTGGATTTGTGTCACAATAATTCTTACAGTGCTACAGGCTGGGGGAAGACTGGAAAGTGGACTCAGTGGTAAAGGACCTGAGGTTGCTGCTTGATGGCCAGTTGAACATGATTCAATATGTGCCCAGGTAGCCAAGAAGGCCTGTATCAGCAATAGTGTAGCCAGCAGGACCAGGGCAGTGATCATCCCCCTAAGCTCAGCACTGGTGAGTCTGCACCTTGAACCCTGTGTCCAGTTCTGGGCCCCTCACAGCAAGACAGACCTTGAGATATTGCAGTGTGTCCAGAGAAGGGCAACAGATCTGGTGAAGTGAGTAACCTTCAGAGACAGGGAAAGGTGATCTGTTTCGAGGCATCTTGGGGTGTTGGAATGTGTAGCAGAGGGTGAGTCAGATCTTGTCCTAGTGAAGTGGTATCCTACCTCCAGTGCCCCACAGCCCCACAGCATCTGTCAATCATGGCACACTGGAGGCAGCCCCAGTTTTGCACAATCCAGTCTCTGAGCGGAGACTGGAAGTCCCTCCTGGGTGGGAGGCCCAGGACGGGCCATAAAGTTTTAAGATGGGTCACCACGAGGTGAGCGTATTGTCCTTTTACCCTACCTTTATCTTGGAGTTTTACATTGCTGGAAATCAAGAGTTGATAGTTATATGTCTGTTTTTCTATAGCCTTCCTGTCTTTCTGGTTTTATCCCTTTCTTTTTCTTTTCTCTTCAAACAGAACATTAACATTGAATGGGTTATAAGATTTTCTATGTTCAATGAGTCACTCTATGCTGCAATAAGTGATGTTATGCAGTATTTATTATTTTGCAAGAGTCCTTTAATTTTCTATAATTTGCCAGTAAACTTTTGTATTTTACCTGCTGAGAATATTTGGTTGGATTTTTCTCCTTTGCATCTACTCAGAGCAAAAGAACCTTAGTTTAGCCCTAGATTTGAGTGGTGGGGGTGTAACAAATCCTATGAGGAGCAGCTGATGGAGCTGGGCTTATTTACCTTGGAGAAAACACAAGGCTCAGGGAGTACTTTATGTCTCTCTACTAGTACCTGAAAAGAGGTTGTAGCTGAATTTTGTCATCTTCTCCCAGACAAGTAACAAGTCAACAGAACACAACCTCCAGTTGTACCAAGGGAGGTTCAGGTTGAACATTAACTTCACTGAAAGGGTGCTTCAGTATTGAAATGGATTGCCCAGGGAGGTGGTGGAGTCACCATCCAGGGAGGTGTTCAAGAAGTGACTGTAGATGGCACTTAGTGTATGGTCTAAACCTAATGATTCTACCATTCTATGATTCTACACTTTCATGAAATCAGTGACGTGGACTTGGCAAGACATATGCAGACAACGCATAAATATACATGCATCAGAGAATAGTCCCCATCAGGAAATTTGCCATTGGCTGCAAATTACAATGAAAAGTGGAGAGAGAAATCTTACAGCATTCTCCAAAAGATTTTTCGTCTGTTGAAACTTTAAACACAGATTGAGAAAAACATAATTTCTATGAAGACTGTGATTGAAATTTGAGACAGTATCTAAGAAAAAATAATAAAGTAAAACTACAAAATTAAGACGATAGAATGGGTGAAAGGGTAGATAAGAAAGAGTCTGAAAAGAGCACTAACAAGAGAGAATGTGAGATTGGAAGAAGCTGTGAAATCACATGAGCAACACAGAAATCAGGACACAGGACTAAGAGTACAAAGGCATAGCTGAAAATTTAAATAAACCACAGAAATGTGACATCAGTAAGATTCTGTAATTTAAGATAGTGTTATGAGAATGTCTGAACATAAAATATTAAGGAATAATGAGCAAATAAGAATTCACATTGAGAAGGTGTTGCGAAAAGACAAGAGGACTTAAATGTCATCTTTTTTTTAATGAAATAAGTAAGTACATAAATATAAATGGTAGAAATGGTCAGATGCAAGAATAGTACAGTGGTAGAAATGCTTATTTTAAAAAATGAGTAGCAAATAAAAAGAACTAGCAAATAAAATTGTATACTATTAAAGATCCTTAATCTTCATTTTTCCCACAACCTAATAACATGTTTAGCTGTAGTAGGAATTTACACCAGAAAATGTCCTTGTTTCTGTTGAAAATATATTTATAAACGTCACCCATCAAAGTAAGGAACATTCTATTTCAATTACTTATTTATTATGTGGGAAAGATTGGCCAATCAACCAAACCCCAAGAACCTTGCTGTGTCAGTTGTCTTGGCAGTCTAGGTTACATTGCAGAATTGTGGATAATATCGATTTAGTGCTACAGCCAATTATTTAGATTCCTAGGCTGCTATGAAGATCATAAAGTGATCATTGAATTATTAGCTCAGCATATCCCTCCCTAGCACAGATGCAAATCTGAAAGACTAACATCTGTCTTCAATCCCATTTTTCCTCTTTTACCTCATGCCTTTCCTCAGTTACTCAGGCTTAATTGCCGAATTTGATAGAGTCTACTTCATTCATAATAATTTCCTCAAATTTTATGTTTTTTATGCAGAGCTACCCTGTACAAGGTGTAAAAGGAAAGGATTCCCTATCACATCTTCTGCTTAGGAAGAGATAACAATAACCATAAGTTCTAGGAAACTTATAACAACTAAGAAAAGTCACACTTACTCCATACCTGAAATCTTCCTGAGAATAGGTCAGTAAGATGATATTGATGATAAGTCCATGAAAGAGGAATGAATCATAGATGCTGTATTCCCAAACTGTATCACTAAAAGGGAAAATGGGCTCAGACACAGTCACAGAAGAAGAAACATCCAGTTTCCAACTTCTCTGGGAGAGACAGGATAAAAAAGAAATCAGTACAAAAAAATTAGATCTGCGAGAACTTTTTTTATCTGGCCCATCTAAAAGCTCATCCAAATATAGGATCAAAAATGCACATATCATAATGAGGGTCTAAGGGACACTGTTTCACTCCATACTATCAGCTATGCTATCACACACGCACCATGTTATTTCCAGCTTCCTTACAGTCCTTTCTAGTTTAAGGTGCTAATCCTCCTCCCTTCCACTATTAGGCATCTCTGTTTATCTCCACCCACAAGTCTCCTCTACTATCATCATTCTAATGCTTATTAAAATCATATCCATAGTGTGGGTTTATTTTATTCTATATATTTTTGCACTTTTTTTTGCAATCAAGAGCAGCAGATTTTCAATAGGTTAATTGAGTGGAAGCCAAGACTATCTATGGTACTTTTTCCTTTCTGCTAGAATCTACATGAATGCTGAGAGAACTGAAGATATTTGAAAAGAAAGTTAATTGCCATTTAAGCTGTCTTGCATCATCTACAGGCATTTATATCAACAGAAATCTTGTGATCTTTATCAAGTATTGTTTTAATATATAAAATTTTTGACCAATGCACCAACAGTAATTGGCGTAACAAAAAATCAATACAAAGGAGGAATAGAAAAAATCTCTATGATGCATGCTATTTTTCAGCAAACCATTTAATTAAAGCCTTGAACTGTGTGGAGTATGAAATCTGTAGTTAAAGTTGATTAGTCTTCAGATTATAAGACCCTCTTATAATGTCAATAAATAAGAAACAAATTTCATACAAGAGAGTGACTAACAACATTTTGCTGTCAAATGGGAATGCAAAAATGCCTGAAAGCATGGCCACAAGGCTGAGATTCTAGTTAACTGTGAGGAGGGCAAAATTTATGTAAATCATGTTTGCCCTTTCAAGCTTAACAATTGAAATTGACAATGGTGTTAGTATTCTCATTAAATTTTGAATAAACTAAAATCACTTACACTCCTTTAGAAATCTGATCAAAAACAAATAAGAGCTATCAATACCACTAAGGAAAATAGGATTTTAAGGAAAATTCTTCAAAATGGGATTTTTTTTGGAGATGGTCTTGAGGAACTAAAAATATGAACTGAGAAAGAACTATAGTAGATGAAATTTCTCATATTATATACATTCATATATATGGCTAAGCCCTCGACAGAATCTAAAAATAATTTGTCATTATTAGAAGATTTCTTGTCCTGTAAGTACCCCCTTTTTGTATCCCCCATACTTCTGTATGTTTAACTTAACGCCCAATGCAAAAAAAGATAACATTTTTCTATTGCTAGGCTAAATTTTTACTCAAAAGAAAAAAAATCCACCTTTAAAAGGTTAAAACTTAGATAGGAAGCTAATGTCATGCCATTAGGATATACATTAAATGAAGGTATTATACCAAAATTAATAAACCCAGTATGTTGAAAAGTGACAACTGTTTCAGTAACAGCAGAATGTTAATTTATTTACACAAGTTTCAGGCCAGATCTGTCCTGGGTTGGGTTATTTGAGTGTGTAGGTAGAAGTGCAGATTTGCTTACCTGCCTTTATACTCACACAATGGAAAAATCTCCTAAATTGCTCAATGTTTCACTTTTGTTTTTATGGAGGTTTAGGTCTGTGTGATAAAAATATAACTACAATAGCAATCTATATATAAATGGATTAAACCTGTGTATAAATATGGTGGATGGCTTCTCAGAAACCCTGTTTTTGCACTAACATCGACTAGCATTGAGACACACGGAGAACCTGAGTGATTTTGAGCAGTTCAGTTGACAGCAATCAACTACCAGAGCAGGTTAAATCAAGAAGAGCATTTATTATATTCCTTTGTGCATTAAATCCCAATCAACCATCCTAACTAACCAATCAACCAAGCAGAAAAAATAGAAGGCATTTCTATGACACCAAAGTTTCTGTTCTGAGACAGAGATGTATTACCTTGGTACAGTATAGCTCTCCTACAGAAAAAGGAGAGGCAGCTTAGCTTCTGAATAATTCATAAAAGGATTTCCTTCCAGTCTTCCAAATATTTCACTTACATGCATCAAACCATAGCATTTATAGAGAAATAGCTATTTTAAGCACTCCAAAGCCTCCTGTAGTCTTTGCACAGAAGTTCACTGCAGGCATAGAATAAGTGACATTAAATATTCCCTCCAAAACTTAAACAATAAAGAACTAACAAGAATTTCTTTGTTACACCATGATAAGTTTTCATTACAATTCTCTTTGAATGGTCTGTATAACTCTTATGTAAAACATACTGAATTGTATGACTTCTGCAGACTAAGACAGAAATCACAGTGATATCCTTTGCTGCAGCAATGCATGCATTATGCATGTAGCATGCTATAGTATATTTCATGTTGTTTTAAAAGTCTGATGCACTTCATTAATTTAATCCACTTTGCTAAACCAATGTTTCCTTTCCATAAAGGGGCTGGAGGTTAAGTTTGTGTTTCTCTGTATGTGCTGTTTATCAAATCATGCCTGCCTATCCATCCATTTCCCATAGTATTCATGTCTGCTGATTATAATAATACTGGAAAAACATATAGGAAACTCAAACATAATATCTCATATTTTTTATGAGAATAGACTACTGGACAGAAAAATGTCCATTGTGGTGTTCCGTGGTGTGGAATATCCCTTTTGTAAGTTTAGGTCACATGTGCCTGATCAGTTATGACGGCTTCCAGCTCCTTTTGTGTACCTCCTCAATGGCAGAGCACAAGACGAGGGGGAAAAAAGTCCTTCACCGTGGACTACCGCAACTTTTCAAGTATCAAGGTGACTGGTTTAACCATTTCCTCAGCTTGTTCCCTCAGGACCAAGAGGTCCATCTCATTCCACCTATAGGTGCATCTCAGCAGGTGCTATGGACTTGTGCAGCTTCGAATTCCTTTAGATAGTAAAGAATTTGATCTTTTGCAAAGTGTGATTTTTTCATTCTTCCAGTTCCTGCTTTTGCTTTCTGTGATTCAGGTAGTGTGGCTGGAAAATGTACCAGTGAAGATTAAGGCAAAAAAGTACCTCAGCCTTGCCTATGTCCCAGGTTACCAGATGTCACATTTTCTTTCAAGGAGGGCCTATATTTTCCCCAGTTTTCCTTTCATCACCAGCTTAACTAGAGAAGCTTTTCTTTTGTCCTTGACCTGGATGGCCAGGTTTAGTTCTATCAGGACTTTTGCTTTCCTAATCTGATCCTTGATGGTTCACACAATCTCTCTGTATTCCTCCCAGGCTACCTGTCCTTGCTTTCACTGTGGACATCCTTTTAGTGTTTACATTTGTCCAGGACCTCCTTGTTAATCCATGCAGGCCTCCTGGTGTTTTTACCTTTCTTCCTCTTTACTGTAATTCATTCCTCCTGAGCTTGGAGAAGGTAATCCTTGAATAGTAATCAGATTCCAGCCCTCTTCCTTGCAGGGCTTTAGTCCATTGTACTCTACCAAACAGATCCCAAAGAGTCAAAGGTCTTCTCTTTTGAAGCCCAGGGAGTGAGCTTGCTGTGCAACTTCTTCCCTGTCCTAAAAATCTTGAGTGCCACCATTCCATGGTCAGCTGCCCTCGAGCTCCACATTCCTCACCATCATGTCCTTGTTGGTGAGAACAAGGTCCAGCACAGCACCTTTCCTTGCTGGCTCCTCTGTCACTTGGAGAAGGAATTTATCCTCAGGGCATTTCAACAAACTCCTGGATTTCTTACACCCTGCTATGTTGTCCCTCCAATAGATACTGTAGTGTTTGAAGTCCCCTCTGAAGACCAAGGCTTGTGAATGTGAGGTTGATTCTATCTCTCTATAGAGGGCTTTATCCACTTAATATTCCTGATGAGGTGGCCCATTGCAGATCCCCACTGTAATGTCACCTGTCTAGGTCCTTCATTTAATCCTAACTCATAAAGTCTTGGTTAGCTCCTCATCTATCCTCAAGACACGCTCCATGGACAGAGATGTCAACACTGTCTGCTCATCTCCCTGCCTGTCCTTCCTAAAGAGCCTGTATCCTTCCATCTCAACCCTCCAGTCATAAGAACCATTCCATGATGTCTCTATGATGCCAGTAAGATCATAGCCCTACAGGCACACACACATCTCTTTTTTTTTTTTCCCCAAGGTAAATGTTTGCATAGAGGAATTTAAGCTGAGCCCCCAGTGAAATGATTAATTGGATGGGGTGGCTGGAATTCTTTTGCTGCTTCTCTTCAGGTATTGTCCTCTTGACCTGTGATCCCTTTAAAGACTCAGGGCAACACCTTCTGTCAATACCATCAAACTGGTAGGTGTGGGATGGATAGAGCCCACTTCACCAACTTGGCAAGCCCATGGCTGAAGATGACCTTCTTCTTCTCTGGCAGATGAATCCCACCAGCCTGCTGTAGACCAGGCTTCTCAAAGCAAGTCCTATGGTTATTTAGTCAAACTCCTGACTGTGTTTTTTTTTTAACAATTTGTTAATAGTTAACAAACAAATGGTTAATGGTTAATTTGGCTGGTCTTTTCCAGCCCTTTCCCTCTGACCAGGAGGATTGATGCAGACAGTCAGTTATATGTAACACCTAAAAAAGGTTCAGAACACAAAAATGTTGCAGAGGAATAGGGACATAAGGCAAACACTCAAAAGAAATGTCATTGAGAAGGTGACAGAGTTATGGCTCCACTGGAACATGCAGCTACAGCTTAAAAGGTGACGTGCCATTTTCCCCCACTAGTGAATGATTGTGCAAACCTCCTATTCAAAGTCAACAAACACATAACTTTAGAATGTTTTAGCTGTACAAAGCATGAATTGATAGTATCTCAATTTCATGGGTTAATGAACATTGTGACTAAACTGTTTATTAGTGTAAGGATTGCAAAATAAAAATACCAAGGAGAATAATTCTTCAGTTGCTTTCTGTAGTACAATACATTCTTGTGAAGAATATTTCCTTTATATTTATGGAGCTTTATTTGGCGTTTGGGTTTGCTCTTTTCTGGAAAACTAACACCAAAAATGAGGCATATAATCATATCTATGGTTTCTGTTGGAGTCCCACTGTCTTTTTCATGGACAGATAGCATCTTGGGTTGGATGAAAACAAAGCATATAGACAATATTAAAGATTCTATGACTCAGATTAACAATAAACTAAGAAGTACAAGTATTGTGGAGAATGAGTGCCTTATAACTGTGTGTTTCTGATCTTCTGATCCAATATACCTTTTCAATAGAAGACAATATAATCACAAATTCAAGAGAAATTTCAAAAGAGATAGTGGCCCATCACTTCATTAGAGGTTCCTATGAAATAAGCACCTGATGGGTTACATCAGAGCAAATAGAAGTTTCTCTCTTTAGAGCTACCAGACACAACATCAGTGTTTTGTACCTTTCAGGAAACTATACTCATTTCAGGTGATCTATAATCACATGTGTTAATTTTCCACAGGTTTTTATTTCTTCTGTCATAATATTTTTGATAAAAGTAAATGATCTTTCAAATTATGACTTATATAATGAAATAAAATTAATTTGGGCATAGGTGTTTAAAATCATTTATCTGTCTACTCATAAAATTCAACATCTCAATAAAATGTAATCTTGATGTATTATATAATCTTGATAAATTATTTAAACAAAATGGGCATTAGTTTTAAAAAGGCTTTTGTTACTTTTAGAAATTAATTTAAAAGAAGACAGAGTCAAAGAATGGAATCTAAACACAAGAAAATGACAGTAATATATTTTCAAAATCTTCATCCATAACCAAATCGTTCCAAACACTGACACTTTGCACATGAAGAATTGTTTCAATGGCTTCAGGATTTTGTAAATAAAGCTGACAATGTTTTATCTAAATTATCTAAATGAAGATGGAAAAAAACAGTAAGAAAAATGCAGAACATCCTTAATCCTGAATCCTCTCAGTGTTCTGCTTTAATTTACAATTATGTGTCTTTCTGTTGAATTAGTTTAAAATTTTCAAAAGAGACCCTAGACAAAACCTCATGTTTATAATGCAAGGCTCTGTTGAAGAAAAATCCTTTTATGTTACATTAACATATTCCCCTGATATAAAAGAAAAAAAAGTACCTACAATGTACAGAAAAAAAAAAAAAGAGTAAAAAAATTAAGAAAAGGCTGAGTACCATCCCTGAATGAAACAATAATTCTTTTTAAAAACTCTATAACCTAAACATTTTGCTGTATGCTTCAAAGCAAGTGTCAGCAAGTTCCAGTAAATTGCATGAAAAATTTCAACTGGAGCGCATTACTCCTTCCTCGCATTCCAACAAGACAGCATTATTCCCTCCTCCATACCAGATGAGGCAGCATCAGTACTCACAGATGCTGTTCTTAGGATGACTAGTAATGGAGATGTCACTGCCCCTTCACCAGGCATTTTCAGTGCTTCACTAATTCTTTTTTTCCTAGTGTTTTACTTGACTTCATTTTGTTGCAACAGAAGTCCTTATTTTATGCTTCTAGCTATGGCAGATGTGGAGGATTGGCTTTTCCTTTCCCTTTTGCTTCAGCTTCTAAGATGCTTGAAGACTGTTTCGTCCCTTCTGTAGTCCTTTCAATCTTGTAACAAATTTAATTCTTCTTCATGTGCTTTCCAGCCCTAATACTTTTTAGTGAGGTCAATGGATATTTTTCAAAGAATGTGCAAATCTCATCTTTCTCACTGGGCAGTGCTCAGTATTTTCAGTAGTGTTTTCAAGAAAGCCTTACCAATCCAGAGCAGGCCAAAAGACAGTGTACTCAGCCGTAAACATTGCTCTGCTATATATGGCCCCTATGCACAGTCAGGTCAGGATGAGAGGTCTGCAAAGGTGAGACTTTCTAGGCCTTTCTGAAGGAAGACAGCATCTGTAGAAGGGCTCTACATATATCTATTTTTCATAGGAGCTTTATTTCAAATTTCTTGTAATCTTTTTTTTTTGTTTATTTTCTTCATAGTAGAGTCTTTGTGACTCTTTCAATATAGCTGGCATTCATACACTTCCTGGGGACATCTTAATTTTCTGATGTTTTTGTAAATAATTATTGCTCAAGCTGTTGCTCCCATTTTTGTATATGTGCTATTAATTATTCCTGTGATAAGTACTTTGTACATTCATTCAGTTTTTCAGGTCATTTACCAAACTATCCCAATCGCCTTGCATTCTAATCTTGTTCTCCTCTACACCTGCAGCTTTCTCCAGATTTGTTTCAACTTCAAATTTAGTAAGCATATTTTATATTTCATTTATATTTCAATGTGGCCATTAATGCTAATGCTAATTAATGCTAATTAATTCTCCACATGTGTAGAGAATGAATTCGACATAGCCTTCCCTTTTGACAGTGACGTCTATTAACTCTCTGGAAATTACCTTCTCCAACAAGCGCTGCCTCCATGCTATAAAGTCAACCAATAGAAAATGTCCTTTCTTTAAGAACATCTTCTGAGACACTTTCAGAGGCACCATTCAGGGCCAAGATTTGATAGCTTTATGATGGTGTAAACAAGAGAAAAGGAGAACCTACGAGAAAAACTGATGAACATCTCTCTAAATTTCACTAAACTATTGCTTTGGAGACTTACTTTGGCATAAGGGAAACAGATGTGTATAATAATGGTTTTATATACAACTTGCCACGAGGTTCAGCTCTGTCACCTAACTGAATTATGAGGCCTTTCAAACATATTCCAATAAGGGGAAAATATGTTTCCTTGAAATTGTGGTTGAACAAAAGCCTGAAAAGAGATACCTGAATTCTTCTGATACTCCTGTGACACTACTTCCGTAACACAAATTTCATTTCAATTTAGTCATGTGAAATGTTATGACAACTCCTTGTGTACTCGCAGAACAAAATAATATAAAAGACCCCTGTATGCCCCAGGTCTAAATGTCAACACCATACTTAATTACTCAACTATTCCTTCTCACTCTAAACTAAGAAACAACCTAGTCTGCTGAAGGAAAATCTTTATAAAAAATAACATATATTGCCTTTTATTCATGTGAAACACAGCCCATTTTGAAAGATGATAGAATAAACAATTTGAATGAATTACACGATTCTAACTACTAATAAATTATTTTTTAATTGTCAAATAAATTCACTGTCTTTTCAATGATTAGAAAGGCTTCAGGGAAAAGGAAGTGCCAGGGTCTAAAAAACTTTGTGCTTTTGTTCTGTATGCTTTGTGTTGGTTTCAGAACAGCTACATCTTATGCCATGAGCTCTTTAGGTTGCAAAGGAAGGAACAGATAATTTCATAATTAATGATAAGCTCCCATCTGAAGACTCAAGACCTATTGAATTTGTCAATGAAGAAACACTTGAGAAAGTAAATATGAAGTAACTTTTAAAGTGGATTAATTAAATGAATTAAAGCCATGTATTGATCTTTTTATTCAAATGTTCAATGCCTTTAATTCAATGTAGTCTACTTCAGACTTCAAAGTGAATTAAGCTAAATTAAATTAGGGACATTTTAATTCTCAATATGTGTCTACATTGGGACTAATTTGAGCACATTTAACATTTAACATGCACAGGACTGCAGAAACTGGAAAAAAAAACCCTACAATGAATTTCTTACTTCATTACAGCTGCCTGTGCTCACATACTTTCTTCAGAGATGGTTCAATGTAAGATAATCTTGTCTTGCAATGGGATGAGCCATACTGGTCATTTATTCATATCTTACTTTGACATGTTGGGTATGTCCCTCTTATTTCCACACTCAATTGTTTTGGATAAGCCTTCTCAAGCATGCAAGGCAAATACTTTTTGGATGCAATTAAGTCTGAAAGACTTCAATGAGAAACTGACTTCCAAACACCAAAAAAAAGTTATTTTGGATTATTTTTTCTTTGCATAAGTGAATGAGCTGTTATTTTGTCTCAAATGAGCAGCTCATTTTTTAAAGACCTTAGAAAGACAGTTTTGATAGCAAATTTTTCCCCACCCCGACCATGGTAATGACAATGCTTGCACCATTTTGTGAGAATGAAAAGCATCTCAGAAATGCATTACTGAACTGACCTTACTGGACTTGTTTTGGAAAGAAATTGCTCTGTTAGGCAGGAAAGATGAAATATGAGTGTTCTTACGTGTTTCCGCTTTTGTCGTGATTTAGGAATGTCAGTCCTCAATCTAGAATTCCCTCTGAAACACTTAAAGCCATGCACCATTTACTCACTCCCCTTCTTCCCCACTCCCCCTCCTCCTGTGGTGGGCTGGAAGGGAGGATTGGAATCAGAAAAGGAAAAGATCATGGGCTGAGATAACAACAATTTACTGGAAACAGCAACGAGCTAAGAAAACTAACAGTAACAGCAACCTTACTAATGGCACAGTGTACAGGAAAAGAGGTGAATGATTCACACGTGATGGCTCACCCACTCCGGAAATTCCCTGACTGCTCCCTCCTCCATGCTACCCGACCCAGAAGGGAATTCAACATTTCCCTGTCCCCAGAAAATGAGGAAAGGTGGCATAAAATAACCTCTGGGTCCTGGTCATTCCCCTTACTGGATACTGCAAAAATTAACCCTGTCCCAGCTGGAACCAGGATCAACTCATCAGAAAAAACAACGAAAGAAAAAAGAAAGAAGAAAGAAAAGAAAGGAGAAAGAAAGAAGAAAGAAGAAAGAAGAAAGAAGAAAGAAAGAAGAAAGAAGAAAGAAGAAAGAAGAAAGAAGAAAGAAG
>JAWWMU010000106.1:76233806-76259472 GCA_035048155.1 Cinnycerthia olivascens
TGCCAGGGTCTCTGAGACCCCTGCCCAGGTCCCTGAGCCTCCAGGGCAGCTGGAGGTGAATCTTGTGTTCCCACACTGGTTGTCCATACATTTGTTCAGTGTTTCTTACTGCAGTATCTTCTTAAAGGTTGGTGAGGTGATCGATGTTTGGGGCACAGACAGCCTGTAACAAGGTCTCATAATCAGCAAACTGTTTACATTAATAAAAATTGGTTTACAAAATAGAAAAAAAAAGCAGCTCTGGGGATTGCAGAATCTAACATACTCTAATTTAACATCTATTTCCACACATCAGATTTCCTTATCTCTTTTCCCTTTTCCAAACATATGTACAATTACAGTTACCTTTGGTTAGGTTAAAATCGCCTCAGGATCTTAATTGATTATTTAAGTAAGGATAGATGCTATAACATGTATTTTATCTGATTTAGGCCCTATGCAGTGTAACCATTTCTCACTACCCTGACATTAAAAATGAGAGGGTTTGCATATATTTTGCACTCATGTTAGGATGTAAGCTTTGACTTAAATACTACATCTTTTGTATGTATCTCAAGAGTGGAACCAAGTACACATATCTTGCTTTCTGTTTTCCTCCAGAAACAGAACGACCGAAGAACAGTACACCCCAAGTTCTGACAAAATCAATCAGTAGATCAGAGTCTTAAAATGTTTAAACAACTGTAATTATTTTGTGTCAAGGTTTTTATGCACTGGCAGTTGGATAGTAAACTGTAAAATCAATTTAGGTTTCAGAGCCTGATTTTGGTTGTAGTCATATTTTGTGGGTTTTTTTCGGTGGCCAGACATACTCCAGAGGAATTTGTACTGCAATTTAAGGTATCTCAGGATAAAGCTGATCAGGTTAGAAATTCTCAGAAGAGGAAGAATACAAAAAGCAGTACTCGTTAAAGTGTCCATATCGAGAGGTTTAGAATTCAACAATAGTTGAAACTATTCAGAGCTAAAAACTGTATCTCATATGGGGGTGTCTAGAAAGCAGATTCACATCTGCAGTCTGTACCACCCAATATCAATTAAGGCAAGACAAGCTTTTTCTTGTCAGAGGACAGTATCACTACCATAGCTGTCTGGACCACATGCCCAGGTAAATTTCAGACAGCTACAACCTCTATGAATGTGATTTTTTTTTCTACATTTCATCTCCTTCCAAGATTTTATCTGTGCTATGGTGCATAATTAACATATCTTTCCAAAATACACTGCCAAATATCAAAGTTTAATATAACTTGAAAAGTCTCCAAGTAGAGAAGAGTTTTCCTCAGTCACAACTATCCATATTCATGAGAAAGTGTTAGTTGTTTGTCTTTCCAAAGTACATTACTGCATCTTACATGGATGTTTCCGTAATTTCTGCCCATCAGAATGTCATAAACCCTCTGAATTTCTTGCAGTCAGTAATTCAAAGCCAGAACAAAGTTATGAAAGAAACAACATCATACTTTTTGTAGCTTTTTTAAAATATCTTTTAATGATGTCTGTGTAGCAGTAATATATCTGAATAGTTGTAGTCCTCAAAGTCAGCTAAAGAAAAGTGGGTGGTGTTCAATCAAGGCTAATTTTCCTGTGGGAAAGATGGTACTTCTTCTGATTTGAGTTTTCATTAAATGTATTTATTGAAATAACTTTAGAGCAGAAAAACAATTTTTCTCCAAAGTATTTTCTGCAACCAGTATTTTGGGAGTTGGCTGTACCAGCTTCGTCTGTGAGGAAGAAATTTTTTATGGGAAAAGAAGACAAGGATTTAGGAGCTATTCATACAGCTTTGTTTTTCTTAACAAAATGGTAGCACTGGGGATCGTGTTAGCAAGTAACAAGTCAGTACAGGTAGATTTTTACCGCAGCACTCTCCAGCCTGGCTCTAGGGCCAGACTTCCTCAGAATACTAACATCAAGAAATATAGACAGCTCTTAAGTCACCAGACATCACAGTCAATATGGATGGGTGGAAAGGGAAAAATGGATATACACATTGGATTGAATACTATGGCTATAAATTATTTCAACAGTTAACAGACAGAAAGTCTTCAGAAGAAAGGTACTTCAGTGGCACTTAATCCACTACCACAATATTACACATAGACCTTTCTGGTGGCAGCTGCTGCTTAGCAACAACCCTTCTATCTCTCCTGCTCCCAAAAGAAGAGTAGAGGTGTGCTGGGAATACAACCCAGAAAACAATACTGCTTGTCTTGTTTCGAATGAGTATATTTTCAGAAGACCACAAAAGATTTAGCTTATTTGATTTTGTGTTTGATCAAAACAGAATGCATGCATTTTAATTCTCACACACATACCTACCTGTTAAGTAGCAGAAGTACAGCCATTTGGAAACCTCTTTAGTCCTGCATCAGGTAATATATGAACTGAAAAGAAACCAGTGTAAAAACTTCCTGTCTTGCAGTCTCTTTGCCCACCCTCTTGGCCTGTCTTGAAGAGGGTGACATGTTTGCGTTTGAACAGCCATCACAAATCTCCCTTCATCACATGTAACCTTTTAAGTAGCAGGACCCTTACATCAACCTTGGTGAGCTCTGCCAGCACCTCATTTGCTCCCATAGGTGTATGTTCAACCTGCTTGGTCCTCTATCCCATTCTCCTGCTGCTCTGGGGAGTGTTTCATTCTCACAGCTTCTGCCAAAAAACTCTCACCAGCCAGCCTGAGAGTACAACTTGCCTGTGAAAACGAAGGCAAAGACGTCAATCAGCATCTAAGCCCTTTCCATTTCCTTTGTCCCTAGGTCCCTGACCTCATGAGTAGACCGTACAAATATTTTAGCTATTTTTTGCTAAATGCACTGGGTAATACAATACCTAAGGTACCCAAGTCTGGCATTGAGTTAAGAATCTTATTAACCCTTACTTCGGCTGTTAAGCATCAAATGATCCATGATAGCTCAAGAACTTCTAAAAAAATAATGTACACCCTTTGGTAGTGTGATAGTTTAAATTTTTTACCAAAGTAATGACAAAGACAGAACTGTGCCATTTCTTTTGTTCACCCATATATTCCCGCCCAGGAAAAGAAAACTGAACCTCTTGGTATATAAAAAGAAATAGTATTTTCACGTCACACTTCAAGACTTCAGTTACTTCTACAAGGACAAGGAAGGGTTTTCTTTCCAACTTCTACATTTGAAGTTGTTATGTTGACTTATTTAAATGAGTAGGGGAAGATTAGAGAAATCAGTCCTCATCTTCTTGTGAAGGAAAAGGTGTTTAACACAGTTGGATAAAGGACCAGGAAACGATATGCAGGTGCTCTGATATATGAATAGGTCTGAGGCTTAGGACTTGTAGTAATACCTCTCACAGTGTTCTTAATGAGAGCCTGATCGATAGCTTTGGGGACAAGGAAGACTTTTTCTCCAGCTTAAACCTAAATCAGTCAGAGCCATGAAGACTTTTCAGCTTGCAGAGAATCACAGAATGGTCTGAATTCGAATGGACTTCAAAGATCATCTAATTCCAACACCCTCTGCTGTGGGCAGAGACATCTTCTGCTGCACCCAGCTGCTCAAAGTCCCATCCAGCTTGACCTTGAACAATTCCAGAGGTGAGGATTCCACAACTTCTCTCAAAAATCCGTTCCAGTGCCTCATCACCCTCACAGAAAAAAACTTCTTCCTAATGCCTAATCTCAATCAACCCTCCTTCAGCTAAAGGTCATTTCCTCTTGTCTTATTGCTACATGCCCTTGTGGAAAGTCCATATTCAGCCTACTTGTAAAACTCTTTCATTGAAAGATCATGCTGGAGCTTCTCAGTATTTCTCCTTGGGTCTGTCTCATTTAACGTATTTGCTACTCTTGCTGATACCAGCAATGTCTGTCCTTCCTCCCTTTTATCTGTCATAAAAAGCATAAGGCTTCTGAAATGCTCTGGAACATGGAGTTTCATGCTAGCCTGGTCACTAGCATTGCTTAGGGTCAATGAAACACATCCCTAACTGGGTGAACTGTGATTTTCTGTCATCATCAGAGAGACACATTCACAGCTGTCAAATACTGTTGAACTCTCCCTGGCAGTGAAAGTTTCTGCAGAAGATGGAATGAACTGAAAATTGTAAAAAAGTAACTGGAAGATGTGTGCTGAGCAAGTGAAAATGGAAGATGCCAAGCTATTTAGGAGGGTGGGTACATATCATTGAAAGCACTATCATTTTGAAGTAGTAGCAGAGAAATATGAAATTTGACTTATGACTCAGATGAGTATCCAAAAATATAACAGTAAGGCCAGCAGGAAGCAAATACTATTTTATTTTGCTGGCAGGAAAGCAAATTCTGGAAAGTATTCAGTTCTTCATCAAAGATCAACTCAACACGTAGTTCAAGAAAGCTGCTTCTTACTAAAAAAGTATCAAAAGAATATAGCCCTTAAAAGGAGTTCAGCAGGAAAGAGACATTTTTTCAAGTCAATATTTAGGTCTGAATATTTGGAAATCATGGGCCACCTCTTCAACCTGAATAGAAAGTGCTTATTCATGGGCTATGTTTTCCTGCTGTCTCTCACCACCCTCCTTCAGAGCTGGTATAGTTAGCTTTGGCTGAGACCTTCCCAGAGTGCAGATGAGGTTCCAAAGTAAATTCATATTGAGGTGTCTGTGGTATCTCATTGGGTAACCAAATGGAAAACCAGCATAAATGCAAAAAAAAAATAAAAAAAGGAAACAACAGTAGGTAACTTAAAAATGAGCCTGAAATACAACCTTAAAATGAAACCCACGTTGTCTTAATTCAGATCCCAATCTGTAAGAAAATATCTGTTTCTCTCCCTTCTACTGCAGTGAAATAAAATGACATCTACTAAGGAGCATATAATATGCATACCTCATATAATAAACCCTGCCTTATTACTTCTTTACAGAGTGCCCATTTACTGTGAAAGTCATCACAGGAAAGAAAAACTCGAGGTTTGAAATATGAATTTGATACTGTAGTGAGGGAAGTGTTCCTTTTTTCCTTAAAAGTTACTATCCACAGAAAATTAGAGAAAAACTATTAATATGGATGGTTCCTTTCCAACAGTTTTGTACCCTAAAATACTTATTCTTGAAGAACACTTTAATAAAGTCTTGGTAAATGACATCCACAGCCATTCCCTCATCCACTCTGTGGAAGATGTAGGTCATCAAAGGGTGACTATGGTAGTGCTAGGTTGATAGTCAGATTAGACTATCTTGATCACCTGGTTGTCCTGTATGTGCCATGTGATGTCATGGAAGATCATCTGCCACATGGCCCTCCCCAGCACCAAGGTCACACTGACAAAGCTGTAGGTCCCCATTTGTTCCAAACCCCTTGCGATGGCCAGGAATATCTTTCACTGCATCAGATTGCTTATAGCTCCATCCAGCCTGACCCAGAACATCTACAAAGTAAGAAAATCCCCAACATCTCTGGGCAGTCTCTTCCAGCGTCTCATCACTCTCATAGCAAAAACATTCTTCATTATATTAATTTTAAATCTACCCTCTTTCAGTTTAAAGGAGTTGTGCCTTGTCCTATTACTGTGCCTTTTCACCTTATAAGGCTTCTTCAAGTACTAAAAGGCTGCAATAAGGTCTTCCTAGAGCCTTCACTTCAGGCTGAACAACTGCAATTCTTTCAGCTTTTTTTTTATAAGTAGGTGTTCCATCCTCCTGACTTTTTTTGTGGCCTTCCTCTGGACCCATTCCATCAGATCCTGTGCTGAGGACCTCAGAACTAGATGCAGCACTCCAGATGGGGTCTCACATGAGAGTAAAGCAGGAAAACCACCTCCCTTGACCTGCTGACCACTTTTTTTGATGCAGCCCAGAATACATTTGGCTTTCTGGGCAGCAAGTGCACATTGCAAGCTGATGTCTAATTTTTCATCTACAAATATCCTCAAGTCTTTCTTCTGCACTCATCTTTCCTTCTGAATCTCAATAAAAGGTGAATTTTTATAGCTAGCAGAAAAAGAAGCTCCATGAAACATAATACCTTCTACTCCTTCATCACTTGACAATTCAAAATCACTTGAACTAATTGCGTGTGCATCCTGGAGGAAGAATTACAAGAAAGGATTACCTTTGAGGCAAAGCTGAATAACATACGCCTGCAAGCCAGGATTACTGACATTTTCTTGAATGTATAACCTTTTGAGAAGAAAACAAAGTTTCATGCACCAGCTTTATTGGAATTAAAAAAGATGAATAAATCACTTTCTTGTTTGTACATCACCTATCACTAAGAAAGGCCCCACAAAGTATAGAGATTTGGTTACATAATAAGATTATTGTGTGAATCTGAGCAAATACTATTTTGTCTCTTATTCTATATATAAAACAGTCAGTGATAACATTATTCTTTCCTCCCCAAGTAACATGACTGCCATAAAAATCTAGATCTGCAGAAGTTTCTTCTGAGAGTCAAAAGATTCAAGAAAAGGTCATAAGACTCTCAGATCCTATGATACAAGCCACAAACACAAAAATGCAGTACTGATATTTATTTAGTTATTTTTACACTCAAAAATTTATAAAATGACCCATATATCTGGAATGAGGCAACCCAAATAGAATGAATCCTAATTATATAGACTATATTGAGAAAAAATATATAGTGGCTTTGTTTTTACCTTTCTTAATTTGTTTTATCTGTCTTGTTTATTCCATAACCTAAAAACATCAGTAATGAATATAAGAATACATTATAAAGAATTTTTGTCTCCACGAAACAGAATTTATAAAAAATATTCTGCTTCATGGCTGTTTGAATTGCTTTATTATCTAACAAAAGATACAGCAAAGTTATGAAAATAATTTGCTTAAGCGCTCATTGCTTAATTTTTTTCTCTTTGATCTTACAACAGATAAGATGGAATACCAATTAATAAATCAGAGACTAGCAAAATAAAAGTTTACTATTCATTTTGGAATGGTATCGTGTATTTTAGCATATGTTTTACATTTTATGATCAATCTATTGTTGAGAAGTTCTATTAAAAACATATATATACAGATGGCTGCAGCTTTAATATCAAAACATGCTTAATTCAGTACAAATTTGTATAAAATATTTGAACACACAGAAAAATATTTGAATGGTGCAACCATTTAGAGGCTCTTTTGGTGAAAATTTGTAATGAATCCGAGTAGAGAAATAAGCAATTATTGCACCGACAGATGAGATGACACAGGAAGGAAAAGCAATTTAAATCCCTTAAGGGTGATAAACACAGTGGTAGTGGAAACAATGTGAGGAGCAAAGTGGATATATGGCATTGTATTAATAGTACTGGATGTTAACAGCTACCTAAAATTATGAATCAAGAATAAATTTGTGATTAGATTTTTTTTCACAATATAATGAAACATAAGCACTCATGTCAATGAGGTCTCTTTGTATTGCTTTGTTCACATAGTGTGTAACAACTAAAGGTGAGCATCTTAAAGACTATTTCTTTAGATTAATTAATTACATTAATTTTTCCATTTGATATGAAATAACGATGGAACATTGAAACAGAAGAATGTATTTTTCTAGAGAAAAAAAACCCTGAATAAACATAAACCCAAATAACTCAAACTGAGAGGAGTTACATTGGTAGGCTGGATGAAAAGAAGGCATCATCAGTCATATTTTTGAAAGTGAACAAACACCCCCATCTTTTCAATATTTGCATGCCAATTTCCAGTCTTTTTCTGCCCAGATAGTTAGGAGCAGCTGTTGCTATTGTCACTCCTGGAACCAAGAAGTTAGTCAATATTTGACATCTTTCTGGGATAGCATATAATATAAATGAGAAGATACTACTAGGTGGGTATAATCTCTTTGGACTCTTTGCAAGCAGCAGTTTTGAGTATTAAGGGGGAGTGAAGGAAAGGAAGCACATAGAAATGATTCCCTGAATGCTAACACTAAACAGAAGCAACTTCAGCTTTTCTGCTCAGAATTCCCCAGGTTTCACGCTGCATAATCATCCATACTCAGAAAATTTTCTCATGGTGATGCTTATAGCTGCACGTCCTGGCTTTCTGGTGTATTTTATTGCTGCTAACATCAACTCTTAGACTTTAAATTAAAATTAACTAGTATTTATTTTACCTTCCAACATCTTAGTATGAAGTCTGCAAATTTCTGTTTGAGAAAGCAAAGGCTTTGTGACAACTCAAAGTAAACTTCCAGATTATGGAAGAAATGCATGAGAAAAATCCCATTGCCTTTTCACTCTACACCTACCAGGAAGAGGGCTGTGCAAGCAGCTAGAACCTGGTAATGTAATGAGCATGCAAAGTATTTATGTGACCATACCCGTAAACTACCACAGATAAAGTTTTATTGATGCTGAACTTTGCAGTGACAGAAAAATGTCAAATTGCTCTTCTTCCTTATAATGCTGTTCTTCCTCAAAATATGTGCCTGGTAATCTTTCTTATCTTTAACAAAGTATTAATGTACCTTCACATTCTAGACAGGAATTCCAATATAAGCATTGAAACAAGCAAGCAGTAAGTATTCATTCTGTGGCAATTAGCCATGCTTTGCCATAGTATTCTGTGCACTTACTGAAGGCAGGTTGGCAGCAGAGGTTCCAGTGAAGCAAGGTGTTACAGCTCAGGGACACTGAAGAAATTTGTAGAGGAAAATATTGGCTTTGCTTTAAAGAGCACAAATGCCCAGAGCTCTTCAGTACCCTTGCAGTTAAGAGCCTTCCCTGTCCATCTGCCACTTCATCTACTCTTTTGATTGAGGAAGGTAGATTAATATGTGGATAAAGTAAAACAATCATTGTTACAAGAAAATTTTACCTTTTCTCAGCTGGCAGACAATGTTGAAAAGAGGTAAGGATGTTGCTGCTGAAAGCAGGCACGTTAAAACTCAGGATGTGCAGTGCTCTCCAGATTTATGGCCCAGAGAGTGCTTACAGGTGCAATCAGTGCTTCAGCTGCACGCAAAGTGAAGCAAACTAGATGGAGCTGTTTTGCAAAACTAATGCTGTGAGAGACTCAGCTATACTTGAACAAGGCATGCCTCATCCCAGTGTAGGTGAGTTCACTGGAGATATGTTGTGTGTGTGCTAGAGGGGCTGCCAGGAACCTAGTGAGTAGTGTGACAATAATGTTTCAGGGAAAGTCAAAGACCATACATCACAGAGAATTCACCATTTGAGAACAGAGCAGCTTCAGCTCTGCAAGTATGTAGTGAGAAAAAAGTGCACAGAAGGAGAATAGGACAGATACACTTGGACATACTCCGCAGTAGTTATTTGTCTAGAGAGCTTTTTGAAATGAGCACAAGGTAGATAGTGAAGCTGAGATACTATTATTGATAAGCTAGGGAATCATTTAATAGGTAATCAAAACAAACTCACCAAAGAAAAATGCATTTAGTATTACAAATGTTGCAAGTATATTTTCCACATCTATCTGAGTTGTTAATATCAGTCAGGTCTGAAAGAAACAACTGAAGTCTTAGGAGACTCCTGAAGCAACGTTTTAGAGCTATTTGGAACAAGAAAGAACTAGTTTATGTTATGTCAGAGATTATCTCTTCTTGCACAATATCTAAAATTATCATCTAGACCACTCTCAAATGAAATCAAAGCAATGTTAAATTCTTAACCAGTGAAATGGAGGATTAAGGTCAGCTTAGCTGTTGAGCTTTGGTACTTCTAAGGAATGTCCAAATGCCTACTACAATTATCTGTAGGTAAAACAACACAGGTGAACAGAAACAGTAATAATTTCAAATATGCATAGGCTCTCAAAGCATAATGCATTTATCTTGCACCTTGTTACATGATATCCCATATCAACATATTTCTCTATCTTATGCTTTCAGGCTAAGGGACAAATATCAAATCTAAGCAGTCTGTGTGTGGCACACTCAAAATCAAATGTGTGAGAAAAAAGCAAAGATGGCTTGCTGCAGTCTATTCTGAAAAGAAGTTCAGAATTCAGATTTCTAGTTTCTTGTGAAAGTGATGAAAACCGTAGCCATATACTGCTGTAATGTTTCTTCCATCAGTCTATCACAACCACAGGTCTGTTATAAAAGGTAAGGAGAAATTAATGGTTTAAGAGCAGCTTCCTCTGCCAGTGAAAGGAACTAATTTCACCAGTGAAGGCCTAAGCCATTTGCTCAGGAAGCATACTGGGTTTAAAGTTGTTATTCTGATGCCTTGCAATCCATTAAAAAATGAATGATACAGCTTTTTATAGTTCTTGTGTGGTTTGTCAGGGCAGAGGTTCTATATACTGGAAGACTAGCCACTACATAGATAATGTGAGCTTAGATTTTTAAACTCATTTTTGTTCTCACCACCTCTACATATCTGACATGCAACCGAAAGTTCTGAATCACTGATGAGAAGGCTGAAGCACTAAGGAAGAACTATAAAATAATAGCAACCAGAGCTTTTTTGGAACAGTTAATACAATAGATCATTAGAGTATGATTTTAAATATCGACTTGAAGAACATCTTGTTTGTTCAAATCCTATAAAAACAACTTTCAGCTGTTACGCCACCTGTCCAGCTAACTGCTTTCAAAGCTGTATTTATAAAGCCTTAAACATATATTTAGGCTTTATTATCACAATAGTTTGAAAACACACGAACGGACAGGAGGCACACATAAATGTGTTTAGAATACTCTCACACACACATTATTTATACATATAAAGGTGACAAAAACATATAGGAATGCATTATATTTATAGAAATATTTTTTAAAACCCATACAGAAAAAAAAAGTCCTATTATTTTGTACATCTGGCATATGCATTGTCCATCATGAATAAATATGCAATTATAGAAAAATCCAAGTGTCACATCATATGTTATTTAAGCTTTTTTATTTTAATGAAAAAAAATGAATAGCTATTGTTGTTGAAATGGATTTATAGCTGAAATCCTGTCTGTTCATCTGGATAGCAGTTAAGATGACAATGTAAACAACACTGTTTTATTTATTTCTTTTAAATGCAGGAATTGTACAATACTTTCCACCAGATTTTCAGATTTGACAGCTGCATGGCTGAAGAGCTTCAGATATTTTATCCTCTTTTCTAATCAAGTTTAATTTTCAGCACAACTACTTGGCATTCTAACAATGAAAAATGCTAATTCTATGAAAGAGAAAGACCAAAAGTAACTAATAATAGATTATAATGAAAGTTTTATGTGCTTTCCCCCTTAAAATAATTTTTAGAAAATTTTTAAGCCACTGAGTTTGTTGTGAGAAGTGCATAACATGGAGAGCTTACTTTTTATATACTTATTTCCATATATCAATTCAGTGACAACTAATGGAAAAAAAATAGTACACTACTCTTAAAATAAAGCCTAAATAAAAAGCAATTGAAAAACCCACAACAGTAACTCAAGAAAAATTAACATGGAATTTCAAAAGTTTGTTACCTAATGTTATTATATTTATGATCCTTGTCACACTATTTAATTCCTTTCTGTCAACTTTTATGCCATTTATCATGGAAAGGAATAGCTGGCACTTTGATTTTACTCTAAAACATAATGTCAGACTTTGGTAAAAGTTGTGCAGAAAAGCATGTTCAACAGTGAGCATAGGCTAACTGTTTGTACACATAATACTTTCTAGTACCATCTTGTCCTCACTCCTAATAAAGCATAAGCCTTAACCTTCTCCTTGACAGATTTTAAATTTAAAACCTCCAGCTTCATATCAAGGCTCTCAGTCAGCCTTAAAATTCTACTGCTCATCATAAACCATATGACTATCTATGTTCTCATTTCTTTTGTCAACAGAAACCTTCCCTTGAATCTCAGGCCTTGAACCAAATCTGAGATCAACATTTATTTTGCTTCTTATGCCCACTCTCTCACAATAATTTCTCTAGTCGATAGGCTTCTGAACAACAATTTGGTAGTAATATCTGTTATACAGCAGCCAAAACGTCCCTTCTAAAAATGCCTTCTGATCTGAACATCAGTATTAATCAATTAATGTGCTAACTACATTAGAATTAAGAATTGCATAGCCTTACATTCCTAAAAAAATTTAACAGTATTTAAAATGTGCAAATACAAATGCACATATGACACACAAGAACTCATTTCAACCCCACCTGAAATGTGATCCTGATTTTTTTTCTCTACTAAACTGTATAAGTTATTTCTGGGAAGATTCCTGTACCCTTGAAAACTTTTCTTCATGATAATAAATTCCAAGATCAGTGAATTCTTTTTTCCAGTATTCTAAGGAATTAGCATAACTTCTCCTAGTACTTCATGAATGCAAATTTCCAAGGCAGTCGGTATTAATTGTAGTTATTTGCATTAATTTAAGAGGACTGGCCTATCTCAAATAATAGAAAAACTCCCAAAAGTTCAATAGGAGCAGATAAGGAAGGTGCTCATTCCCACCGGTTTCACCATGTCAAATTCCAGTCTAAATTCAATAATCAAAAATTTGTATAAAAATATAAGACAAGTGAGAAAAGACTGTGTTTTCAACTAATTCTTCTAGTTGCATAGGTTGATCCAGCAACTTTGCTCAGCAGAAGGAGGGGAGATGAGTGAGCAAATGAATTGCTTTTCACTCTCTTTAGTCACCTCTATTTAGGGCTGCTTGCAACACGGCAGATGATGCTGCCACTTCCTCTCCATTGGCTGTCTGATGATTTGCACAGAGAATAGCACACTTCAGAAAGCTTTGATTTTATTAATCACAGGGGAAGCAGCTCTTAAACTTTCTGTGATATATCCATGCTGATTCAAGCATTTCAAAATCAGAGGTTCAGCTTTTCAATAGTGGAGTCAGACAATAAACCCATTGAAAAAAATTCGGCTATACTCAGAAGAAGGGAAACTTATTGTTAGTGGGATAGGAATATCAACTGGGAAAAAAAAGTAAGGCAACATGCACCCATACCTTTAAGTGTATCTCATCTAGAGAATCCTCATGCTATTACTTCAGATGTGCACGAAACCTGAAAGTAGAAGAGACTTAAAAAACTGAAGTAAATTTTTATCTGAAATATATAATTTTAAAAAGTCCTTCTAATGCTGTTTCCAGCAAAATCATCACAGAAATTTCCTTTACTTTCTTTTCTCAATTTGACTTTAAAATTCCAAATGAAATACATCTGCTCATTTATTTGCTAGAGGATTAAAACTCGTTGTCTGTGTATTCTTTTATTTTCATTTCCCTCTATGTAAAATAGAAAAAAAAAAGAGGAAAGAAACATTACTGAAATAAAAAGACAATATGCTTCACAGAGCAAATATATTATTGCTTATTTGGTTGTGTTCAGAAAAACAAGTTTTACTCTTGCTATCTCTCATCTGAGCTTTGTTTTAGTGTATGACTTTTCTATTTTGTACCTCTGACTCTCCCTTGTAAGAACAAGAATTCTTACTACAGTCAACCAACTTTCATGACAAGAAAAAAAATTCCAATGAAGTAGTGCAGAGCTCTAAATCACAAACTGAGTCAAACAAATTACATTTTTGTACTACTATACAGAGATAAATGCACTGGTACTATATTTGGAATACAAAATAAAAAAATTATAGCAAAAGTAAGATAGAGAAACCTTTCATTATCATCTACCTGGAAGAATTATACTGCATGCCAAGATCAACAAATACAATTATCATGTTGACTAAAATAAGATTATTAACTATTAAGAGTTCAATAAATCTGTAATCCTGCAATGTGAGGGAAACAGTTATTTTTGTGTTCAATTTATTACGGCTTCAGAGATATGAATACAAATTATTTATTGCATGCAGGGCAAGACAATTACTTTTTTCTGTCTACTGTGGCACCTCCTCAGTTTGTTCCCCAGGAACGAAAGCCAGTGGTTTTTAGATATTTTTATTTTGTGTATCCTAAAGGAAACATTAAAGTATAATCACCTTAGCATTTTGTAAAGATAGCATATGATATAAAACTACACACTAAATCAATATTTATCACTTCTCATAAGAAAGGCAGACTGTCATGTGATCTTGATGATGAATCCCATACTTAATTAAAAGTCTGAATGTTACAAAAATCTAAAGCACATGCTATAAATTCCATTTCTATGCTATTGAAAAAAAAATAGAAACTGAAAAAGGGAAAATACGGCACTCATAGAAAGAGTTGGGTTTTTTTAGCTTTCTAAAATTTAGAGTGCATTTGAGAAAAAAAAAAAAGTCTCCACTTTTATCGCATTTGGAGTTGAGTAGTAACTCCTAACAGGCTGTTTTTTTCCTCAAAATTGAAACCCAGTGATACATATTTTACATCAATATCAGTACTCATCCTCAACATTCTCAGTAAAAGCACAAAATTAAGGAAGCAGACACCCACTAGCTATAACATTAGAGAGAAGGACAATTGTTTATCTTTTTATTTACTCAAGACTTTTAAGATTTTACAGAGAAATCTCCATGCCATTGATTCCAAAGTCTTTTTTTTTTTTTTTTTAAGGATTCCAAGTATTTTTTCTCCCATGGTAATGATTTAATGTACATAATGAAATAGGCAGCTGAAAAGAAAATTTGCTATCTGCTTAGACATCTTGAAAGAGGTGGAGTGGATCACACCAGAGTTCATTTAAACATTTAAAATTTAAACTAAGTAAGATTGTCCCATTGTTTTCTAATGACCTCTGAGAGGAAAGCTTTCTCCAGAACATTTCATCTTATATATTTTAGATACTTAAAATAAGAAAAGTCAGGATTAAGAACAGCTCAATTTCATGCTACTGAAAATATTGAGAGGCAAAAGCAACTAGCTTAGACTCAGGACACCTCACTTTAAAAACCTAAATATAGTGATCAATGCCTCATTTCTTCATTATGTCAGTTTTCCTTAGTATAGAAATGAAGCTGGTAACAATCTGTGGCTTGTTTCAAGGCCATGTTCCTATTTTCTGCATCTATTTTCATTAAAAATGGAAAGCTCTAAGGCTAATTAAAAGAGAAAATTTATTCTATTCTTAATGCTTAATGAAAATGGAAAGTTATGTGTGCTATGATCACAGTTTTAAATCAGCATGTTCGCTTTTTCCCAATTTTACCTTCATATATCTAATATATTACATACCTTTCCTTTCTTATCTAAGTCTTTGCTTCTGTGTCTTTATGTATTTATCCTCCTTCTCCCCAAACCTGCAGTATGGCACAGGCAGCACTGTGGTTTCTCATCTCTGTTTTTGAGATACATGTCAGAAAGAAGAAAGTAAGGAACAGAGAAACATTGACTTGTCAATTTAAAATGACCTAACTTGGTTTTAAAAAAAAAGAAATAAAAGAGGACTACTGATGAGACTTGTCTCTTTCTCCTTTCTTTCTGTTCTGTGCTAGATCCTCCTGAGAATAAGAAAACAAACATTTTCCTTCTTCTTCCAGTAGTCTTGACTGATTGATTCATCATTTGCAGGTTGCCCTAGGGAGGTCATTGGTCATAATTGTTTTCTCCTCTAGTAATATAAATCAGCAACCTCATTGCACTTGCTGAAAATTTAGGTTTCAAGTGTAGAAACTGTGGTAACTTAACACAGTGTACTTGCTCCATTCCAGAGGAATATTTCCCATTTTAATTGTATGACACTCACAGCAAAAAAAGGAAAAAGAGTTCTCCTTTGAGAATGAACCGCAGAAAGTTACTGGACAGTGACAAAGGTGAATGAAACCAGAGATTACAGAGAAAATGAATTTCAACTCTCTATTCCCTTCTCTTGATTTTTGATCTAAGAGTGAAGTGGAGGTTATGCTGGGGAAATTCTAGCTACTTGTATTTTTAAAGTCTATAAGGAATGGAAATCCAGTAATATCTTTGACACTATCATAGGTGAGAACACATTCAGGCATTGTATCTTTCTGTGTATTTTGAAAGAAATGTTGCAAATTATGGTGGGGCATACCTTTTATTACATACAGCAGGAATATTTCAATTAAGTATAAAGTACAGCTATTAAGCAATTAGTTATGAGAAATGTTCATTGACAATTTCAGCAATTTTGTCACAAACGATTATTCAGGGAAATTTCCCCCATACACGATAACCTCTAAAATGGGTGACTTAAATATAAGTGATCTACTCATTCACCTGGATGAATATTATGCAGGCAAGTTATTACATCAATAACTTGGAAAATTCAGTTATATTGAAAAGTCCTTGAAAACACTTGAAATGATAAAAAAAGTTCAGTTTATATGTAGTCAGTTTATATATTAGTTAACATAGTCAAAAATCATGATAAAATTATTTGGAAGCATGACAAAAATTATACATTCAATGTCAGGAAAAAATCTACAAACACTTAACATGAGACCAATATTGATGAAGGACTAAGTTTCTTGAGGAGATAACAACATGAATGATATGTCACTACAGTGGATAAACAAAGAATGAACAGACAAAATATATTATTACATAAGGAATTATGAAACTATGTGGAATGGAACCATCCAAACTGGATGTGCTGGTGAAAATAAATTACAATTACTAAAGCATGGCAACATTAATCTGAATTGTGTTCTTCTCTCATTTCATGTAATCTATTGGCCCCAGTTACAGACATGCTAATTATATCAGATGAGAGAAACTGGGACAGATATCTGCTTGCTTTGTCACCTCACAGTACTCGTGCTTTTAGGGTGAAAGGGATTGTATAGGGATAACTTGTTATATCACAATGCACAGAAATTGGTATGAAATCGTCTTTCTAACCACTGACAGCTGACTCCCAGCATGGCTTGAGACTGGAGGGTCAGCACTGTGCCAGCTGTGTCCCTGAGAACCAGAGGGCTTGAGATCAACAACTGCTTCCTGAGCATCAGGATGATGCTGCACCAGAAATGCTTCATTATGAAAGCCAAGAGCTTTTGGCTTCCCAGTTCTGCATTTCTCCAATATATCTGCAAAACACGACTGTTCAGATTTAGTTATGTCACTTACCATTCCGTTAAGATACTATTTCACTGTCTCTCCACCTTTTTGCTCTGTTTCTCCTTTTTTCCTACTTCACTGGTGGCTAAGCCTCTAATAATTCAGCTTAGGAGCCATACTCTTGGGTGGTTACTGTAAAAAATCAGTGTCTTCTTTCATATGGCACCATACAAAGCAAAGCAGATCTCTTGCAAGAACTATAAGCGCTATGTGGTTGCTGAAGTCAGCATGGTGCTAGTACAATACAAGCAGGAAATAAAATGCCAAACAGAAGAAAAGAGTTATTAACATTTTCAGAATAGCACCCCTCCCTGTCAACCAACCCCCAAAACACATCCCACAAATACAACCCCACTTCCAAAAAACCCCCAATCAAGCAAGAATAACTCACACCCTCCCCCCCCACAACTGTTTATGTTCTGTTTATGTCTCTTTTTATGACACACAGGCACCAAATATTGATTCAGTAATTAGTTGCCTTTTTCCACAAGTCTGTGTTATATTTAGATAAAGGATGTCAAAAGGTTCCTTCCCGTCTCAATCATCCCTTTGTGATGTTTTTGGAGAAAAAGGCAGAGGAATTGGGAGTGAAGAAATGAAGCGCAGCGTGGGAAAAAATGGAGGATGGGGGAAAAGGTGTTTTGCACCATCTGACTCTATTTTAGTTGTCAATAAATTAAATCAATTTTGCTCAAGTAAATATATTTTTCCCAAGTTGAGCCTGTTTTCCCTACGACAATTACTAAGTGATCTTCCTGTGTTCATCCTGCTCCCTGCACATGTTCCTCTGAGGAGGGGAGTGAGAAAGTGGCTGGGAGGGCATTTGGCTGTTAGTCAGGACTAAACCACCATACTAAAAAGACCCATGCCCATGCTCAACACACAGGAAAAGATGAAAGGTGCTGAGTTCCATCAGTGTGAAAGACTTTAAAGGAAGCAGCAACGTTGGCAGCTCTAAGACATCAATAAGAACACTGGCAACTCAGATGAATCTCCTGGAAATGCGATGCACAACACTGCCATAAAAAATAACTTTTTGGCATTCCATTGCACAAATAGGGTAAAAGATTAAATTGAAAAATAGACTGGAATTAATCAGTTTCAATACAATCAACAAAAGAGCTGAAAGAAGTTATTTTCATATATGGACTAGCACTCTTTCCTTGAACCTCTTTTCTTCACCTCCTGGAGAAACTGTTCTGTGTCTCTTGCTTTCTGCACCTATGAAGTTGTAGCTTCTCTTTTTTTGAAATGTGTAATCTCATATTTGAAACCTTTCCAAATAAAACGCTTTAGATGCTTTTCTTCTTTATGTTACTTCTCTACAAGTTAAGAGTTTATGGAATCTAGCCATTTGGGCAATATTTGTGAAACAATTATTTACTTAAAAAGAAATAATATGTATTATCATTTCCTTAAAAAACCATATTGAGTCCAAACACAACATTTATTTTCATGGATGAGGAATTTCGAGGCTCTGGTTTCATTGGAACAGACCAATGTAAATGAGGGAGCTGCTGACAATATCTGCTGAAAACATGTCTCACTCTAAAATATAAAAAAGCCTAGAAAAAGGCCACCCATGACAGGGTTTAAATGGCTGATTCCTTGTCCTTAAGAAATGGATGAATGAAAAAGGAGAACCACATTTCCCTGGAAACAGATGCTTATTTGTCTCTTTCTTAGAAGAAAAGCATTGGAAACACACAAGTCACTGATATGAAAAAGTGGATGGAAAAATGTGGAGTGAAAGAGCCTAGGACACATCACTATCTAGCAGCCGAACATTCTGAAATCACAACATACTGCTTCTTGTACAAATCATATGTAACAGAGGACCATAAAAAATAAAATAATCTTAGAGAAAGAGGAAGAAATATGGAAAAAAATAGAAAGCGAAAACAGAGCTGCCTCGTTTAAGCTCTGAATAGTTAATTATCCTTTGGCTAAAGCTCACCTTTTTTCTATTCCTCTGAAATACTGAGAGGGTTTTTTAAGAGTCACAGTCAATCATATTACATTTTGAACTAAATTACTGTTCAAATATTTAATATTGCAATCAGAGACCACTATTTATATATTTTTTTTTAATGTGTATTCTAAAATAGTAAGTATCTGAAAAAAAACATTCATATGCTTGTGTGAATCTCCTGAGAATAGCACCTTGGGAATTTAGAGTTCAAAATATATTAATATATTATCTATAAAAACATATACAATAGTGTATCTAATATTAATCTCACATTATGATTGTTACAACATATATTAAATATTACAATATATTTTATACAATGATTCATATTACTGTTTTATATGTTTTACATATGCAATAATTATATATATTAAATATATATGTAATATATAGTGTATGCATGAAAAATACAATTATCTTAATTTTGATTGGAAAATGAATCATGTTTCTGTTTAAAGTCATGAAATATTATGACTACTAGTCATATAATGAAATCAGAGCAATAAAAACTATTTATAAACATGACAGGGCAGTACTGTACAGGGTAGTACATTTCCTCAAATGAACACACCATAATAGTGATTTCTATAAGGGATAAAATCTTTGTGTGATAGAGAAAGATACTAGAAAACATGAAAAAACAGTTGTAAATAAGAAGAGAAACAGCAGACAAAGACGACATTATTAACAGTCGATCAAAGTCAGTTACTGCCTAGTGCCTTCTCGTTCTTCTGACATTCTTGGAAATAAAAGGCATTTATACTTCTCATACTTATCAGAATCACACAACAGAGTATGACAATAGTTTTTCACTCTCATAAAAGAACTGCTCAAACTGGGCAAACAACATTAACAGCGGAGGTCTACTAGTATACTTGATGTTTTATGCAAACTACCGAGAAAAAAACAGAATGGGAAATAATCTGCTTGTAACTGGTGAATTCAATTACATTTTCAACTCAGTTTGTGTTTACTTTAATTGACAGCATACTAGACTGTAACATTTTGCTCTGTGAACATTTGTATAAACTAGAAGATTATATTAGAACGGGTAATGGAATTTTAACTACAGGAATATAAGAGAGTTACAAGGGTGCATCTGTGGAGCTGCAATACATTAAACACCCATTGTTTTGTTGCATAAGTAGGAACACAGACACTAAAATGCAAAGGTGGTCATGAAAAAGAGTTTAATTAAGACACACTTCTTTAATATCTGTTAAGTATATACTGCAAGTCAATGACTATACACATGCTTCTAAAATGCCTTGGTAGCAACAAATTTGCTTCCTTGTGATTTGGCTTTATGAAGTGCCCTCTAAGGATACATATACTATAGAGGTACATTTTTTTACACACGATCTTTTAGGCTGTTTAAGTTTGCTTATTACAGTCAGCTGTTAATTGTGTATTCACTGTTAACATACTGCTAGAAGCTGTGACTAGCTGCATGCAGGAAACCACAGCAAAAATGCATTGAAGCGATGGTTTTGGATGGTCAAACCTACAGAATAAGAGAAAGATGCATGCACTGAGTAGCACTCAAACACTCTAGAACCCCATTTATTTTACCAGCTTGTCTTTCAGGGTCCCTAACTTATAATCAGTTCTGCTGCCTTTCCATAAGCCACTGCACAGCCAAGGGAAAATCCCATTTTGGATATGTTCAGAGTGTTGAATATTTGAGCATAAGATGAGTATGTTGGCAATTTGGTTTGGCCAGACTTGTAGAATCAGGCTGTCTAAAACCTTCAGTACAGTATTGTATTATTACACATGAGAATTATAGCTTTTGAAATGTGATTTTGGTCTTCCTCAAAATTTTCTCCCAATTAACTTGTAGGATTTGCCTACACAGCTGAAAAAAAGTTAATATTATAGAAAATTCGAATCTTACAGGGGTTATATCTTTATAATAAACATGTACACACTGGTCTTCAAACAAATCTGATATTAAATGAGAGAAACCTTAAAAGAAGATTTGGCAGTTCCTGTTGTTGAACATATAAGGACAGAAAGAGGGGCAACAGAAATATTAGGAAATCATGCACATTTCCATATCAACCCAGTACATATTATGGTCACAGAGACTGGGAAGATGAATGGGTTTTTGTTTATAAGATTTATTTAGGGCTCTAGAATTTTATGGATATTTCTAATTAATTGCTTAACCACAAGAAGCAATAAAGTAAGATTAATTTTCTTTTGACTATTTTTATAAGGAAACATATAAAGAAATTTAGCAAGAATGGGCTGTAAAACAATCATGTTTTGATTTTGTTTGCATTTTCAATCACTGTTGCATTTACAATATTTCTGTGATCTTTTTCTTAATGTGATAAAAAATAATGCCATAATGGGGAACAGTTTGACCTGTAAAAACCATATTTTAGCATGTTAGATTAATTCTATTTACACCTGTCAACCCTAGGACTTTTATAAGGAAAATATAATTTTAAATTTTTTAAAAAATTACAATTTAAAAAAAAAAATCATGTCCGTAAAAGTCCATTTTTCTTTTTTAAATTGTAGCTGGGAAGTTTTTTCAGCCGTATGAAGTTATTTGAACAAAAACATTTTTTCGGACATCTTTTAAAAAATCGATGGCGCAAGGTACCACATTGTCAGTAATAATTAAGGCAGAAAAACCTCTTACTTTCCTTACAGGATTATTGGTATTATAATCTCACAATTGAATGCTGTTTAAACATGAATAAAAAGCAAACTGTGACATATCACAGCTTATCAGCTACAGAAGTGCTGGATCAGATTCACTGAAGCAAATACTTGTGACCATGAACTGTGTGTTTCTGGTCCTTCCAGGAGTTCAGAAGTGTCAACGCTGGATTTACTGCCCCAATCCATCAGTTTGAATGAGTCCTGGTTTCTCAAACAATATTTGTGCAATGTGCTCTCTGGAATATGAAATTCTGATGATATGAAACTCAGTTGCTGCAGATGTGAGAAGTTCATGCATGCTAATTCTGGAAAACATACTTATGTGTAAAGAGATAAGCTTACAAGTGAGGCAGATTGTTGGTTTAATGTATATCACTGTGAAAGATGGTATAAACCACGTTAGCAGAGTGACATTGATTGGTATATTCCACATACATCTAAAGGCACTCACCGACACAGCACTAATCACAGACCTCAGTGTAGGAGTAAAGCATGGCCAATTTCAAAATACTCAGCACGTTGTGGTAACTTGCAAATAATTTGCAAATCCCCTTTCTGAAAATCAGTAAGGCAATGCCTTATTACCAGTTTTTAGAAGCCGAGAGTAAAGTTGCGAAGTCTTGGGAAGAAATATTACCACCATCCAAAAAATAGAAGACAGGAGACAAATCAATTTCCTTATATTCCTCCCGCCACTTTTCCCCAAAGAAAGCAAGCAATTCTGAAAAGAACACTTAATTTACAGCAATAGAGATGACTGGTCATTAAGTTACAATATATATCTATGTATAGCCAATGTATATCAAGCTGTCTCCAGTAAAAAGCCTGAATGCTCTATACATTTTCTTTTTTTTTACTTTGGAACATCATTCAATGCATAATTGTCATTTTCTTCAGAGTTCATGCCCTTTTCAGTGTCTCTACAGAAACAAACCACCAGCAGCTGCATGATATTTTACTGAGTGATCAACAAATCTTCTCTCCCTTGCATATGCTTTTTACTCCCTTTTGTTATGCTCTTCTTCATACCTCATGATTTGAACTATTTGACACACCAAGTGTTAGTACTGCTAAAGAATAACCTGCCTTTCAGATTCCATCTGATTTAATACCACCCTTCTGAGCAGAGAGAGAACATCAATAACAGGGAGAGATAGTTTATCACATCTCAGATCATGCACAAAATTATTTTGGAGGTTGCCTAACAGTCAGTGAGATGTGCTGTCAAGGAGAAAGGCTAATAAAAGCCGTGACAACCCAGTTTGTTCTTGTCAGTTTGGAATGCATAGAGTATTCCTTCACTTCAAATGTACTGTTACAAACTTAAAAAAATTGTTACTCAGTTTTCTACAAAAATGTACAAGTCCCAGAAATCCACAACCAGATTCTGGAAACCTACCAGCATATTTGAGAAAGGAAGGAGTTTCTGCACATTTCAGTTTTCTAGTTATTACTGCAAGAATACAAGATTATGTGTCATAGATGCCAAAATCTTATTCTTGTTTTTAGAGGAATGTTGTGTTTTTCATGAGCTACCATTTTTAAGGACAGAAGTAAGGGAACTTAATCTTCAAAAGGGCCAGTATAACATATCATTTTGATAGGATAGAGAAGTGATAATTTTGACCAAAGTATACTACCTGCCTTTTACATTACAAAAATTCTCACTGTACTTTCAATAGAGGTTTCTGTTCACTGTTGATTTGCAGCTTCATACTGCAAGTACTTGTACAGTGATACCCTAAACCCGGACATCTCCTGGTGAGGCACAATGCAGAAGACAAATAGTGTCAAAGTGTCAAATAGACAAGCTTAATTCAATTTTCTTCTCCTCTGATGATATTTCAATTTCTGACAACACATGTTCAGCTCAGGATTAGTGGTCATATACTCCTCATTCCCTTATTTGTTTCTTGTACAGGAGAGCTGCTACCCTACCTCAATGCAGATAAGTCATTTCCCAGTGCAAAAAAAAAGATAGGTTGGCCAGTTCCCACTTAGATTCTCTTACATATGATACTGTCTGGATATGCAAAGAAGAGGGGAAATGAATGGTAGGTGGGTGGAGAAGTGCTGTATCTGACTCTGTCATTCCCTTTCCAAGAAGCATTTCCAAGTTGACTGAGGGCATAAAATGCCACAGCATATCCTGAAGGCTTAGGCTCCAGATATCCAGGCTGTGGTCCTGCTCAAAATAAGTACAGCTCTTTTATAACTTCTGAAACTCTGATTCAAATTGTGTATGAGTGAATGTGTGTGTGTGTGTGTGTGTGAGAGAGAGAGAGAGAGAGGAGGACAAGGACAGACTGATGAAAAGTCCAGTTTTGCTTCCGTAACGATTCAGGGTAAAATTCATAACTGGAATGAGCATCAATGAAAACTTAAGAAAAACTTTTCCTGGTGAAGGAGGACTGGACTGTCTAACCATTTAAAGTTACTTTTGATCATCTTGTCTGGGGCTTCATAATAGTTAGATTTTTGTTTTCACCAATAATCATTTTAATGAAAAACATGGACTATTTGGAAATGGCAGCTCTATAGTTCTAACAGTCAAGGAAGAGTCTGCAATGACAAAGCATAGGAAAAGTATTCTGTTTTTAAGAAATGTAATAAACTAAAATGTGGTTTACATTATGCAGAAGCATAAAGACCTCTGATGTATGAAATTCAGAAAGCAGATATATGTGAACATATTTTAAATATAACGTTACTTTGGCATAATAGGAAACTGGCTGATATGCTATTTATTTATTGATGAAGCCCATTCTAATGGATTTCAAAATGACTTCTGTTAGATAAAATTTCAGAGGAGTGAATTATTTAATGTTCCTAAATGGCACGCTTGAATGCCTGCCACATTTTTGCAGTAAAACATCCAAAGACAAATATACTACTTAATTATACCAAAATCAGGAGATGAGAAAGAAACCCTTATTTGATTAAAAAACATCAACTCCATGATGACAGAAACTGTATATTGAGCAACAATATAATGAAAAAGAATCATAACCTGAGCATTAAAATAATGAAGTCTTAATACCAATAATGACAACAATAGCAATATGAGTTATGGGAAGACTTTTCTTATTGCCCAAATGTTGAGCACAGCAGGAGATGAATGCTTCTTAGACATTATGCTGCTCAGCTGCAAGATATATCAAGGCTAAGATTCATGCTCATAGAGTTATGATTAGATCCCATAATCCTCACTATTATGAGGGGACATGAATGATATTACACAGGAGGATTTAAGCAATAAAGACTTTTAACAGTTCTGATTCCCTTTCAAAGCACAAGTACATAAACAGCTTAGTTAATACAGCCACTTCTTAGCAACAGGATTCAAAGAGAATAATGGCCCACAAAGACAAAGCAGTAAGCTCAGCAGTAACAAATACAGCAAAAATGTTGTCAGCAGGGCAGATGATATTTTTAATATGTGAGAACCTCCTGTCACATATGGGAAGCTGGCATGTAGACATGCAGGGAAAATGTCATACAGTGTGCAATTACTCAATATTAGTTTAGTTTTCATAAAATTTAATTTGTTCTATGTCATCAAAGATGACTAGGTTCAAGAATAGTCAGGAAACATTGGAAAATACAAAAATATTTAAATGCCCTCTCAAGAAATGAAGAAAATAAAGGGAAATGGAGAAAACAGAAGAGAAGAGAGTAGGGCAGGGGATGGCCAGAACTGAGAGCAGAATGGATAAAGGAAACAGTGCCCAGGTCTTGTCCAGTTTGTTGTTCACAGGTCATGGAGACATTCAGTTCTCCAAGAAGCTCCATAATATAACTTCCTGTATTTGTTCCTTAAGGGTTTGTCCTGGTTTAGGGCAAATTTGGGAGAAAACATCCAAAGGGTTCCACTAGTAAACAAATTCAAGTGGCCTTTCCTTTAACTGATTTAGGAAAAAGATTTCTTCAGAGAGAAGTGGAAAATTTTTTTTATTTACCAGGCAAAGCACTCCCAGCACAACAAATGAACAACACCGAACAACAAAACCTCTCATTGCTCCACAGAGATGCCAAATTCAGAAAGTCTCTCCCGTGGCTGTAGCTCGGCTCAGTTGCTGTCGGTCACTCAGGGCTGGGAA
>JAWWMU010000106.1:76260778-76278509 GCA_035048155.1 Cinnycerthia olivascens
GGAAGGAAGGAAGGAAGGAAGGAAGGAAGGAAGGAAGGAAGGAAGGAAGGAAGGAAGGAAGGAAGGAAGGAAGGGTAATTTTGAGACATCCTGAGGCAACCTAACTTACACAAAAAATTTACTTCATTCTGTCAATGTGCCATTACTCCTGTGCTGCAGCTTAATTGCAGTGAATGGTGTCCTACATTTTAAAAGAGGCAATTTGTGTAGTGTTGCTTATGCATTAAAATACTCTTGCACATCAATAAGTATGGCATGTAGTAGCACTGAATGATTTTATCCACTGTCACTGGACTGTTATGCATCCTGCAATTTCATTAGAAAGTAAAATATACTTAAAGATGACTAACAGAAAGATAGTAGCAGACAAGATGAATCTGTGTCCTTTTTAATGCACTCGTACTACTTTGTGATGCAAGGAGAGAGGATTTGTCAGCAGGTGAAATGAAAATAAGCCCAGTCAGATGCTACATACTTCAGACTTATCCAGATACCACCTTAGATCAGTAAGGACATTTCTCCCTGCAATTCAATATGGATTCACAAATTCTGTCTCATTTCTTTCTTGTCTAGCTTTTTACACAGATTATTCTGGTCACAACTACTACAGGATACTCAAAGACATGAATCCAGTAAACTGATCTGAGATTATTAGTGTTTATTTTGAGGATACTTGAGGATACTTTCTCTGATTTTCTATTGAAAATTGACTGCCAGGTCACACAGGTGAATTCACTGCAGATGCTTGTCTCCCACACTGCTCTCAGTACTAAGACTAGAAGGGTTTACTAGGATTAGTTAGGACAGCACCAGCCAACCAATTTTATTCCATTGCAGAAGCCTCAGAGATCAGTGAAATATTTTTTCTCTTAGTTTTCTAATTGTGGCTGCATCCAGTCACTTCAGACTTCTTAGGCTTTTAAAAGATGTGCATCCCCCTTCTTAAGCAGTTCTAGGTCAATAAAATTAATATGAAGAAAGCATGAAATGATGTGATTTTGATAACTGATTTCATTCTGTCTACTATAGACATTTCAAGGATAAAAAACATACATGTTAAAGACAGAACTGGATTGTAATTGATGTATTTCATTGCTTTTTCAAAATATTTTTGTGAAACTTTTCTCCTCAACCAGGCAAATATACAATGAACAGTTTCAATACATTTGCATGGAGTAAGTTTGTACTGAGGACACTGTAGGTAAAGCGGTTTAAGTAAATTAAGTAAATTAAGTAAAGTGACTCAGGGATGCTTTATAAAATGGATGAAACTAGATTGTAAATGTTGTGAGAGAGGAATGTGTCGCTGAGATCCTCAAGAGCTGGAAGATGGCACTTTTGGAAATCATAGGGCAGGACTGCACAGATAAATCATATGTCACTACTTGGTCTCTAATAATTAAAAAGAGGGATTAAATTGTTTGCATGTTGAAGAATTCTGCCAGGATGTAGCTGCAGGATTGACCAGGAAGGAACAGGAGGATTTTAGGAGTCTCTTATCAATTCTAGTTGCACTCATAATGAAAATGTGAACTTTTGGGAGGACTTGTCTGTAGTATTTATCTTGCTTTGTCTTACACTACCAAGAGGGTAAATGAAAACAAAGGTGTTTTTTTTTTTTTCCTATGCATACTAGAAAATCTTTAGTACTAAAGAGGTTTGCCAGATTGAAAGTCTGGAAGAATAATTTCTGCACTAGTAAATCCAGAGAATGAATATTCTATTAGAAGCAGTAATGTCAGCTCTCTTAGACTAACCGATCCATGTGCCTCAGTCCTGACCTGAAGGGGAATACCTCCAGAGACAGAAAAAGTTCAGTCTCATTAAGCATGAATCTCTCAGCTTTTCTGTTAGAACTGTCAATCTCAGTTATCAAAGTAGTGGTGATGACATTCAGGATCACTGAGAACAGCGTTATTAACAGAATTCAGATAAAGTAAGCTGCAAAACTGAGATTACAAAATAACTTTGTTGCATCATCTCATTTTCTATGTCCCGAATGTTTAAATAGTATTTGCATTTCTGTTGAGTTTTCACTACCCATATTACCACAATTCTAATAAAAAAAATCTCTGCTAAAAATAGAGTAATTAGCTAAATATTCTGTTTGGAAAATGAAGTTTTAGTATTTCAGAACACCCGAGTCTTTGAAATCTGTTCCAGCAAGACTGATTTATAAAATCACTTTGGGGAACTAGTTGACTTCTATTCAAGCTCAAATTTTATGGCTATCCAGGCTTCCCAGTACTACTTTTCTTATTGGAAAGATATAACTAAGACTGTCATTGCTCTGATAGCAAGGAAATATCAAATATTTGAGCAAAACCACTGCCAGTTTCCTCCTGCATTTTTCTTTTCACATCATTTCATTCTTCAGGTTCACGAACAGAAGCATTCATTTCCCTCATGTATTTATAATTAGGTTTGTATGGCACTATAGATAAGACCTGTTATCACAGCTTTTGTCACAAGATATTCTATTACTCAGAAATTATACAGAAAGAACTGAAAATGGTACTAATCTAAACCAAAAAGCAAAAGTAGTTTTCTAAGAAATAGCCAAGGTTAGGTAACGTCACTTTGAACAGAGAACCCAATCACTCGGTCACTTAGATATAAAATGTGATATACAGGACAATTAAAGTAATTGCAAAAAAATGTGATTTGTTTCAAACCTACAGCAGAAAAAAAAAAAATAATTCTGTGTGCTGCTAATAGGAATTAACCTACACTGCTCAGAAAGATTTATTATATCAATGTACTCCTCTACTTCTGGTATTTATTTATCACTATATTGTTCTCATGACTGTCCCCAAGATGATTTAGAATATAGAGAGCTTGACATACCTTTTTTGAAAAACAGTCTGTTTTAATGTGGGGTTTTTCTTCATATTCACTACAATTTTATAAAATCACTCTCAAGACCCATGGTTCACTTTCTCCCAAGTTAATGGGTTCATGAAAAAAGGCTCTGAACCACAAATCAATTCTTAAACAGATCTTTGAAATCTCAGGAAAATTTTCCACTCTACTATTTAATCATAATTTCTTTCCTGATTCTATTTAGTTACAGTGTATCCATGATTCATTGTTGTCTTGCACATCAGCCTTTAGGACAAAGTTTTTCTTAGAGGTTTGAGAATTGTTCTGAAAAGAGAATTAGAGAAAGTCAAAGTGTCATAGAAGTTATTCATGCCTCAGTTATCCCAGTATTTTTAAATTAGTTGAGTAACTCCCAACTTTGTTTATGGGGATCAAATTTAGAATTAATCTTCAGTTTTAACCTGCTTCTCTAAACTCTCTCGACCAAACTAAAGAATGTCGGCACTACACTCACTACCTTTCCTTAATAGGATGAGGCCTCACCTCGAATCCTGCATTTAGTTTTGGGCCCCTCACTGAAAGAAAGATGTTGAGGCACTGGAGTTTTTCTAGAGGAGGGTAGCAGAGCTAGTGAAGAAACAGGAGCAAAAGTCCTATGAGGAGCAGCTGAAGGAGCTGGGATTGTTTAGCCTGGAGGAAAGGAGGATACTATTATTATTATCATCATTATTGTTATTGTTATCATTATTGTTATTCTTATAATTACTCTGCACAACTACCTGAAAGAAGGCTGTCAAAAGGTGGGTTTTGGTCTCTTTTCTCAGGTAACAAGGTAGAATACAAGAGGAAATGACGTCTAGGGAAGGTTTAGATTAAATAGTAGGAAAAAATTCCACACAGAAATGATTGCTAAGCATTGGAACAGGATGACAAGGGAAGTGGTGGAGTCAACATTCTTGAAAGTGGTCAAAGGACACGTAGCTGTGGCTGTTAGGGACACAGTTTAGTGGTGGATTTGGCATTGCTGGATTAATGATTAGTCCTGATAATCTCAAACTTCTTTTCCTACCTAAATGACTATGATTCTTGGTTATTTCTGAAGATCAGACCAGGGAAAATAAAATGGAGAGAGATTGGACTTCAATATGTACCTGTTTTCTGAATTGATGGAGTCCTCTGAAAACTAAGAATGTAAATAAGGAAGCAAAGTTGAATAAACGGACAGATGGAAGAAAATAGTCATGTGTCATTTAACTGGCAGTGAAATGGGTGGAGCTGCATTAATGTACGACAATAATGGGTCCACGTTGTTGCACAGAACAGTCATAAGAACAAAGAGAGAACTGACACCAGTGTGTAAACACAAATACAATGTCAGGGTACGGGGTGAAAAAAAATAGACACCAAGCACTGAGCTCTGATAATTCAGAAAAACTCCCATAAGTGGCTTCCTATAAATATAACACACTTCATATTTCCATCTCTTTAAACTGAGATTTTTATTTCAAACTAACCATTCACTCGGCAGAGATGGGTAAAAAATCTACAAAAAAGATATTTCAAGGCATATTTCAAATTGGTTTAATTGATAAATACATATTTTCAAAGAAAAATAAGTAATTGAAAGTGTTGAGAGAAAATAAGACATCAGTGTCTCAAAAATAATTTTATATATTTTAATGCAAATGTTTCCATTTCAAACTCTCCAGGAATCTGGAAAATTTAGTAAAATGTCAGGAAGTTTGTGGACTTTGAACTTTACTATCTTTAAGTGTTTAAAAACTCATAGACAGAGGTTTTTGATGATGTGTTAATGATACAGGGTATTCACTGTAAAATAAATACCATGTTAATAATATGCTTTTATACCTTCACCCAAGAATAGTTTTCAGAAGTGTGAGACCTTGAAAAAGGAAAGAAAAAAAAGTCCTTATTTTTATAATGTTTTTGAACAAGACAGAAACTTCTTAATTTTTTAAATGTGATTTTAGATTTTAATCTACAATAGCTGTTTTTTTAATACGATCTATGATGTAACAAAAGTAGAAGTATCTGATAGAGAGTTTAAAAAAATAATCAAAGCTTATCCAAGTTGTCTTTTTTTTCCTACAGTTAATCTACAAGCTAAGAAGAAACGCGATCTAAACTGAAAATAAATTATGAGGATTCAAAGGAAATGTTAATCATCTATTTAAGCTGCCATGAACCGTTCTAAGGAAGACCAAAAGACAAGTAAATTACAAACTCCAAAAGTCTGGGATTTTCCTCCCATTAGAAGGAGAGTAACAAAGATTTGATTAAAAGTCTTCATAAGGACAAGGCAATTAAATTAAATATCTATACTTTAAAAAATCTGACATGAGTTTATCTATTGCCTTTAGTAAGTCCTCCACAGTGTTTCACAACAAATGGTGCTCTTGGCACAGTGTATTTATTGTGTGTCTTAAATTATTGTAGCAGGCAGTTAACTGGCAAAAATGAAAGCGTTATCTATGCTCCCTTTATTTGGCAATTACGACTAGCAACTTATAAAAGGTTATATTAATTTTTCTGTGGTGTCCTAGGTAGTAGTCACAGCAATCTTTACTGAATAAATCCTATGTTTTGTTAAAAAAAGCCTATCAAATGATACAGGGAAAATGCAGGTATAAATATTTCAGCACTGTTGCCTGAGAATTCAGTGAAAGTTTCAAGAGATTGTCTTCATTTCCTTTTTAAAGGATGTTTGCAAGATCAATAATGCTGTGATTCAAAATTTGAGATAAGTTGTGCTTCTAGGATATTTGAGAAAGTAAATTAAGGTACTAAAGCTTAGCCAAGTAAGCAGGTAGGGCTGATTAAAACAGACTGAGATGCTGAATTAAAACCAGACATTGTAAACCTATCCTTTCTAATTTTTGAACTTTCTCAGTACACTGTCATTCTTGGTTCTGTTTGAGACATGAAAGCTATAGAGATGCTAGTGATTGAGACTGCTGCATATAACAGGATCTTGTACTGCTTCTGCAGAGTAAAAACAGAGGAGAAGGAGAAATTGGAAGAGTGGCATAAGAAGAAAAAGTAGATCAGGGTAGAAAACAAGAACAAAAATTTAGTGATTCTCTCATGCCTTTGAGCAAAAGAAATCGTGAAAACTGAAACACACTGACAAGCTGCTAGTGATAGCTGTCACTCTTACATTTAAAGAATGCAATGAATTGTTTCAAACACTGACAAAGGAGGAAGTTCCCACAAGATGAGCTACCCCAACAGTTTCAGATAGTAAATAGGAAGGTGTAAATTCCAGGTTTATACGGACATGAAAGATGTGGAATTTGCACACTGGGCGAGATTATACTCTGCAGACTGTGGAAAAAGCTCAGATACAATGAGAGGAAGATACCAGGCCTGGTGAAGCAGATCTGGGTAACCTATTTGGACAAATTTCACACCACGGCAAACTGTAGGAAAGGGAGCAACTGCTTAACACATGCCATTCCAAGTTGTGACAACTTCATGTAGGGCCCTGGATACCCAGGATGTGGACTGCATAAAAGTAGTACCTCCAGAAGAACACTCTGAGGACCCCCACCACTGAGAAGACCAGAAGCAGAAGGGTCATAAGGATGCTGCTGGATCTCACATGCTGCTGACCATAATCTCTCTCTCTCTCTCCCTCTCTTTCTCATGTACCGTCAAATAAAACCCACACTATGAACTTTGGCATAAGGTCTTGTTTGCACCTTAATTCAGGCAGAAGCATCTCTAAATAATTGGACCCTATTGCTATTTCAGGAGTGGGATCCTACCGTTATTCCAGTAGATCATAAAAACTGCGAATACACTAAATATTATTCAGCTGTGACAAATATTACACTGGTTCAGTGTTGAAAAGATGACCCTTATTTCTATCACTGATGTCCCGTAAGTGATATTTTTGTATCTAAGGGAAACAGAAGCTATCTCTTAGCATATTCAACCTACCATCCAAACTTACCTCTTCAGCATTAAACACCACGTAGATGAGTTTTAGTTGTCTGAGATTATTGAAATTCTTCATTTATTCACTAAAATAAATATTTTCCCTTATTTCAGGTCATGTGCCTGTCTTATTTGAACATTAGGAGTTCATGATATGACACCCACAAGGAATACAGATATTCTTTGTGTACTCATTGTTTCCAAAGTTGTTATAAAGAAGTTTTAATTAATTGCAGATATTTTTAAAAATCATAAACATGTTTAAATCACAGTAGATAGAAATCCTCTTTGTGTCTTGATTTTTTCTATGCTGAAATATAGCCACTGCAGCTGAACATTCTGAAATATCATTGAAATAGAAATCACTGAATGATCTTTCATTATGACAGTGTCATCTGGTTTTCTCAAAATCAAAATTTATTGAAAAATCTTGCCCTTTTTTGATTGAATTGTTCAACTCACTCAAGAAATTAATCTATAACAGTATTCGGAATTTTTCAGACTTTATTATCAACTTAGTAAACAGCTAATAGCAAAATTGACAAATACCTAACAGAAAATTTAAAAACTATTAAATAGTCTCATAATTTGTCCCTCTTTATAGTTCTGATCCTTTTCTAACTGTTCCCTTGTTCTTCTCAATCATGCTGGCTACTTTTTTATTTCTACTATTCTTTTGCCTTCAAAGTCTTCTGATTTTGGCGGATTGAATATACAGGAGAGTGTTTAACCACTCTTATTTTCATGCTTCAGAACACATATTTTTGACATTTACTAGGAAAATATTACTTTAAAAGGCATCATTATTCCAGTTAACTTCAGATTCTAGATGATTACCCATAATTATTTTCAATTCTACAAAATTAGAACTTAAAAGAATCCAGCCTGTGTAGCGTTAATTTGGTTGTATTTATTTCTTTATTCTTATATAGAATTATGATCAGAAATGAAAGAGACAGCTTTAAAAAAATTCCTGATCTATCAGCATTTTGTCTTATTAATATGAAAAAGAAGCAACTGAAGAGAGTATTCAAAATTTTACGAGTAGTGCTGATCCATCTTTAACTTACAAGGAACCAGGATGGAAGGAATATTTCAATCAACTCAAACCCATAAAGGACAAATGGACAGAGAAACATAGACAGTTATTAGTAGTGAAAATTCAAAACAAACAAAAATATAAATGTGTAGTGTTTTGTTTAATTTTTGTCTCCTCAGGGCAAAAGGAAGTGGATTGCACACATGACAGAGGCTCTGATTTTGATATAGATTTTAGAAAGCATTAAAGCATAGGCCTGTTAATTTTCTATGAGGTTCTTGAGTGTACAGAGAGGAAATTCTTGGAAAAGATCCTATAGTTTTACCATCTTCTTATCAAATATGTAACAGAAAATCCTCTTGAAAAATAACTAGCAATAGAGATTTCCTTTGGGGCAAGTCTTTTAATATATTCCTGTTTATTTTTATTCTTAAAATGACTGCACTCAGACTACGTCATAGATATTTTTTGAGAATGTATTATTTTTTCTGTTTTATCATACTGTGACAAAAGTATTATTGCTTAGAATTATATGAGTTATGCAGAAATTATATCAACCTCTGAGATCTAGAGATTTTAAATGGAACGCTGTAGCTCATTGAATGCTGAAACGTACCTTTCATTTTGAACAATTTGAGAAGAATTTGGGACAATGAAGGTATTAATTCATCATGGAAACCCTAGAAAATGACACAAAATAAAACAGGATTCTGTTCTATCTTGATGCAGCGATTAGCTGCCTTCTACCTTTATGTTTTGATTTGATGTACTCTGGGAATTTGGTGTGTTGGCCATTACTCTGGAAAGCACAAGAATATAAACACACATCTGTGTGTGTCTACGCATCTGTAAATGTTTGGAGAATCTTTGCCCTTAGGAGGTCACAGTTTGTAACTTCCTATTCTGAGGAGAAAATACAAGTTTTAAAGGCAATCAATCAGTTGAGGAGGATTCCATTAAACATAGGACAGAAGTGAACCAAAGAGTAGGCGTGAATGCCAGAAAATGCTCACTTTGGAGGTGTAAAATACTGTCTTCAGGGGATTCTTTGCTCCTTATCGTCTCCTTCATGTGCAGAGGCCGATGGCAGCCTTCATCACTAGACTGAGGACAAAGTGCAGGAAGTCAAAAGGAGACAGACTGAACAGAATAGACTGTGATCTGTAGTAAGGCAGAGAAATGCCAGGAAGGTCATAACTCATATTTCTACCGGAAAGAAAAAAATTACACCCAAGAACACTCTCAGTAATGCATTATCACAAAGACATGCCTCAGCAGTGGTCGTGAGCACGTAGGTGGTGGAAGTAAGATGATCATGACCATGCCTTCCTGCTCCTGGGGTTAGAGGTAGAAACTCATTCAAAATGAGGCAGTGTCATTTTCATGCAGCACTACTTAGGCCAAGCGTGAATATGTGCTAGGTGATGGCTTGAAACCAGATCAGCTCACACAAAGCTGCCTTAATTATAATTTTGTTCTTTATACTACTATTGCCCACATTTTTTGATATATATAAATAGCTTGAATCAATATCTAAAGACTAATCCAGTGCCTTTAATGCTGAAAAAAGCTTTAAAGTACCTCCTTTTAACTTTCCTCAACTTCAATCTTTTTCTTTGCAAGAACATATGATTCATCATGTCTAACACATGTTTTTATTCCTAGATTTTCTTGAGTATTTAAAAATAGTTTGGATTTTTCCATTCATGCAGTGATGAAGATAAAATAATGTTAAAGCAGTGCTGCAGTATCAGAGTGTTTGTATACACAGTAGAGCACCAAATTAATTCACAGCATCTGTAATGTTTGATCACCCAAGGGGACATATGCACAAAGAAAATCAGTATTATCTAAAAGCAATTTCTGAAGTAATTTCTTCTGCAGAGATTGTCATGTAAGAGACAATGAATTTGATAAACATCAACACATTATCATCAGACCGTTCAGGGTATGAGTATGAATAAAATTTTAAATTAGAAGAGGACCAGAAGAGAACACTACAAATGTTTTTACAGAAGAATATAAGAGATGTCTGGCATAGATACTGGACAGAAACAAGTGTTCTAGGTTCTGCAGCATCAGCTATTTCTATGAAATTGTTGGTGTAAGACAAGGAAAAGCTCACCTCAAGATCACATTATATAATAGTTTTATCCCTCTATTACAAAGCTAATAGAATGGCACTTTTCTTATAGTATGTATTTTTTTCTAAACAGCAAAACCAATGCATTAAAAATTCTGAACTGTCAGAAGTATTATATTGTGTAAAAAAACAAATGTCATAATTATAATTTGCATTATATTCTGGTAATAAACGAATAGATGCAAAGAATCTGGGCATTTGTATGGTGCATTCATTTTCTAAATGGGTAAGTGAAGCATGAAGTTAGATTTTCAAAAATACAACAGGAAATTGGAGGTAAAACTTGAATTTAATTGATGATGAAAGGAAAAACTTTCAACAGATATTAATTGGGAGTTTAGATAAAGTCTAAAGGGAAAACAAACAAACTGACAAACACAGAATCCCCTCTTGGAAACTTAGGTGCTTTAAAAACCATTGCTGCCTCTATTTGTGTCAATTATGTAAGCAAGTAAAGCTGCACTACTGGATATATTGAAGGCAATGTTACATTGGCTGTTCTGAGTATATTAGGCATAAGTAAAATCATTCAAAACGCACAAAACAAGCCTCCACTTAGTTAAGTCCCCCACAGGGCCCTATTTAGAAAATGTATTCAGAGCAAAATTAGTGTATAAAGACAACACAGATTATGGTATCATGCACAAGAAGAGCAGCTCCAGTCATTTCAAAGCACAGCAAAGAGAAGCAAAAAACAAAGAACATGACTCTGTGGCCCACTGATGACAGCATCTCTGCTGCAAATAGAAAAATTTGTTTGTTTCAGAGAGTGCTTGTACATCTTGTACTTATCAGCTCTGGGGTAAAGTGCACTATATGTAAGCAAGCGATGGAACCAAACCTTTAATCTAGGGCTTTTGCTGGTTAAATGCTCCAAAAAACATCACTAGATCACAAATTTTATTTTGGGTCCATCAGTCTGATAATCTTAACAGCACAGCTTCATCAATAAAATAAGCCTACTTTCACCAAAAAAGTACATCCACCTTTGCTTCAAGGCTTATTCTTAGTTAGGTGATAGGTGCTACTGGAGAACAAGGCAAGGGTTTTCTATGGCAAGGAATGCTTTTTATCTATTTTTCTGAGATAAATGTGATGCCTGAATTGTTATATTGTAAAGATAGTAGAAGCAATAATAACCTCAAAACCCATTTTTTTTTTCTTCTTTTCTTCTTCACTAAATCCACAACCTGATGATCTGAACAAACATCCTGCTTAAAGACATTTATAGGGGCTAGTGTGTTAAACTATGTCTAAACAGAGATTAGAAATATGTTAAGCATTTAATTATTACATTTTAAAACTGAGATTAAAATCAAGTTCAGTGAGCAGACTAACAACTCAACAAGCAAGTCAGAATCCATGTGGACAGAAATTCTGAGCTTAAGGGAACAGTGCAATACTGACTCTACTGCCCATGTGAAAAGGGCAACAGCTTCTACTCTAAGCAGATCAAAGAGACTTCAATTATAAAGAAGAAACCTTAACTGTAAAGAAGGAACCTTAATTATCCTATTTGGACTGAACAAGTATAATAAAAATAGTGAGAATATCAGAGAATTAGAAAACAGTAGTGACTTTTTTAGGAAATATTTGACATTTCTCATAGAGCTCTATTTTATAATCACATTTCCAAGGAGGTCTCAGAGTTGCCTTTTTTCTTCATAAAGTAAATACCTTTTTTCCCAGATGAGATTTCTTCATATACTATGACTTTTACTTGAAGTTTTATTGTGTCAAAAGAGATCTAATGAAATCCTAGATTTAGGCATGAGACATGTAACAACTGGCTTAACATCTTTAAGAGGCACTATGAAAATGGCCATAAAGGAAACTTTCATAAAAGGAAATCACCTTACAGACCTACTAGAATTCTCTGTGGGGTCCAACAGCTGCAGGAACAAAGATCATCCATTTCATGCAGTCTACCTGGTTTTTCTAAAATACCTTCACAACTTGCTCATGAAAGGTTCTGAAAGGAACTAAACAACCCTCTTGTAAAAGGAATGTCACTGCACAGTTAAATAATTGATTAGGAGGTAGGGAAGTAAAGTGCAGGAGTGGAGAAGGGCCACTGGGCAATTTTCACGTTGATTTGTTGTGCTTAATACTTAAAAAACAGAGTAAGGAACAGAGTCACAAAGTCTTCTACTGAATTTTTGTTTTTTTCGGAACAGAATGGACAAAAACAAATGAGAACAACTTAAGGTGAGAGACTTATGATGTGAATGACTACACACTAAAACTTCCAAGTAAAAGTCGTAATATATGAAGAAATCCCATCTGGGAAAAAAGGTATTTACTTCATGAAGAAAAAGACAACTCTGAGACCTCCTTGGAAATGTGATTATAAAATAGAGCTCTATGAGAAATGTCAGCTTACTGTTTAACAGCAATCAAAACATCCAAATCAAATTCTATGAAGTATTTCAAAAGACAGAGGGAAAAAACAGAATGTAATTATGCTTTATAATAAATTCTTCATTTACTTGCCTCCTGAAAAATTTGTGTAGCTTGGTTCCATCTCAAAACTTGTGTAAAAGCTCAGAGAGGTAAATTCAGGGCAAGAAGAATGATCAAAATTATGGAATGTTTTCTCACTGAGAATGGTTAAGTGGACAGTACTTTTCCACCTGTAAAAGAGCTGAATCCCAAAAAAACAATAGATTGAAGAGAATTGGTTTTCTGTCTCTCATCTAATAGCAGAATTTATTGTATTAAGCCAGTAAGATCCAAACAGAAGAGGAATAAAAGGAAACAATTTTGCAGGTAACATTTGAATAAAGCCAAATTCCCCAGCACAAGACTTTTTGAATGTCATCTGTTTGGGTTTACAAACAATCTGGATTTGATTCTGCATGCATTGAGAGTTACTTTACGAATATCTAATTCAGAAATGAAGATGTTGGTTTAACATGTGTGAGTGCATTTGCATATATAGGATACATATGTCGGGGAATGGGTTGAGAGGAAGCAAGTGGAAGAGGGAAGCTTATACATATATATGTATATATTTTGGAATGAGCTACAATTCTTTGCAAAATGCTCACATGCACAGAAGCAACAACATGTAAATAGCTCCTGAAAGAATCTGCCTCATTCATCCCATGTTAATACCTCCTCAGGAACTCATTTCCATTCTTCCTTTAACTTTATCAATTTTGAAAGTTGCAAATTCACCAGATGAAACAAAAATCCTGTCAATCAGTGTCTACCCACATACTATTCTAAATTTTGAAAAAGCAGCAGAACTTTATATCTCCAAATTTCACCTTCTTTAAAATTCATGCTCTTCTCCTTTTCTTAAATCAGAAAAGGAATTAATTGCCTTTCTGAGGAAGTCACCTGTTTTTCTCCTCAAAGAAAAGAGGTTGGGTACAAGGAAATACCCAGTTCAAAAAAATTAGTGGTGGGAAGTCTATCATCTTTGGCTTTCCCTTACTCTAGATTGATTAATTATTATTTTATATTGATCTCTGTACAAAATATTTACTTAGAACCATTTCTACTAAATTTTCACAGAGGTATTTCAGCCATGACATAATTGCCAGCCCAAAATGCATGTGCAGTTATTAATGTCATAGGCTTAGAATCATATTTAAGTACAAGAGAGCTAACCTTCTAATTTCTACTTTTTTTTCTTTGCTTTTGAATTTTTCAGCTGGAAAAGTGATCATACAAGCACAAACACATGTAATATTCTATTAAATGTCCTTCACATTTACAGAAAGGAAATGTGCCTATATTAACTATAGAGATCTGAAAAAAAAAATTCCATAAACACACGACCAATTAAATATTTCTTTTTCATTCAACTCTCTTTGAAAACCAATATTTAACAAATCATACCACTCTACAATGTATGGTTGAAGATGACCTCCAACAGCAAGCCCAGCTGTAATTCATAATTTCAAATGTTTTTAAAGTAGGTTTTTCTACCTTTATTTTTATTTCATTCCTTTACTGAGATTATTTCATTCTTCTAAGAAACAAAGTATTTTAAACCCTTTTCCAGACAGTTATGGTACTTCTCAATGTTATGAGACTCAAACAAATTTCATGTTGGGATGTTAAAACATTCCATTGCCATAATTGGAGGGAGGACCCCATGATGAATAAATTACATTTCTCTGATCAATGTTATCTGTATAAAACCACATGAAACTTTTCAGTCTTAACACAAAGAGGACTTTTTCATTTCTTAAAAAATGTCATATCTAGGAAAAACTTGGTTACAATAATAAAAATACCCTAAAAGCAAATACACAAAACTACACAAGAACAAACCATGCCTTGGAATCCAACATCAGAATGTTTTGTAATTCACCCAACATGTTTGAAATAAAAGTGTGCATATCTGTGCAGGTGCTTGAGTTGTTTTACTGCTTAGATACACATATCTTTTATCCTCCACTAAATCTATCATAGGGGGAAGACACTAAAGTAACATTTATTCTAAACAAAGTCATCCAACTAGCCATTTTTACATAATACACACCAAGCTTCAATGTTGTATGGAAAACATTTTTATAGTTTAAGTGTCAAAAAAATCTGGTGCACAACTCACCAATAGGAAAAATGCAGATGGCCTATAATTTAGTACACCAAACAGTTGAAAGGAATAGTGAAAAATCCTGGAAGACAGCATTATTCAGAAATCATTATAGATTTTCATTGTTAGCAATTATAAGGATCGTCTCTCAAGTTCTCATTTTATGATTCTAAATAGATCACAGAAATAATAGATTCATGTTAATATGATATATTTTCTTATATCTTAACATACATTTATTAGGTTAATACTGATGTATTTTAAATTACCATAAAAATAAGAAAAAAGTATTCCAGTCGGATGTTGTCATAATTTTTTTTTCTCTATAAACAAGGGATCATTTCTCTATAGGGTTCCCTTTTAATCAACAGTTCTTGAGATCTGCCATATTCCAGGGATCAAAAATTTCCACCTTGTGAATATAATAAAGATTATCACACTGAGGAATCTTCATTGTCCTGCAAAGCAAAACTCAAAAGAATCAGAAGTAAATGAAGAACAGAGTACTCCATGTCTTGATAGGCACATGGGAATGGCAAAACTTAAAGCGAAATAACACTAGCCTAAGGATATTCTGTGTGATATTATAATGTGTATTTTATATATTACTTGTCCCAACATAACAACCAAGGGAAAAGTTAGTTAACAGTTAGAGAAAAGGGGGAAATTTTATAAACTGTTGTTTAGTTTCCCAAAGGCACAACATTTTTCTCTGAAGTATAAACTTTATATAATGCAGAGACTGAATTTGTCAAGTCAAATGAGTTGTTCTAGTTATTGATAGAATATTTTTGAACTATATTTTTAATGTGTGAGGGGTATTCTGTCTTTAAAATCTGCTCAGTGTGAGAAAGAAGAAGAAGGATATTTAGCAATCAAGGGTGAGGCAGACAAAAAGGGTTTGCTGAGATGAACATTAAAAAACAAATTTGAAAGTGCTAAAAATCCAGAAGCTTAACTCCCTATATAGGAACTAGTCTTTATAAGCTTATCAAGCACACCTCCTATGCTAAGATTCTTTCATTTGTCCAGTGACTTTTTTGTGGTGCTGCACAGCACTCTCTAAATCCACGGCCTTAAGGCCAAGTTAAGCAACCTAAAGAACAACAGTTGTTTGCTTCTGCTCCACAGAAACTTTTAGTCTCTTCTCGAGCTATGAGGTTTTTATCTTGTAACTTCTGCTCATATTGAAATTTTGGTGTGCGGTAGATACGGAATGTTAACCAACTCCATCCCTGATCATTTTGTGAAGCAAAATGAAGTAAATTTTCACATACTGAACTTCCATTAACTGAAAACGTATTATTAATTTATTGCAGGTCCTGCTAGACTGCATGGAGGGATGGTAGAAAACAGAAGAATAGAAACAATTGAACTTAAAGATTCACCTTCTGATAGAAAATGGAGTACTCAGCTTTTATTTTTAGTCAAATCTAGCCTGATCACATTTCATTATAGTAAAGTCGAAGAGAATTAAGTTAAAGTCAAAATTAGAACTGTTATAAAGACATGAGGAAAACTGTCTTTTAATCAATTTTTCCATTATAGTTTTGAGTTATTCGAGTTGCATAATAAAGGCCAAATACAGAAGCATCCCAATTAACACTGGAACATTTTTCTTCACTGCAATTTGGCATTCTATTTCTGAAAGAGAAGGTGAGTACTTCTTTCTTTTTCCCTTTTTCTCCCAACAGGATCAATCTAAGGCTATGGCAGCAAACCTATTATAAATTGTCTGCAAGTAACTGTGCTGTCCTGAGAAGAGAGTAGGATAAGAATTGTCTCTGAAATTTATTTTTCTGATTTCCTTTTGCTCTGGGCAGGTAGTAAATTTACTGTGACCTCTAGTGGCACAAATTATGATGTTAGTTTAGCTGTGCTTGTTTTGTGATTTGGGTCAGAGTGTCATTATGTCTCAACTCCATTTTCTCTGCCTCTCCTGTTGACTGCAGTGTGTGGATAGCAGCCATTCTTTTTTGAGCCCTGTACAGCAGGAGGTGTAAAGAATTCAGCCTCTATCCACGTTACTTTAAGGGCATGTAAAATAAATGACAAAAGAAATGCTAAGAATTGTGTTGCAGCTGATGAGACAGTGTACATATTCACAACACTGACATACCAATGTCTGTTTTTACTGGCATTGCCAGAGCAATGCACTTTTCAGTAGGAGTGAAGACAAAAAGTATTAGCTGCAATGAAGACCCGAAAGCAATAAAAGTGCAGTAGGACTCTTCAGTATTGACTGTAAGATTATAAAACATTACTTCTAGGACTAAGTCCAAATATATCCTAACTCTGACAGGGTAGGCTATGACAAAACATAAGAATATATGAGAAAAATTGGAACACTCTTTCCTGACATAAATAAAAAGAGTTCCTGCAGGAGTACCTTCAGATCCACTAGTGCAATGTAATAACAATTCTTCCCTAATGGAAAATGTACTTATTTAACTTAAATTTGCAAGATATGAACAAAATTTTAAGAGACAATTCTTTGGTTTGGAGAAGGAAGCTTAAAAGTATCAGTTCACTGTAGGATTGAAGAATCAAGAGTTATTGTTGAATATTGACAGCTTGGTGGATGAGGAATTGGTTGGATGGTCACAGCCAGGGTATAGTGGTCAATGTTGCAATGTCCCAATGTCCATCAGTGACAAGTGGTGTCTGTCAGGGGTCAGTACTGGGACCAGAACTGTTTAATGCCTTCATCAGTGGCACTGGCAGTGGGATAGAGCACAGCCTCAGCACGTTTGTAGACGACACCAAGCTGAGTGATGCAGGTGACAGGCCTGAAGGATGGGATGCCATCCAGCAGAACCTGGACAAGCTTGAGGAGTGGGCACATAGGAATCTCTTGAGATTTATCAAGGTGATGCTCCTGGGTTAAGGTAACCCCTGGTATCAACAGGGGCTGGGGGATGAAGACATGAAGAGCAGCCCTGCCAAGAAGAACTTGGGGTTAGAAATGGAGGAGAGACTGCTCGTGACCCAGCAATGTGAACTCCCAGCCCAGAAACCCAAACGTGTCCTGGGCTGCATCCAGAGCAGCTGTGGGCAGCAGGGGAGGGAGGGGATTCTGCCCCTCTGCTCTGCTCTGGTGAGACCCCACCTGCAGTGCTGCACCCAGCTCTGGGGGTCCAGCACAGGAAGAACAGGGAGCTGTAGGAGCAAGTCCAGAGGAGGGCTGTAAAAACAATCAGGAGGCTGAAGCACC
>JAWWMU010000106.1:76279367-76297671 GCA_035048155.1 Cinnycerthia olivascens
TTTCATGTTACTCAATTTTATGCACCTCACTGAACCACCACTGAGATTTTGCAGGCTCCCTACACAGACATTAAAAAGATATTAGTCTTATCTATAAAATTATATGCAGCAAAACCCTGGGACTGCTTTTCTGAGAAACATCTCTAAACTATCTGCTGTGGTAAATATTTCTGATTGAAGTTTCTCTACGTATATTTATTCTTCCTCCAAGTGTTTACAATCAAATGGATTTTGTGGGACAAAATCCTACAGTAACAATTATTACCTTTTTTGGTAGGAGTAAGGTCCTATTTCTATCAGCTTCAAAAGCAGCTCAATTTAATAAGGATTGACAGCTTTTAAAGCCTCTTGTGATGTCATCAATCCAGGATTTTATTTTTTTTTTTAATTTGAGCTTAAGAAAGTTTTATTTGAGAGTAAGCCATTTTTCTGAAGAAATTTTTTTCATGTCTAGAATCAGAATTAGTTCTAGAGGAGACAAGGATTTTTATTACATCAAAAAAAACAAAACATTGTATTTTTAAAAGATGTACAACTAAAATACTCAAATGAACTTCGGGATCATATTAGGTATTTTATAATATAAAGCAATAGATGAATCTTATACAAAATCACTATTGTTATAGTTAGTTATATTATAAAAATGAATGAAATTAATGAACCCATTTCCACTGTCCACAACTACAGAAAACCAGTGTATTCCAATAGTACTTAATATACAATTATCAAGAAACTGAGTATCTTTGGATTTTTTGACTATAAAAGCAGGTGCCATTATTAATAATAAGTTCATCTGAATCATATATTTGGTCTTGAGACACAGATAGACTTTTCAAAATGTCCTGTTCTGATACCTGTAAAACCTGCAATCTCTCTTCCAACAAATTCTTCCTGGGTTTTTTGTTTGTTTGTTTGTTTTTTAAATAAATTGAATTACTGAATTTTGGAACAAGCTTTTGGAAAGCTGATAACACCAGCTCTGTGAAGTCTGTATTGTGAGTCAGCTGGCTGTCACTGCTTTGATTGGAAAGCTCTGTGAAGCTGAGGAACAATGAGGAACAAACCTCCAGGACGACCCCAGTGGCGTGGCCAGGCTGCCTCTCTCATTGTTCAGCGCCTGCCCGCAAGAGGGGTCCTCACCCCCACCCCTTTCCTTCAGCACTTGCTTTCAGTGACAGTGACAGATGCAGTGTTGCTTCTCACACGTTTAGTGGATGATCTATATATTCTGTTAACACTTCAAAACTGGGTCACCAAAGGAGTGAGGATGCTAAGATGAAGGTCCAGCAACATAACAAACACATTTTTCTTACTGTTGCATCATGTTGTAGAGTGTCAGTTGTAGAATCATTTGAACTTTTCCAATACTCTGCTTTCTCATCAACTTCCTTTGACTCTTAGCAACAATCAAAAACTGTTCAGCTCTAGGCTGAACAGAAATATCAACACCTTGCTGCATTTTTTCCATCTTTATATGATTTTATAGGCTAATAATTGCTTTGTTTCTCGTGTCATTTCCTTGAGTGTGATTTAATCTGAGAGTAACTGAAAAACATACAGATTTCTTCTGGTTTCCACATTACTGCCAACATATTTGGTATTTTTCCTGTTCTGTTTCTTTATTCCAGACTTCATTCATAGTAAAACAAAAAATCTGTCTCTTACTCCAGAACTCAGATTTAAAAAAGCATACACAGTTCCTAGCCTAAGAAAATCATAAGGAAGGAAGCTTAGAAAACCTAAAGAAGACCAAAAAAATTCTCTGACTTCTCTGAAATTTTTAACAGCTGCCAAATGGCAAGATAGAAAAGTCTGAAAATTCCTACTCCAGGGTACCTTAGCTTTTGGGTAAGAAGTCTAGTATTTTCTAGTCTACTGGAAAAACTAGAAAGAAAAAATCATTTCATTAGACACAACTTTTAATATCCATATTAATATCGCCAGCTGACTTTTACTAGCTGCATGCAGCTCCATAAACTCTATGCAGCTTTGGAATGTATGTGAAAATTTGACCAACAAATTTGTTTGGAGTCTGCCCCTCAAGTGATTCATTGAGTATTAATGAGTAGACTGGGAAAAATTATCAAAAGGGAGCACTATATATTAAATGAATCACCCTCTTTAAATTTAAATGCCTGTAGAACCATTACTGAAATATTCCAAGTAATTCCAGATTCAGTAATTTAGTAAAACTCAGAAATAGTTCATGGCATGATCAGAAAAGTTTATGCTGAGGAGTGGAGATGCAAACTAATTCATCCTTATAGCAAGGAAATTACTTTCTATCACGGATAACCCAACTAAAACATTTCAATTGTGTTAGTATGTCTTCTAGACAAAAAAGAAATCAAATTGTAGTACATTGCAAATATAATCAGCATTTAATGTGCTGTAGCAATTCTGAGTCCTCATGAATATTGTTAAGTCTGAGAAGGTGATAGTTTGAAGCTATTCACCAAAGCCATTATAAAACGTTTGCTTAAACTATTCCCCCAGTACTTTTTTCCTCTGCCTTCTCTATGTCATTTTTAAAAGAAAGGACAGAAGAGTCAGGTTGCCATTTGAACCTTGATCAATAGAGTCCATTGTAAAAAAAATAAACCATGGATAACCAAAATTTCAGCTTTAAAAACAGTCAAATTCTTACAACCTGGAGAAAAATTATGAAAAAAAAGAAAACAAAACAAAATCTAACACCTCCCCCCCCCATAATGCTGTTGTATCTAAAGGCATTTTTTCAATTTTAAGCAAAAAAGAAGTGTAATTCAAAGTGTATGAGCTTTCCTAGATTTCTCCTTTGGTCTTGGCTGTTTTAAACTGTCTCCCCACTTGATGCCTCTCTGGGTCAGCAAGAGTTGAATCCTTTCTCTTTTTCCCTCGTGTCTTTCTCTCCACCCCACCTGAAAACACTCAGATAAAGAGTTGGAAATTACTTCAAGAATAAAATACAAAGCACAATGAAGGTAAAGAGTGGAAGCAAGAATGGAAACAATAATTACAACTTGATTTTATGTAAACCAGAAACAGACACTGTAGTTTTAAAGCACAGGCCTAAATGCTGATAATTACCACTGCAGGAAGGAGGTGCAGAACCTGAACCAAAGCTCTTGGAAGAGGAATTTAGAGGAATTCAATAGCTCAAGCATGTGAATCAACTTACCTTTTAGAATTAACTTCTAGAAGCTTACATCTACAGTAAATTAGCATGACAGCTGCCATTGGCAAACGGTTAGGAGGGAGAATTACTAAATAGTTTACAGTGGCAAAATGCCAAGGGAAAATCATTATAGGCAACGCTGTGTAAATGCTGCTAAAGTACACAAGACAACTTTAAATAGACTGCAGTTTACAAGGGGTTTGATAATTTAAAACAAGTATACTTTCATGCCAAAGATGAACAGTTGCTTATCTTATAGCAGATGACATGCAATGCTACCACTCTATACTACAAATCAGAAGTTAAAGAATTCCCATGAAAAATGAAAATATTTTCTGTGCTCACAGAGTTTCTCATTTATATGAAAAATAACTTATCTGTGTCAGCTTGCATGAATGGACTGCCAAAATGAAATTCAGTGTTTCCTGAGTATTTCATCTAGATACCTTCAGCTGAGATTACACAGACAGCTATGTTCAAATTATATTTTTCAACAAGGAAAGAAAGAAAAAGAAACTTTAAACAAGACAGTTTTTTTCTTCCTTTTCCCTGAGTTAAGTTGTATATTGGATTGGTGATTCTCACGATATCCACTAATAAAAAGCTACAACCAAAAGAAGCACCAAAGTTGTTACCTTTCCATGTGTCAAGAAGAAAAGCCAATACATTTTTTTTATATAAATGTAGTCTACATCACAATAGATAAGGATAATATTTAATACCAACTCCCCAGGTTCAAGATGACTGACTACCTTATTTATTGTCTAGTATAAAAGCTTCCTAACAACTTTTATTCCTCTTCAAAATATTCTGAAAGGTCTGTCACTTCAGTCAAGATTCTAAAGCTACAAATGTAAATACAATGAAAGAAAGTGTGTCCAAACACATTTACACGTGCATCAGTAGGCATTTTTGAAAAATAAATACTACAGATTCAACAGCAGCAGAGAATATATGGATGCAGCTAAGAATGAGGGTCTAATTTTTAACAAGCTTTTGCTTACAAAAAAGAGAGCTATTTTCTCCTTTTAGGATTTAAATTTTTGCTATATTCTCATAGGTAATTTTAATGAGGAGGCAAAAAACCCCCTGTAATGAAATTTTCAGACTTCCTGTCCTGAATTCCTTCCACAAGGTCCTAGAAAATGTATCTTCCCTGTACTTACTGCAAAACCTTATGACTGCATATGGAGCAAACAATTGAGAATTGTCAGTTCCTGACTGCAGTACGAGGAAAAAGTAATAGAACAACTAATTAGAATAGTACTGCTTCACAACAACTTTTCTCTTGGGAAAACAGCTACTGCAGAAGGGCAGTGGAGTCACAGACCCCACATCACCTTGTTTACACATATTCTTTTGCAAGCCCTGCAAATACTGTAGATTCATCTTGCTACTACACCTTTAGTGGTCTAAGCTTTGCTTCTCAATTTGTTAGATACTAAAATGCCTAAATACAAAGGACATAGAATCTCTGCAAAAAAGACACAGACTCATAAATCTATCCACTTGATTCAAGGATAGGTTGCCACTTTTGTTTTAAGATTTGACTATTTAACATTTTTGCCCATCACAGCAATTTTCTTTAAAAGAAACCATGGAATCAAAACATTCAAAATTTGTAGTACTAATAGAATATTGGTAATTTAGTCAGAATTGTGCCATGAATATTCAAATCTGGAGAAGAAAGCACTCCTAGGAGACATTTGCTTTTCCTCTGAAGTCGATAAATTTTACTTTTCCTTTAAGTACTTATTTTAAGTCAAATCAAATTATTCTGAGAGTCAGGCATGGTGCAGAAAAAAAAAATAGCCAAATCAGGCTTCCATTCCACAGTTATTTCTATCTCAAAATACCTATATCATGTCTAAGGAAAAAATGCAAAACCAATAAAAAAGAAAAACACTGATATAGAGAGAACAGACGTGGAAATGAATAGAAAGGAATAGGATTTCTCACAGGAATAGGATGACAGACAGCTTTACAGAACAAGGATATTGCAGGCTACAATGATATGCAATACACCTTGCATGTGGAACAAATCCTATTTTTGTCAGACATCACCTGGATCAAATTAAGATTAAGGATGACATGTATAGTCATGCAATAAGTCTTTTTCACAGTAAGGCTGTCAGAATAAAACTGTGTCGTTAAGTAGATAGTAAGGTTCATGCCTGTTAACTCTAGTTCACATATTTTAATATTTTCATAGATACTCCAATTAACAAATATAAGAGGCACGGCCTTGTGTGAAATTTCAAGAGTATTTTGCCTTTTGAAAGAATCAAATATATAGCCATTATATGAATCCTCAATATAGATGTTATCCATGAGTTTCCAAATCATGAAACATTATAGCAATGTATGTTTAGCCAATTTTTTTTCAGAAAAAGGTAAAAGCAGACAACATGAGTCTGGCTGTCATTTCAGGGATTCATCATTCTCTTCCAAATTGCAAAGACATTAGGATTCTCTGGAGTTCTCTAAAGCCAAAAGAATTATGAAGAGTCATATCAGGCAGTAAAAGATGCAAAGGCCACAAGCAATAATGACTGAGTTATTGAGGCTGCAATAGTTAAGAGGAGTATGATATTGGGAACCATTTTCAAGCAAAAGTTTCTGGCTAGATGGAAAACATTCTTTGAAATCTTTAAGAGCAAACTGCTCAATGTGTAATTTATTTCTATTACCTTTTCAATAAATGTTACTTTCTTTCTGGGTTTTCAGTCACAAAGTATAAAACATTCAGAGAACAAACACATACAAAAAAACCAAACAGCTCTATGAGGTTTTCCCAAAACCCACTAAAAAATGTAACTTCAATAAACTGTAAAGGATGACCGAAGGAGGAGAAACTAAATACTAAACTGAAAGAGGATGGATTTAGGGTGAATATTAGAGAGAAATTTTTGCTGTGAGGGTTTTGAGGCAATGGAACAGGTTGCTGAAACGAGCTGTGCATGTCCTGTCCCTGGAAGAGTTCAAAGTCAGGTTGGATGGGAGTTTGAGCAACCTGGTCTAGTGGAAGTGCCCCTTCACGTGGCATAAAAAATTTGGAACTAAATGATCTTAAATGCCCCTTCTAACACAAATCACTCTATGTTTCTATGTTCCTCAGGATGAACAAAATAAAAATAATGTGTCAGTGACAGTTTCCACTAAAATGCATTTATTCAACATTGTTTTATGAACAGTTGCAATGTTTTTCAGTTAATTTTAATATTATATTCAAAGACATGCAATATCTTTACTGTGGATTTTTTTCTATAGATGAAAACCATCACATTTTTAAAAGTATGAGTTTTCCACCGAGTTTCTGACAGATCAGAAAAACTGATGATTGTAGATTGCACATTACAGGCATTTTCCTCAATATTGAGATAATGGTAACGGAATAAGAACACAAAGAGGATAACACAATCCAGGGTGCAGGAAGAGAGGTACCTGTGACACTAGTTTTGGGCTGAAGTCAGCAGCATGGTGCCATTTAGAGCAGCAGTATTCCTGGGGACATGAGTCCTTTCCAGACCTCGACCTGTCTCACCCGTGACAGGACTCAGCTGCTACCACAGCAGTGGCTGTTTCAGCAGTGTGAGGTTTAGAGAGGGAGAGAATGGGGGCCTGATCACCAGATAACACTAGTCCCTTTTTCCTTCTTCCCTTTAACGGGGGCATATTCATTGTCACCTCAAAAACTTCTTGCGGTGTTCTGCATCTTGATTTCTGTATCACTCTTCCCCATCTGTCATTACAATTTGCCTTGGAGATGTGTACAATAGCACATGGCTCTATCTGTTTCCAAAGAGAGCAAGGGCAGTGTACTGGGGCCATACTTAAAATTGAGCCTTGCATGGCTACTGAACCTTCACCAACCCCATGCAAACTCATGCCAGCCTTCTGATATAATTTCAGACACATGCGAAGTTATTTGAGAAAAGGTAATACATACCTGAACACACTGAGTCAGAAATCTACATTAAGAAACATTTATTATTAAAAATATCTGTTTCTTTTGTGTGAATAGAGACTATTGATTCTGAGGAAAATTGAGTAAATCTTAAATCTTCTGTTGTCTGATACATCCAATACATTGAATGAATTTCAAACTTTGCTGATCTCTAAATCAGAAAAGAAGTGAAAGATACAGATAAAAGAAAAAGACACCTGTTAAAAATTATTCTGATTATTGTACTTTTTAATTGTTATAAACAGTACTGAAACTGTAGGATAACTGTAGTATAACTGCAATATAACTGTAATATTTTTTTTTTCAAAGGAAATATTAAGAATGAAGTTTACATCCAATTATTTTCTTTACCTTACAGACATTACCTTATAAAGGAACAGCAAACAAATTCAGCTGAGTGAGATTGAAAATGTTATTGAAATATACCTGAGTAATTCCATGTAGAATTCCACAGGGAAACTATTTTAAGGGGGGAAAGCATTAATTTTGGTAGTATTTGAGAAATAGAATCTAACAGATTTGGGCTTTGTACAGAAGTTTCTGCTCTACAGAAAAATGGAATTTATAAACAGTCAGAATTCAAATGAACCAAACAAGTCTAAAATTGTATCAAAGGTTCTAGCAATGTATTTGTTAATGTCATTTTCAGTAATAAACTCTATTAAAAAAAAAGAGAACCAAATATGTAAGGAAAATTCCTTGAAAACACAACACTTTTTCTTTGTGTAAAAATATGTTTCTGAAAAAGTCCCCTCCTTGATTTAAAAGAAATCAAATGAAACTTTGGTAGTTGTTATACAGTGCATACCTTTTGATGTTTATTTATTTAAAGAAGGAGATAAGCACTACAGACAGACTATTATAAGAAGCCTGACATTTTAATAAAAATAATATTATATATACTTCAATGAAAATATGTTCATCTACCTGTCCTAGGATGTTTTCCTGACTTGACATCAATGGCATCCATTTATTCCATTATTATATCTCATCCAATAATACAAATTTTGATGGTTTTTTTTTTGTTTTTTCTCCTGATTTAAAATCTTTCCAAATATACCAAATGTTATCTTTATTCCTGAGGATCATACATAATGCAAGTATGTGTTGTATAGACCTGTATTTGAGAATAAAGCACACCTGAAATGACATCTGGAGTAACAGTCAACAACAGTTAATAATTTCAAGGTTCTCAGTGTCCTCTATTTGTTTCCTTTTAAGGATGGAGTATGAAAGACTCAGTTATCTCAGTTTAAGGTAGCATAGAATGTTGCATTCATTCGGAATATGTACAATTTTTAAAAGACTAGTTATGTCCTTTTTACATGTGCATGTCATAAAAACCAAAGAACTAAGCATACAGTGCCTATGTTTCTAATCTTTGTTATACCATTTTGCATTTGCCATTTAGTAACAGCCAGAGAAAACAAATATGAGCAATGAATTCTCAGGAGAAGCATGTGACAAATCTGTACTGCTGCAATTAAAACTGATAGTTAACTCCATCCTGTCTCACCCACGAATAACACATTCCACAGCAAAACCAGTGAAGGGCTGGGGGGCACACTGGGAAAGGCAACAATAGAAAGTGCAAACTTCGGGATGAAAATAATCCTGAAAATAAGACTGAACGTGTCTCCCTCATTATTTAGGGCGTTTCTGTAGATATTCCAGATGAGAACACCTCTAAACAAAGAGATGAAGAAAAGATGTCATACTTTTCTGGATTAGTCTTGCAGATAATTACGGACATAAACATTTTTCAAGTATATACATTGAGATATTATCTTTAGAAATACACAACCTCTACATCTTCAACAATGATAGCTCCAATTCTGTTTCTTTAAGAGAAGAATAATGTATTATGATAACATATAATAATTATAATTATTATTTCATCTAAAAAGCCTGTTTCTATGGGAAAGAGATAATAAGTGCACTGGGTGACAATGAACAGTAGATAAAGTTAAGAATAAAACAAGCAAAAATGGGGAGAATAACAATGTTATTAAAGTACAGAATCAGTTGCAAAGCCAGCTTAAGGACTGAATGATCAATATTTAAAAATCAGTTTGAAAAGGAATTTATCCATACAATCTTTTAGAGTTCTAAGTAATGGGAATTAAATTCCTCTTGGATTTTATCCTGATTCTTTTGATTTTAACTGGCTAGATTTTAATTTCTTAAACCAAACTCTTTTATACAAAAAGTTTAGCTTTATCAAACCTTATTGCTCATCTCTGAAATTTGTGTATTTTCATAGGAGAATATAGGAATATATTTTTCATAGAAAAAAATTCCAAGCCATGTGGAAAAGCTTCAGTATATTTGAATTTTAGTTAATTCATGCTTCCCGAGTGTCAGTTTTCAAAGTGAACCACTTAGAGCTTCTTGGAATTTGAAGCTAGAAACCACTTTAATGATGGCTTGAAAAATCAGATAACATTCTGACATATTAATTTCACTGTCTGTCAAAGCCGATCATGAACAATTTCCAAATGACAACACAGTCTAAGTTGGTTTTTTTCTTTTTTTTTCCTTTCCTTGTTTAAATTTTCATCCAGATGATTGGACAGATCTAATGCATTATGCATGATGTAAAATTGTTACTAGAAGGAGAAGAAAACCAAGAAGCACCGATGGGTTGAACTTGTCCTTTCACAGCTTGGGATAAATCAAAACATGTCACTGTCAGCTAACCTGATTATAGCAGTATGATTCTTCACAAAAATCTTCCACAGGTTAGTAACTTCTGTTAATATTGTTAACAGGATCCACAATTCTTCAGGCTTCTCACTCAGCATTTTTTGTGTATAACACACCTGAAAAAGCCTTGAAAGCTCTCTGAGTATATTTTGAAAAAGGCAGTTTCTACTTTCTGCCTATCTAGAGCACTGTAATTCCTGACATTTCTTCCCGTTACCCAGTCTACTATATCCATCCATATGCTTTTCTGAAGAATTTTAGTGTAACCTTAAATGAACGTCACCACAATATGCATACTAACAACACTGGATTCCAAAGGCTGAATCAGCTAAAACATTATCTCTACTGTTCACTCATGAAATAATAATTAGCTGCTAGAAATAAAAGTGACGTTGATGGTCTTTAATTCTGGCAGTAAGCAGCACCATAGAAAGTTGAAAATGTAGAAAAGAAAGTTTCTGTCAACATGTTGTACTAGAGAAGCAACACTCCTGTTTTACAGAGGAGATGGAACCATGGAAGACAGCAAAAATTATCCAGCACACATTGCTCTTTGTAGGAGTCAGACATTTCCAAGGGACCAGATTAGACTGCAAGAAATTCAAGCAGACTTTCAAAATATTTGTCTTATATAAAAAGCTTATTATGCTTTCCTGAGTGAAGAAAACTACATCAGTATTTAATCAGTCTAATGTTCTTCAAATCAAGATAATTATTTAATGTTTACTACTACCTCTACTGTAAAAGATGCTTTATAGTAGTGTATTGGTACATAATTTCTTCTATAATCTTTTTTAGACACTAACACAGCAGTCAGTAGGAGTAGGACAAGAGAAAAGGAGGACAAAAAAGAGGAAACACAGTTACCATTGATACCATCAATAGCAGACTAACTTCTGTAGATAAAACATTTCTTAAATATGAAATGTATTTTGAGGGAGGAATATCTTATATATGTATATCGGATCTGTTTGAAACTTCCTTCAAATGCCACATAAGACATTAAAATATAGGGAGGATATATAAATACAAAAACAAATTGAGAAGAAAAAAGCATGGTAGTAGGTATGCATGTGAAGGCCGAAAAAGCTTTCTTTCTGTTGAAATTATGTGGGAGGAATTTTTTGTCTATTTTCTAAATCTGTGGATGATTTTGAGCATATTCACTTCATTACTGATTGAAAGTTTCCTCTGCTTCGACATTCAGGGTAGCTATGACTTGGGAGAGACGGGACAATATCAGCACTGCATACTGGGCACATCAGTAGTCCTGGTTAGCTCAGAGAATGAGCTCCAGGAATTCCATAATGCACCTGCAGACAAATCAGGGTGTTGGTGCCCCTCTAAAGCAGATGTTAATTAAGCAAGTTCATAGTAACTTGTATTAAAAAGCAGAAGAGCTGCACAAGCACAGTACAGAAAAATATGTATGCTGCAAAATGCACAATTCAAGAACTAAAGAGTTGGAAGAAGCAAGAAAGACATATGGCAAAAGCAAAAAAAAGGAAATGAGACAGGCCTGGAACAGGTGGATCTTTCTCTATTCTTTTGAAGATGCAAGTATAAAAAAGCCTAACTAATCAAAAATCCCAAGAAAAAAAAAGAAAAATACACCCCCAAGAAAAAAAACAGAGAAAAAAAAACAACAAAAAAAAACCAGCCAAACAAAAACCTTACACTGACTGAGGGAAGAAAATGAGAGAAAATTATGTGCATTTTTTCCTGCTCTCAGGCCTGATGACCTCAACCTTCATGGCTAAGACCAATGAGGACCAAAGACGAGAGTCAGCATTGAGAGCCAGAATAAGCCCTGATGAGCTTTACTCTGCTCTGATCCAAACAAGACAGCTAAGGACTGATTCTCTGAGCATAAAATGATTGATGGTCATTAAAAACAAACCACTGCTCATGTGTACTCTTAATGAACATCAATCCAGTAAAGCACTCTTTTAACTTTTTTAACTGATTTGATTTGTCCAGTCTTCCCCATCAAGGCAATCCCTAATGCTCTGATGTACATATATGTATGTGTGTACACACACACAAATTTATATACACAAATGAATATAAATACATGCACACACATATTCAGTTACAATGTACATTGCATTTTTAAGTCCTGAAAATACTCCATGCTTCTGTCACAGAGTTATTTACTAAACCTTCCAAGGATACAGCTACAGATACATTCATGCTCATTTTGTTTCCTGCTGAGATGCTGGCTTATGATGTGCAGATGGCTGTTTATTCAGAATGAGTTGAAATATCCTTATCTTCTCAATGTCAATTTTGCAGTTGTTAAATATGGCTGGCCACGACTTGACATTTAGGCATTTTATATTGACATTAAATTTTAAATCAGATGAAAGAAGGATGTTATAAGGTGTTACAGAAGATTTAAAGAGAATCTTAACTCAAAGGAAAAACTTAAGGACACATTCATTAGCTCTTTTTTCTCCTCCACTCATTTTTAAATAGTCAAGGGATAAGACATTTTACCCCATCTTTGATAGGCCTTATTTCTAAAATAGCCACTTTAACATAGTCCGGTGACAATACACATGAATACTTTAATAGGATGTGGATCTGAGTTTTAGAATGTCATCATTCAGGAATGTTAGGATGATGATGGCTACTGAAGAATCTTTCTATTACAAATTGAGAAAACATTTGTTAACCAAGCTTTCACTTTGTATCCTTTGCATAGAATACATACTTCAGGAACAAATATTGACAAAATAGTCTGGAAAGAATACAACTTGTCACTAAGAGGTGACTGAAAAAATGAAGGGGAGTAGGGGAAAACTGAAGACATGAAATATTTTCCAACATATTCTGAAAAAATAATATACAAATATGTAGGAAACACCTTAACATATACAAATATGTAGGAAACAACATAACATAATGCATGAAGCCTTTACATATAACATGCTACATTAATCTGTTTGATCTCTTGAATTTAGCATTGCCTGAAAAAACAAAACTTTATCAGCAAACCGTGGTATGTCTAGAGCATAAAACTGTCAGTGGTCAAAGCTGCACAGCAGCCTGAACTTAAAGAATTAAAGCTAGTTTCTAAAAATACTTTTTTTTATCAGCACCACATAAACTCCTCTAGATTATTTACTCCACTCATATCCAAAGAAGCACTCAGGGTCCAGTCTTGAGCATTGTTGGACCATTTCATTCTACATATATATTTATATAGAGATATATGGTATAATAAGAACATTTTTGATTTTTTATCCCTAATCAGATATAGTTATTTTGTTAACTAATCTATCATAGCAACATTAAATGTAAAATTCCTGCTACTTCACTAGTAACAATTAATCGTGTTTAGACTTGTGTTGTACGTTCCTGCCTTTGCGTGGATCTTTGTTGGGGAAAATGTTGAGCCACAAAATTTCTTGTATCTTTTTCTGTCGAGGACTATAATAAAAATAAAATAAACAAAAAAAAACAACCAACCGAACAAACAAAAAACCCCAAAAAAACCTACTACAATTAATTTAAACTCACTTTTCCTGTTAACACAAAAACCCTTCAGGTATGAAGCTCTAGACTTAAATTTACAGAAAAGCACTGAACATAGTACATGGCATAGGATGACCATAAATCAGTGTTCTGGTGCACTTGCAAAGAAGACAAATAAAATTTCAATATCAGGATAATTATTTTCATCAGAGATCAAGAATCACTACCTGCAGGAAGTCCTAGAGAGTTTTATTTGGAATATTAGGTCCAACCATGGGTATGCACATTCATCAAAGACAATTATGGAAAATGGAAATCTTATCCTGTAAGTGAAGACCAGAAGAACAGGATTGTTTTCACCTGGAGAAACAAAAAGTGAAATATACACAGAAATATGGCAGAAACAGGGCTAAGCACAGAAGGAGTACATAACCACTAACCTAGGCAGGAGCAAATGGCAAGCAGAAAACTGAGTGCTCTTTGGAACTTGCTAAGTTTACGAAGTGGGCTATATGACATATTGCTGGAAAAACTAGAATCTAAAGATCACTTCCACTTCATATGTGCTAATAATCCCTATTCTGAACTGCCAGAGAGATAGAGCGGAATAATAATTTTAAAGGAAATAAAAATCATAGGCTGTCTTCTGTAAGTGGCATGCAATGGCTTAGAAAGACTGACTAATTTAAGGTTATAGAGGAATTAAATCTATTTTGATCACAGAAGACCACATATTAAATATTTGCTTAATACTTAATGACTGAGAACTTTCTTGACTTTACATCAAAATATCTGCTAAGCAGTCCCAGAGGTACCCAAAAAATACAAAATTCTGCAGAACGACTTTTTAGTCATTTCTTGCAGGTCAAGGGTAAGAAAACTTGGTATGTTTCTTTCTCTCAGTATAACAATATCTATGTGCTGATTTTAGATATATATCCTTAAAAGAAAGAAAAAAGAGAAATCAGGACCTGAATAACCTCAAATGTTTTTGCCTCTTCTTTTTTATTTTTATATGCAGTGATGTCAAAGCACAAAAAGTTAGCATAGATTTTTATGTGCTTCCATAAAACAAATATAAGAAAGTGCAAAACATTCTAATTTTTTACAATTTTTCTAAATATTTTCTCTAATCTTCATCTGAATACATATTCTGGGTTAATTATGTCTGGACTTCAGAGCACAAATTACTTATAAAATATATCTTTGCAATAGCACCAAAGAATTTAGTTTTTTCTCACCTGTTTTTATGATATTCTTTCTATTGTTGGATTATTACATTTTCTGTATTGACATCTTACAATTAAAATGCATATTCTACTATTTTTTTTCCTACTGTGCTCCCCCAGCTACTAAAGTTTGAATGCTTGCCATAAATGCTTCTCAAGATATGAGAAGAAGATTTATACTCTAAAAGATTTATACTTTATCAGAAAACTGGCACATCTTACTTATGTGAACTTTAAGATTTCTATTATTCATATCTAATAAATTAAAAGTGTGCTAAATCACTGTCATTCTTTAAAAATATACAATTTCTTTTCTTCTGGTATATCTGAGAAATATGTATGCACTTCTCTGCTGATGTATTTAAAAGAATTAATTAAAGGCAAGTAGGTTTACAATATTTTGATACTCATTGCACTCTACAGTAAAAATCTATGTCTAAAACCTACTGATTTTATTTAAAACTAAAAATATTTTCAAACAACATTGGGTGTAATTCTCTTTAATTCCATTTAAACAAAACTTCATGTAAGTTGTTTGGTAGCATTTGTCTAGAAATTTTAATTAGGAAAGGGCAAATTTTTCATTTGATGTCCAAACCTTATTTCCAACATTAATGGATAAATGAATAGTTATGCACTCATTATCAAAGAACATAAAAATTGTATGAGATATTAACTAAAAAGAATCTGTCATTTTGATGTCTTTTGCAATCAGAGGTAGAGATTGAAATAGCCCACTTTTAATCAGAGGTCAAATAGAAAAAGAAAAAGTAAAACAAAATCTGTTTTCTAAGACATAGAGCCAGTAAGGAGCTTCAGATGGAAATTTAAGTGGAGAGGGAGGTACGTTTCCAACCAAGGGATCTAACAAATGAATCAAGGGATAGCAAAGGCAGATTTCAACAGCTGTTAACCTCTTTTGATACAATCCTGAATTTGGCAGTGGCGGTAACAAATTTTTCTACTGATGCAGACTTTTGAAATAAGTCTAGATACTTAAGCTTTTCAAATATGCTCAACTTCAAACAGGAATTAGTATTTGATGTTTCTATATCATGCATTATATGGGAGATAAAATCAGAACACTGATAATTGTTCTTTTTGACTTCATAAGCTCCAAATCCCTTGCCTGGGCACAGAAATCATCCTAGGCAAGAGAACATTCTCCCTTTTGCAGAGATGTTCTGCCATCTCTCTGATTGATTCTTAATCCATGGCAGTTCTCCATTTGTATTTAAGGCACTTTCACTGTCAAGATTTTGATTTTTGCTAATTAGTATTGTGATTAGGAGACCACCATTCAATACTATCAGCAAAGAGAATTTTCAGTTTATGGTTTTTCTCATTTTTCTCAGTTTTTCCTTGTCCTCCTCATGCATCCTGACGAGCTGCATGGATCACACAATAATGGTACTGCAGAGCCCGCTTTTACGAGCAACGGGAAATTTTCAGCACATTTTGTGAGATTGTTGTTTACTGAGTAGTTCCAACACTACACTTTGTCAGCACATTACATATCTGGGGGTGTATCATGACTGTAAATCCTGAGGAAAAAATTTATTGCAGAGGACATCGACATGTACCAGGGAATGTGGATTTCAGCTGAGAAAGTCCACATTTCCTTTCACTGCTTGAAGTCCATGTTTTCCTGGTGAAGTATGGGTATTAAACAAGACAAAATATCTTTGGCATGGCTACCTTCCATGCATGCATTTTCTTATATAAAATCATTGGACTCTAACTAGTTGTGTGACTTATTAAAAGATTGCAGACAAATATACTTCACAGAACATCTGCCATGGGTATGTATGTATTAAATAATTTAGAAAAATGTTGCTATGTTATTAACAATTCTTTGGGAGAGCATTCTTTGCTACAATAGTCACGACCAACGTTCATAAACTTTTGATCCAGTTATAAAGTAAAATCCATGCTGAATGCTCATTAGTTTTAATAGATTTTGACTAAATTAGTAATGCAAAATAAAATTTTAACTCAAGAAATATTATCTTTGCAAGAAACTTAAGATTCCTTGGTGACTAATTTATTTTTGCTATGTTGCTGTAATTATAATAAAATTTTTAAAATTCCTCTGGCACAAATACCTGAAAAGGATTTTTTATTTCATTTTGAATGGGTTCACAAACAAGTTTTGTCAAAAAAATATTGTTCCAGACTATTAGAGAACTCTGACTCTTTTGGTATTTTTCTGAGCTCTACTTCAACCATTTGTCTGCATCATTTTAACTGTTTAAGATTTGGACTGTTTCAAAACTGATTTCTACTTAAGGAATTGGGATCTGTTTCTGCTATAACAGACAATAATGTCACAGTGCAACTGTCTCAATGCAGTATTTTCCTCCAAATCAGCTTAGTCAAAAGGACACCTAACTGACTAAACATTGTTCTCTTTATTCCTCTCATCTTTAATTTTTTTGTGTTCTATATTGATATGAAATGTTAACTAGAATTAGCTTTGTTACTGGCTCTTTTATGTTCTTTCCTGCTAGAATGGTGATCTCTTAAATTATTTTTTTCCTCCATAGAAGTACTATCATCATATCACCCACTAATCTTCTTAGTAATCATATTTGCTTAATTTTAATGACTGAAATATTAGACAAATTTTCTAAATCTTTAGCTATTTTCATGAACTTTCCATAGTGAACTTATTTTTCAGCCATCCTTCCAAGAAAGTCATCTTATATGAATCCCAAATGCAAAAAGTTGCTATTCCCTCCATTTCATGCATTGAATAAGCTAGAACTGTTTTTTCCTATAAAAGTACATATTTTATGACTCATGATTTCTCCACCAAAAATGCTGCCCACATTCAGTGACAGAATTCCTACTTTTCAGGAATAGAAAAACAAATACTCTCTTCATAGATCTACAAGAATGATACAAGAAAAAGCTTAAACAGTAATTTTCCCAGCAGTAGCTCAAAAACTTGAGTCTTGCTTTGGTTTTTATTTATTATTTGGCCATGGCTCTTTTTTTTTTTGTTTTGGGGTATTTTTTCCCATAAAATTCAATGTATAACACCCTGTTCCCTTGAGATCCCAGCCTCATTGAAGCCAGTGTAATTTCCTTGATGTGTTTGTGCCACAACTGAAAGCATTGACTACCCTTTCTCCACTACAGAAAATATCCTGCTTTCTCCCCAGGTGAAGGTTACCATTTAATTGTTTCTCTAAAAGCTGCTTAATTTGAAAAGAATCTATTAATTCATCACTAGTCATAATCATCCTGCAAGTGGGACAGTAAGGCAAATTATTCAATTGACATAATAAGCAAAAAAATTCTTATGTTTAACTTCTAACCAGTGTTATGTGAAGCAGAAAAGCATTACTGAATGGAATATTGACACTGGGACCATGTTGCCTCGAAACAGAGAGTTGGATACAGCTGCTGCTGAAATGGTCATCAAACACCCCAAGATGTTATCTTGACATTTCATTTCATGTTCTTTCTGTCCCTCATTTGTCTTTATTCTCCCTTCCTCAGAAAACATGTATTTCTGAAGAAAGGTCTTTGCTTTACTTTCACTTTACTGTTCCCTGAGTTCAGGTCAACAGAAACTCTGTGCACGGTTTCCAAACAGCCCGAAGCGCATCATGAATACCACCCTATTTTCAGAATTCCCCCAACAAGGCTGCAGCAGAAGCTTTGGCAGCAGCAGCGGTCGGTCCCAGTGGCCGCAGGGCCATCGCTGTCCCGCCGGGCTGTGTCCCAGTGGCCGCAGGGCCATCGCTGTCCCGCCGG
>JAWWMU010000106.1:76297747-76321764 GCA_035048155.1 Cinnycerthia olivascens
CTCGCCCGCCCGCCCGGGGCTCAGGGGCTCAGCCGGGCCCTGCGCTGGGGCCGCTGCAGCCGCTGGCACCGCCCGGGGCCCGCACGGGCAGCGCCGAAACAGCCCCGGCGCTGTCAAAACTTGCTCCTAATATACGGAAAAATGCCGGCATCCAAAGATTTTACGATTAGTTAAATACACTGCTATTCTGCCTGTAACTAATAAAAAATATCAAAGTGCATGGGATTTTGATTGTATTTGTTCTTTGCTTTTCATTACTTCATCTCAAACAATTTTTTCATGGTTTTAAAGTGAAGTTGTTTGAACTTTTCCAATATAGGTAAAGGGCATCCAGCTCAAGAATTAGGTAATATTCAGTTTAGGATTGAGAAATGTTAAGAAATACTCTTAAAAAACAATCTATTGTGTATGTGACAGTAAATACTTTCGAAGGCTCTTTTAAAAATTAAGGTCTCTTGGTCCTGAACTTACAGCCAAGCAAACAACCTGTCCATCTTAATATAATAACAGCCTGCCATAAAGAAGTGAAAATCACATCTAGAATCACATCTGGATTTGTGGGTTTGTACCTTCACCAAAATTTCTTGAAACAAGAGAGTTTACTTTACCAATCGGATATTAGAAGGAAGTATTGAGGAAGTACACAGGAAGTATTCCCCTGGGTACCAGATTCACTCCCACCTGCTTCTTTGCCCAGGGGAAGGATCACTGATGTCCTCTCTTCTTTCATTTCACGTCTTTTCTACTACCACAAAGCGAACAAGAGTTTGTCCACAGGAGTCTGTCTAAAAGGGAGAAATCGCAAATGGAGAGAATGTTAGAACTTGACTTCAAACATTTTAGTTTAATATTTCCTGATCTTTATTTTTAAAACAAACCATCATCATCTGAATTCTGATGTTAAATATGGTGATAATATAGATGAATAAGATATTTTTCCACATCAGAGCATTTCAAATTTCATATTTTAATCTACTTCACTCCTACACACTAATTGTCATACATTTAATATATACTTAACACCTACCATTTCATCATTATAGACACCTACTCAGCTAATCAAGGAGTTCAAAAAGTTCCCATTGCTTGGGGGAAAAAATGAAGCATGTTACCATTATCTAAAGAAAAATTATACAAACCACTCAAATATGCTCTGCTTACTATGGTAACAAATCAACGTCCATAATCCAATTTAAAGTATTTAAGTTTAGAGCCCTTGCCTAATATTTATGGTCAAAGTGGTTTGAAATATAAATGACAAGATTTCACATTTTTGTTATGATTTGAATTTTGAGTATCTCTCATGAGAAGCTTTTATTATCACTGTAACAAAAGTATCATGATTGCAAAAGAAGCAAATATTTCCTGTCATGCCATTAGAACTTGACAGTGCTCAAAGCTTTTAATGCAACTACTTCTGTTTGTGTAAGGGCAGAAGGCAAACATAAAGCATCAATGGCATAGCAAAGTGCATTTCAGAGATGGATTACAAAAAGGAGAAAAAAAAAAAGAAAAAGCAAAAAAAATCCAGCATCAGTAATGATGAAGAGTGGTAAAAGACAATTGTCTGCACTTCCAAAAAAATTAAAATCTCAATTTTTCCATAGATTTTATTTTAAACTTTAATTTTATTTCAGTTTCATGCTAGGTCCCTTGCCTTGTTCTTGTACTTTCAGAAACAGTGCAACATTAGGGAGAAACTACCATTCATCATCACTAATCCACTTAGCCTTTCTTGTTAGAGGCAATTTTCTCCCTTCCTCCTCTTAAAAAAACCCTGCAAATTCAGACTTGGTAGAAAGGTACATTAAAATACAAACTGTCTATGGTGATTTATTGAGTGAAAAAAGAGAAAGGAAAAATAATTTTAACGCTTCAGTTGAATTAATATATCTTAAATAAATATTTGAACCTAAATTTCAGGCTTTCCAAAAGCAGAAAATAACACTAGAATCTGTATTTCCATACCAAAACCAAACCACATGCATAAAAATGCTAGATTGAAAGCTTTTGTCCAACACTATAATATTGTTTACAATATTTGAATTAAAATATCAAACACGAATCCTCCATGACTTAGGCAGAAATTATATTTTATTTTAGATTGCCAATTAAAATATAGTTCCAAATTTGTTTAATAATGAATTTGCTGGAAGCTCTCTCAGACTTCTCGTTTTCCGAAAAGATATTCTCCTGATAAGACATTTAGTTGTATTTCCTCTTCTTAATTAATCCTGAAACTGAAGTCCCTGTAACAGGAATCAGACAAAAAGCACAATGTGCCTACTGTAGTAAGAAATGTAATCTCATCTTCTGCTACAGAAGCACAACTATGGTTGAGGTTGGAAGGGAGCTCTGGAGATCGTCGAGTTCAATTCTGCTTCAAAGAAGATGATAATCCAGAGCAGGTTGACCAGCACCATTGTTCACTCAGGCTATGAATATATCCAAGGATGGAGATTGCAAAACCTTCCTGAGAAAGCTGTACCAGTATTTGACTAGGGTTGTTTGGGTTTTTTTCTTCTTATATTTTGATAGAATTTTCTGCAAGATGACAAAATTTCTGTTAGCTAATGCTGTCACCTCTGTTAGTTTCCTATGTCTTTATTTAAAAGTTCAAGAACTCTTTACGCAGACATACTCCAAGTCATACACATAAAGAATAATTTATTTACATTTTTAAACACAAATGTAGCATTATCTAAAGGGCTTCAATAAAAGCACTATTTAAAACTCTAATTTTGTATTGTTGTTCCTATTATTGCTGCTCCTGCTTTTGATATTTTTATTGTAAAACTGTCACCCTATGTGTTTTACCTTTTTCTGAGTCTCTTCCCCATCCTAACATGGATGAGGGTGGGGAAAGTGAATAAGCAGCTGAGGGGTACTTAGCTTCCAGGTGGAGTTCAACCACAATACATGCAAAATAAATTTCTCAGACCTCAATTTTTGAAATCAGTAATACTAAAGTAACTATGGAGAGTGGACAGATTAGAGTTATGTATTGGTCATGGTTCTTTCCCACTGTAAAACATCAGAAGGTGTTAAAAGTTTCTTTTCTTTTTGGGCAAGTTCACATATTTTCCAGTTGTCAGGTGAGACAAAAGATGAGTAATTACTAGGGAAACATATGAAATAACCTGGAAGAGTAGTAAAAAATCCCAATATAAAATCTGCTGTGTAAGAAGAAAATACATACCAGAAAGAGACTTTTCTGAATTTGTTCTTATTGAGCTTTTCCTTATGTGCAGGGGCAGAATAGAAGATGAAGTGGTGGCAGGACAGGTTGTGGAAGAAATCAATAAAAGGAAACAAACTGCCAAGGCCAGGTGGTAATCACCTAGGGATCTTAAAAATGAAATAGCTTAACAGCTAACCTCTTCCCTTTCAGAGCAGAGAACTGGAAAATAGCAAAACAGACTCAAGAAACCCTAGGTTTCTAAGCCTGAAACTCACAGTGGAAAAATCATAATAGAAGGCATAAATAAAAAGGCCAGAAGTCTGACCACCTGACTAAAAATTATATTTTAGGGAAGGGACCATAAATTTTTGTAGAAAGGAAAATAACTTGTCACAGAATCACTGGATTCCTCTGCAAATTTCAACAAGCCTAGGGATAATGAAGATTAAAATTAATAGAGGCAGGCTGAATTTATAAGAGACTGTAGTTGAAAGGTCTCATTTAATGTTCTTTAGGAAGTAAAAGGTCTTTGTCCTGGGAAGAAAAGACCTTGCATGTATAAATTATTGGTAACAAGACAGAAAGTGAGAGTAAACTGTCTGTTTTCACCATGGAGAGTGTCACCAGTAGAGTCACGAATTTATTCTAGGATCAGTGCTGTTGTATAGACTGTAAAGAAACTCAGAAAGAAGAAGACTAAGATCACAATTGCTCAATTGCTGATAAAACAAAGTAGTTCAGAAGAGGGAAAATACAAAGCATCCCTGAAGAACTGCAAAGAACTTCTCTAGGATTCAGTAGAAGACGAAATTCCTAAACTTGAAAGGAACACTTACACCCCAAAAAACCAAGTCATGTTACCCTGAAATAATGTTATGTTCTCTTAGATATCCCTTGATATTCATGGAAATATCAATTCAGGATCCAGCAGTGGTCCAAGAAGCAAATAATGTTTTAGAGAAAATCAGGAAGGAGCTTTGCAAGAGATAGAACATCATTACGGACTTGCATGTTTCCAGGGGATACAACCTCTTAACTGTGAATATTCTCTTCCTAACCTTCAAAAGGATGTAGCAGAGAGGATAAAGCTTAGAGAAGAGTGGAAAAGGATAGCCAAAATTGGAAGAGATTATGTTGATGCCTAAATATTTCAGCTTTTATATTTTTTTCATATATTTGTAGTTTTGTAGATTAATACAAGGTTATAAAGCTGTTATTGTTTTTCCTACTCTTTCTCTTAGATTTTAGAGTAATAAGTTAACCTTCTAAAAATTCCTGAAATACTGTTTAGTCTTATTTTCAAGAAGAACATATTTTTTTTTTTCCAGTTAGAATCTGAGAAGACACAAGAAATGGGGCAAAAAAGCCTTGGACCAACTCCAGTGGGGCAGTACCCAGGGTGAAATTACCTAACCAAGTTCTGTTCCAACTGGACAACATTTGTTAAATATGCTAATTTGTTAAGTTTATAAAGATTGTAGAACTCCTGTGTCCTGTGTGCCCACAGATCATAACTGGGGAGGCACCTGTGAGTTTCCTATAAAGAGCTGATTTTTTATCTTGCCATTTTAATGCTGTTGCAAGAGTTTTTGTCTTTTGATATTAGGTGACACTGTACATCCAAAAATAAAATCATAGAAGCTTCTTCAGTCTAAAAAAAGACAGCTGACTGAGGAGATAAGGCAGATATTCTCATTCAGGCACCATAACTTAATTGCTTTACACACTGTTTATTCAAATGTATTCGAATGTCACAATTAAATATTTAAATGCAACTCTTGCTAGAAGATGAGTGGATCCTTAAGAAGCATTTCCAAGTAATAATTGCATGGAAAAGCATTCTCTTGTTACCTGTGGTCACCACTGAATATAGAATGTTAAGTTTTTGAACATGCAATTGGTGAATACGTCAATGAACAGCTGAAAACAGACCTCTGCCTTAAAACAAGGCTGGTTGGTTGGTCAGTTACTAGTCTAAATTGTGTATTACAGATGTCTAAATCAAATGATTCTCTGTTTAATTTAAAATAAAATTTAAAAAAATTTAAAACTCTTAGAATTATGGGGAGTCAAAAAAAATCCTCTTACAGTCCTTTCAACATAATAACAAAATAAATAAATAATGAATGAATGAATAAATAAAAATAATTTAGCAGCAAGGTTCATTACAGTAATAAACTTTCACAAAATTCACTCTTCCTCTAAGTTCCCTCAGTTTCTAAAACCTCACTTAGGAGCAGGTGTTTGCAGTTTAAGAGAAAAACTAGAAACTTGGGGAAAATAACAGCTCTTCCTCACTTTGTGTACGCTAAATAGGAATCAACAGCAGAAGTGCAGCAATTGGAACTCTGGAAGAAAGGTATCTTAGATCTAGCTAAAGTCCTTCATGTTTCTAAGTACAACAGACATCAGTACAACAAAAAACCAAAAGGCCACTGTGGTTCTCACCAATGGAATCAGCCTGGTAATTATGCACATCAAGCAGTTAATGAGATTTATAAAGGTAGTATACTAAGTTGATTCCACTCCCAGATAATGGAAAAGCATCTTCTAAATAAGCACAACAACAACAAAAAAAAAGAGGCTTCCCTACAACATGAAAATTTGTAAGTGCACTGGACTCAAATGAAATACAATGTAAAAGCTCCCAAAATAAATATCAAGAAAACATTGCTAACATCAGAAACATCACATCCAATACTGAAAAGTGGCATACAGCATCAGGGCTATAATAAGCAGAATTACTTCTGATCACTTCTAAAATTAGAGTTTCTAACTATCTTCAAGCCACTTAATTTTTCTGAGACAAGCATAATTTAAAAGCAGTCAGTCAACTCTATAATGTATGGTCAAGGAATTAAGAGACACATGCAGATAATAGACAAAATGATGCAGCAAAAAAACCCCTACAGTAAAAAAAATACAATACATTAAACAGACTATATGGTCAGTGTCATAAGCATTACATTTCCATTTGCCCACAACTCACCTTTGAAAATCCAGCACCCATCCCACCTTTCTGAGCATCTACAGACTGACCTTTACACACCTTGAAATAGAGAGAGTTTCCCACCAATATGGCTATGGAATATTCAGAAAAAATATCTTCTACAGCAAAAGAGAAGATGTCAAGCGGTGGATATTGGAAATTACTTAATAAAATGCAATTAAATGTGAATGCATATGAATGTAAAGCCTCTCAGAAGAACTGCAGAAAAATGGGATGATTAACAAATAGCATTTTATAGTGAAATTGGAGTAATTGGTTTTGGTAGCTTTTTTTTTTCCCCACTTCTTTTCTTAATTATTTCATATAGCCTAGGTTTTATTTTCAGATTGTTCCAAGTAGTATTATACAAAACCAAAGTCATGAAAATTCTTCAATCTTTGATGCAGATTACTGCCTCAATGCTCAGCTTGTCATCTCTTAATGGCCTCACACAGTAATTTTAACTGTAGCACAGAAATTCCAGTGTTTGCTGTAAAACAGATGGCTCGAAACAGAAGAATAGTTTATCCATGGCTGTCTGAACATACATCTGCAGCAATTTAACCACAGATTTTGTACACAGACTGCAGCTTCTCATTCTTAATCTGGCTCCTTAGAAATTAAGGGAGATACCTCAAACACTGCACTGCCATGGAGAATTTCATAATGACAGAAAAGGCCTTGGCACATGTTGGCTCAACGTAGGTTCAGATTGGCATAAATTATTTAACGTTGGCAGGTGCACTCCCAGAGTTCCCTGCAGTGTTCAGAGATCAAAACATGGATGGCACCTTGGACTGGAAAATTTCATCTCCTTTCATTTAGGCTACACAAGTAATCTACAGTCTCAGTAACCTGGTCACTTAGTACTACCATGATGAAGGCCAATATTGAAGTGGTTGGATTAGAGTGGTGTTCTAGTTTTTATTATTCTGTGGCCCAACAATTGTGACCTCCGTTGGGACATTCAAAATACGTACTGCCAAAAAATTCATTACTACAGACTATTTAGTATATCATTTCATTATATTACAAAAAAGAAGATTTTGTTGTTAAGTAGTGTGGCTAAAACATAGAATAAGACAAAAAAGGTGGGTTTGTTTCCCAGCAGACAGGTTTCCTGTTGGCCAACAGCAAATTATAGTCAGTGAGGGAACACAATAACATTTTTTTCCTGTATGAAACTCAAAATTTTCAGGTAGGAAAAGAAAACATCAGTTATCAAATGATTTTGTATCTCTTGCAGTGAAAAAAATTAACCTTCTTCTCAGTGTCCAGTTATACATCCTGTCTTTTAATAACACTGGGAGTTGTGAGCACACCCTAAATAACACCAAGTGCATGAGTGGGTAGAAAAGATTGTGGGAAGCAAAGGGAAATAACTAGTTAAAAAGACAATGCAGGTGCAATAAAGATACCAGAGGTAGGAGTTAAATGGACTTCACAATCCTTCTTACAAATACTAGACCAGATACTTGCCTTATTGGTCCTAGCATACCAAATAATCACTTTGGGATAGCTACCATGAAATGAAAACTCCATGCTGTAGAATATCTAGTTTTCTCACTTCAACAACCTAAGACAAAAATGTATTATAATACTCCCCCACATGGCACTTTTTCCTTGAAAATTGACATACATCGGAGACATCCTGAAAAATAATTCAGCTCTTACTGGGTTTGCAGCAAAGGTGTGCACTTATTCTCCTGTTAGAGTAACATTAAGGAGTTATAACTTGCAATTCTGATGGCACTTTTGATCATTTAGAATCTTTAACAGTAATTCTTTGGGAACAATAATTTTCTCTTTATTGATATGGGCAAACAGCCATTTACACTAAGAAAAGAAGGAATCTTTAACATAATTTCAAAACATTTCTTGAAAGAGAGAGGCAGCAAACATTACTCAGTTATGAAATGATCACTTTTGGGCTGAATTTAGTTGTCCATAACACATTTTCAAAGTCATGCAAAAAGTGTGTTGGAAATAACATTTTACTTTATTTTAACAGGAAAAACATGACAGTTTATAAGGATAAGGAAGTTGATGAGATCCATCACTCCCTTAAACCCATAGCACCTCCCATAAAATATCAGATTTTCTACAGATATATTAATGAAGTATTATGATCCAGGCATCTTAATGAGTCTTTACTAGTCAGCTGAACTTTAATGCTTCAAATAAACATGTTTTATTTTGTGTTGGTGAATACCATATAGATAATAAACAGTTCAATTATTATTGATATTATTAATTATTACTATTGTGTAAGCCGAAGCAAATAAATGGTGTAGGGTAAATATCACTCCATATTTGAAATATGAAATGCTTTAGAATTAGTGTGACTATTTTTCTCACTTCTAATACACATATATACATATATAATATCTAGAACATAGATATTATTATACTTCAAGCCTCACATACACTTGAACAGGAAAACCTTCAGGCATGACCCTAGTTCATTTTATCTTCCAGGATTTATACTACTAAACAGCACACAAATCGCTGTAGAGGCCACTCAAGTAAAAGTAATGTCAAATTTCTATTCCACAAGGCAGAAAAAAACCCAAACATATAAAAGCACTTCCTATATATGGAATTTGTATGCAAAATTAACCATTTTTCCTATTGTTCTTTCTGATCTAGACCCCTCCCAGCTGCCACCGTATCCTTACTCTAAACTGTGCAAGTAACCAAAAATTTCAGTCAAGTCACAAATTTCCATTTCGTTCTTCCATTCACTGCATGTCTAAGGACATTGACAGCTATTGTTTAAAGGTCTTCAAGGTCTACCTTGAAGACCTTTAGACATCCTTATAAAAGTTAGGAAAAACAGAATTAGGTTGAATAATATCTGAAGCTTAACGTGCTACGAATATGAGACACTTCATCATGTACATGTTAATACTAGGGACAGAGCTTCGGGATCATAGTCAACTTTCTTCAGTGACACAGGCAGTCCTTTATAAATTAACTGCTCAATGTACATTCTAAACTAATTCATCTATGCTGGCAGGTAAGATATGACTCCTTAAATGTCACTTTGCTTAAAACACTATAGTAAAAGACAAATAGGGCAAAGTGAATTTATGAGATCATTTAGCATAAAGTATGTCTTTTTTATAAGACCAAAAAAAAAAAGACCCCAAAAAACTGACTTACATCTCAAAATAGATAAAGTACTCTCTTTGTCATTTTGATATCAGTTTTGTCAATTGAACTTGAAAGAGCTGCAGTTAATGCAACAAAGGCTACAACCATCATTCTGCAGAAGGTAATAGAGAAAGTTTGTTTCCTTGAAGTAAACTTCAATGATAGCTGCTTTGACACCAAGTCTCAGTTTTTCTTCTGATACTATATTCTACTCAAGCAAGGAAAGACAGTTCGTAATTGCTGCTTGCAACTCAATAAGGACATATTCATTCCTTAGCATCTTAAAGTAATATTTCAACTTCAATCACAGCAAGTAGGATCAATAAGATGAATTTTTCTTAGCAAGTAACATAAGATGACTGACTGTGACCAGAAACTGCTTACAATCTGAAGCAAACTTGGTATTTTGAAATATATAACTTGTTGGCATAAATTGCTTTTTAAGTAATGAACTGACAGAATTGGACAAAGAATTACACACATTTACTCCTTTGGGGAGAAAAGATAAAAAAAGTCATTCTCTAATGACAAAGAATATGATATGACTACAAGACAGCAGTTCAAATATGGATTTTCAAATAGATTTCCAAAAGTAGAAAAAAATAGAAGCTAAACCATGTGTTAGTATCGTTTAATGTTTTTCATTACAGGGTTTTCTTTGTGTTTGGTAATGACTTTGACTTGTTTTCTCCCTTCTGTTTATACAGACTAATTTGGGGCAGCCAGGGGAAGTGGGGTCAGGCATAGGTCTGCAAAGGAAAGAGGTACATTCATCTTCATTATTTTGTTAGAATCCAGATTTTCAAGAACAAGGTTGAGGTAAGGGGACAAGAAGGAAGATTGATAAATACTGGACGACCTCCATTAGAACAGATCTGGCTTTTGGTATAGGGACTGCAGTTTAGCCATTGAACTTGAGTTCATACCAACTGAAATCTCCATATTCATTACAAATGCATACATTTGAAAACTGTTAAGACACATTTAAGTTGAGAAACAAAGAATTACTGAAAAATTTCTCTTTCTGAACCTGTCCTGCTTTATCAGGTGGTAAAACAGACCAGTAGTTTATGAACTGACCATGTAACTCCATCCACTCCAGCCCCAGACAGCAAGAAGGAGTGAGGGTTGCAGACCTGTAGCATTAAAACTGAGACCCAAGGTGCAGATTTGTCTTTGCCTTAATGTCATTTTCATAACTTTGCATTAATCATAACTCAGGATTTATCAGGAACTGTTTTGCAATATAACTGATTTTAGCATTCCCATAATGTATAATAATTACTTTTATTATGGATAGTAATAAAACATTATATGAGACACTAAATGGTGCCATTCCCAAGAAAAGAACTCACAGAACAGAACATAACAGAACTTAATAATTCCAGAGAAGACCTACAAATATTAAATAGTCCAACTGCCTGGCACTTCAGGGTTGACCAAGATACATTACTTAAGGGCATTGTTCAAATGCCTCTTCGACACTGACAATCGTGTGGCATCAGTCACCCTCTCCAGGAAGCCTGTTCCAGTAGCTGACCACCCCCTAGGTAAAGAAATGTTTCCTACTATCTAATCTGAACCTCTAATCTGAACTTTCCCCTTTTTGAGCCATTCCCATTGTCTTGCCACTTGATCCCAGGGAGGAGAGCTAAGCACCTTCGTCGTCTCCCCTTCCCTTCGGGAAACTGCAGAGAGCAAAGAAGTGTTCCCCTCAGCCTTCTCCTCAAACTAGACAAGTTCAGAGTCCTCAGCTGCTCCTCATAGGACATTCTTTCCAGCTCTTTCTCCAGCTTTGTTGCCCTCCCCTGGATGCAATTTTTCAGGCATATTTGGTTGAGATTTTGGGAAAGTTTTGCTGTGCTGAGCAAGCACTTAACTTGCAAGACATTAAAAACAATATTATGGACATGTTTGTACTGGTTATGGCTGAGATAGAGTTGTTTTCTTCACATAAGTATATAGAGTAGTGGATTGACTTTGTTAGCAATTTTTTTACCACATTGATATTTTAGCTATTACTGAGCTGTGTTTACAGACCATCAACACCTTTTTTGGTTTCTCATGTTGCCCCATCATAGTGCAAGAAGTTAGAAGGTGACATGGCTGGGACAGGTGGTCCTTTGTTCCTCCTGCCTGTGTGGCTGGGCACACATTGCAGCTCAGTCACATCCTTGTTGGCACAGGGAACCCCAGCAGGGACCTGGGCCAAAGACTCTGGCTGTGCCTGTGCCCTGGTGCTGGGGGTTAAGGAGCTCATCTCCACGGGCCTGCTGTGTTGGTGCTGAGCCCTCCATCCTCCCTGAGGCTCCACAGCCTGCTCCTGCAGCCCCATGCCCTGGTGAGCCAGCCCACAGCTCCTGCAAGCAAGGACACAGTCACACTCTGCCTCCACCCCGAGGGACGTGTCCAGCACCCAGTAGACACTTGGTACCTCAGATGCCCACCTGGGTCCACCTGGTTTGCTGAGGAGGCTACAGATGTGACCTTTCTTTCCCCTAGGGGAAAGAAACATTGTTTTGGAATCATGTTTCAGTACTTCTACTTTTGCAGCCAGGCTTTATTCCAGGGATATCACACACCAAATGGCATGATGCTCAGCGATAAAAGTTGGAAAAAGAAGGAAGGAGGGTATATTAGGAGTTATGGCATTGGCCTCCTTAATTAACTGTTATGGATGATAAAGCCCTGCTACTCTGGAGTTATAGGATGATGTGAAATAGTGAATAAATTTCTTATTTTGCTTTGATGCACAGACAGTTTTTGCTTTCCATATTAAATGCTATCTTTACCTTAACCCACAAGTTTTCTCATTTATCCTTCCCGTTCTCTCCCACATCCTACAGTAGGGGGAGTGAGCAAGCCTCTGTGTGGGTTTTAATTGCCAGAGGGATTAATCCACAATACATATTAACATTTCAAAAATGCTGTTGTTACTTTCTCCAGTCCAGTCTCTTTTTCAGTTTCATTAGAATACCAGATAAATTTCCATTCATTCTATACTTACATAAAACCAACAATAAAAAGGAAGCTGGAAAGCTAAAAATTTTTAGATCAAATCTAAGTGTTTCAAGATGTTAGCTTTTACCTTAATAAATATGTATTGCACATGTGAAATGCAACCTGACTCTACATTGGAAAAATAATTTTAAAAACAATAATTAATTATTATGCACGTAAATAAGTATCAAATCCAATAATTTTTGCAGTGCTAGAGACAAATTTGGTCTATTGCTCTTCCCTTGTTTTTCTTGCATGATATTAAAACCAAAACAAAAACAATCAAGTTCTGGAGGATTTAAAGCAAATATTCTATTTGATGGATTATATTCTATTGGATTATTTTATTTTAAGCAACATTTGAGTCACATAGCTTGCATTATGTCAATCAGAGAGCCTCACCGCAAGTCAATAAAAACAATGCTCGATGGTGACTCAGGCAATGTAAGTAGTTTGTGACCCACTGGCATCCTCCATTGCCAGTGCATCACTCACTCTTATGTGAGTCCACAGTGAGCAGAAGTGCATTACATAAACACAAAGAGATATATGAAAGAGATATATGAAGGGTGATTTAGAGGGCCTCTTCATTATGGAAAGTCACATAGATTTAAAAAGATAAAGAGTATGAGGTGTTGGCTAAATTTCATGCCACGGACAATTCAGTATAATGTCTTTCACACCCTATCAATATAAAGAAAAAATTATCAGGGAGTAAAATCTCAAGGAGGAGGAAATTAAATAGAATTTAACCTCACTTATAAGCTACACACTATAAGCTATACACTCTCAATGGTCATATGAAGATCAAGGGAGAAGCAATATAAGCTTCAAAGTTTTACTTTGGAAAGTTATCAGTTATAGTCTCTTACCTTGGAGAAACCTACTTCTTTTCCCTTTGCTGGAAAGGAAAGCTCAGGAGAAGGAGATGATCTTTTCATGATGTCATCACAAGCATAACTGAAAATGCAAGCATTTTAAAAGCCATCATAATCAATGAGAATTTCTCATTTGTTCCCAGAAAGTTTTAGAACACACATCACTGTTGACACAAAATCATGAAATTCAAACAAACATGCAATTCTGAGAATGCCATGGATGCTGTGAAAGTAAAATATGCATGCACTGTTTTTTCTTCATTGCCTTTGGGCAATCTTAAATAAAATCTTTTGCCTCACCTTTACTCCCTGCTGGCTAGAAAGCATTTTAGGGATCAGACTGCTTCATTCTTTTATTGGGATATATCCTAAAGCAAAATCTAGGTACTTCAAAGAAGGAAAGCTCTCATAAATATGTCACGGAATGAACTACCTGAATAAAGAGGAAAATGAAGACAGAGCCAATAAATATTTTTTGCTGTGCTGGAAACTAAAGCAGTTTAAACAACATCAAAATGGTATTGTCATTGTGTAGAAAACCCTTTTCAAAATCATGCAGTCACTTCATGCCATGAAAACAAAAAAATCTAGTGTGCCATTTATAGATCCAACTTAGATACATTGGCTGGATTGATATGACTTCTGGAACTACACATTTTTGCCAGTTTGCTGATTGCAGTGAATACTCAGTCTGTACCTTTCCTAAAGTCTAAGCTTCAGGGCACAGGAGCTCCCCATGGACTGGCTGAGCAGTAAGGGGAAAATGTAGAATTCACACCTTAAACTTTGCTACCAAAGAGTTCCTTTGTACCCTCCTTCAGATATACTAGAGGCCATAAGTCATTTCAGCACTGCTATCTAAGCAATAAATTGATAAAAGGTTAGCCCCAGCTCATTTTGATATTTAGGAAACAAGTCAACTTTCAAAGTAAGACGGATGGTGGTAAATCTTTTTCACAGTCTATTTTTTGGCCAAGTATGAGACTGGTCATTAACTGTCACTTAAAATTGTCTGAGGTCTGTTGCAAGTTTGGTATTTCTTTTTACCAGCATTCTTGACTAATTCAACCTTGCACTAACAGCAGGGACTGCCAAAAGCTGAACTCAGTGTATAAAAACTTAGTGAATAAATAACCTTAAAGCCTTTTGGCTACGACTGTGGAACAATAAGGATGAAGCAGAATTTAAAGGTTTATTGTGCAGCCATAGAATAAATATTTTATTCACAAGTGAGCTGCTAGATAATTTCTATTAAATGTCTATGGACTTTGCACTGGAAAGTCTCAATCTAGCAGATTTACTCCAGCATTCTGTTTGTCTTTTGATGGAGTACAGCCCCTAGCTTCATGTCCCTCCCCTGGACCTGCTTCAACAGGTCCATGTCTTTCCTGTATTGAAGACCCCAGAGTTGGATACAGAACTCCTGGTGGCATGTCACCAGAGAGGATTAGAGGGGCAAAATTGCATGCCTTGCCCTGCTGGTGATGCCAGGATACTGTTGGCTCTCTTGGGCTATGGGGGTATTTTGCTGGGTCATGCTGAGCTTTTGCTAACAAATACCCTCAACTCTTTCTCTTCAGGTTTGCTTCCAATATGTTTGCCCTCTGTGAAGAAATAAGCTCAATAAGGGAAAAATAACAATATTTTTTAACATTAATTAAACATTAATGGTCTTCTTTTAGTATTACAGTTGTATAGAAATGTTTAAAATGCCTTCATAACGGTTTTTTCCAAACAGTAAAAATTATGGCTGTTTGTTAGAAACTATAACACATTTTAAATCGTGCTTATGGCTCTTTATTCAATTCTAGGAGAATCTAATTGATTCTTTGGCTTATTTTCTTATAGACTCTCTTCAAAGGCCTGTATTTCTATTGAGGAGAGAAGCCTATCCATAGTAATTGAACTTGCTGCATAATAAACAGTTTTATCTTTGCCTTAACACAGTTTTTCCTTCCTAAAAGCTGTAAGAGATAAGCACCCCTGAAGTTTATATGTAGTTCAAATAAAAAATAAGGTAGATAAATGGAATGAGATGAATAAATGGAAAGAAATCTACTATGAAATTAAGATATAAATTATGTAACTATAAAATATGTAACTATGGAAACAGCCTTTGTAATTAAGAACGATTTAGAAAAGCATGGAAGATGCTTAATCAGTATGTAAATTAACTGATGATTTTTTAGAAAGGTAGTAGAAGTAAATGCAATAAAATCCTTTAAAACTTTCTTGGTAGTCTAAAATAAAAACAAACAAGCAAAAGATTCCCAGACCCTAACTTCAAGTTAACTGCAATTTTTCACAAGTACAATGTTAAAAAGCAGGCCTTACCTTACAATATTTTCAGTACATATCTTAAATCCACATTACAAATTGAACCAAAATTCTCTTTTGATATTTACAAGCAATAATACATGAATCCTCACATACTTTTCAGTGATTCTAGTAAATTTCACAGAGATGTGGTAAAGCATTTTATAAAGGAAAATAATAAGCAAGAAAGTAATATTACTTTCCAATAATGAGATGTGAAGGAAAATAAAAAATGTTCCAGCTCAGCCAGCATGTGAGAGGCACAGTTGTGAAAGTTATTTTGTTTCTAGACTAGTCGTGTGGTCTAGGTCGTGAACTGGGATGCAAAATGTTATGAAATAACGCCGAATGCTGAGTGCTATTTGAATTCATTATGGATGAAGCAGCAGAACTCCAAAGTGAAACACAGTCATAAGATGGAGCCTGACTGGGCTTTACACGGTAATGGTAAAACAGTGACTTCTCAATAAGTTTGCTTTAACTACTTGCTTTTAACACAGCTTCTTGTACTCTGTGATAATACTTCAGCATAAGACACTCCAACCAACATCACATCCTTGTAACTTGAAGTAAGCTGACTGAGGTGCCAGAGCCAGTGTAACTTTATAACCTTTAAGATTATATTACTAAATCTTTACTTAGTACAAGAGATCCTAACTTCTTTGCATGCATTTTGTTATGTACAGACCTGTAAGTTACAGACTATGCTTTTAGCTCATCCTGTAAGGCTTTACTTCAGATATGTTGAAAAGACCTATTGGTAAGACAGCAGATTTCTGTGACACTAGAAAGTTGTGTGATGAAAACCAAAATGGAGAACCTATGCTTTGCATATTAATTGCCTATTGTGTACAAAGCAATTGACTTATGCCCAATTTTCACAAATATGTGATGTAGTCAAAGTACACCAGTTATATCTCTGTACTAGTATCTCATGCATCTGTTAAAAATATCGTCATCAGTAAAACTGCAGCCATCCTAAAGACTTTAAGCTCATACTGTAGTATTACAACGTTTCCAAAATGTTACGTTGCCAAAGTCTGATATAAAATCGCAGCTAAACTCTACAAACACATAACGCCAAGTTACAGCTAGAAAGCATATCTTAATAAAATCAGAGTTAAAAATGAGAGCAGGTACCTTGTAAACAAGAAATGCATTCTACTTATTTATTCCTCATATTACCAATTACTTTAAAATTCCAATATTAACTGATTCTGTGGCAGTGAGCAGAACTCACCTCCATAATTCAGCGTTTATTCTTCCTCTCAAAGCTGAACTTCAGTTGTCACTATCAGAAGTAACCTCCAAAACAAGCAGATAACTCTTAATTAGGCCTCAGAGGTCTTTAATCTGTTGCATTTTAATACCGATGTATGTTAAGTTTTGTTTAATTTCCTCTTCTATTGAACTTAAAGGGAAAAAAAATTGGAAAAGTTCAATGTTTGATCAAGTTAACCAAAATTTAAGTTATTTGTGCAACTTTTGTGGGGTTTTTTTTAATTATTATTTGTTTTTTTTAAGACAGGAATCTCCCAGAAACTACTTGGAGAGTAATTATGTGACACAGGGTGGCAAAGAACTTTCCTGTGTATTCACAGGTTAGTTTTATCTATGATTCAGCTGCTCCAATTGTAGAAATTATCAGAGATACTAAAACACCTGAGGACGAAAAGTCTATGATTATGTCTTAAAAGCTCAAAAGCAAGATGTTTAAGTTTGGTAAATAGCAGCACTTTTTGGCTCAGCCATCCCTCAAGTGCGAGGGTAGACTTCAATGACCACTGCCACAGTCAGAAAGAGGAAAGGCTGCTCAATAAAAACCCTTAGCTCTTTATACAGACTACTAATACAGGGAAGATTAACATCTTAAGGTGCCTATTGGTCTCCTACACAAAATCACCTTGAAATTTTTAGAAGAGGCAATACGGGAAGTCAAGGGAAATATGAAGTTAGAAAAACTGCTGCTATTCCAGATGGTAAGGTACAGGTACCCTGACGGCTGGAAATAAGGGTTAGTCCTAGTGAATGTAAAGCATGTGAGGGACAATGCTGATGCTTTTCCCAAATCTAGTTTGGGAAAGTGGAAATCTAGTTTTATCAAATCTAGTTTACCATCAGCCAAGATGGTAAAAACATCTACACTGGTTTCAAAGTACACACTGTAGACAAAGTACACAATATCTTATTATTTGCTTAGCTACTTCTTCATTGTTTTCAACAACTGGACAGATACTATAATAACTTTTTAAAGTAAGAAGTGGTAGACAATGTTTTTCAACATTATTGAAGACAGCCTAGCTATTATGGTCCAACTTGTAAATTTAAGAGCTAGCCACAAAGAGTAGCAAGGTCCAGAACTCCATAACATGAAAACAGAAATATGACAAATTATGATTAAAAAATTTTATGAGAAGTCTGATGAAACAATAAGCCAGCTAACAAAAAAACCCACAAACACTATGTGTGTGGAAACACTGATTAGACAAGAAAAAGCAGAGTTGCGAAATTCTGTTTCTTTTGTGAAAATTCAAAGGATTTTCTCCATTTCTCCCTGGAGCTTTTCCCCAAGCTGAAGATGATACCCTTTCTTCTCTTCTAAAGTCCTTACTGTTCTTTGTGATAAACGTTGAACAATTCTTTAATACATTTGCAAATAGCAGCATAAATGAAAATATTCCTCTGTTGTTTTTGAGATTTTTATTAACTTGCTCCAAGTCACTCTGGATGATTTGACTAACAAACCTGGCAATAGAGATTCACAGCTTCAGGGCCTGAGGAGCAGTTATCTGAACCTTTCTTTTAAAAACTTCCATACCACTCCACAAGAAGTGGGGTTTGGAGGCTGAGATAATTTTCAAAGATATGGATTTCCAGAGCAAGTCATTAAACAGCCAAGACTGAGACTATCAAAGCCTAATGAGAGTGAAAAAAGACTGAAAAGAAAACCCAAAAATCAAGTCTAACCTTTGATGATTGTATAGAAAAACTATGTGGTTTTTAATCAGTCCCCTCTCCTTGCACGCACCCTCTGGTTACCACAGATAATGTGTTGCTTGCTACAAAACCATTTCCTTAACTCCTTCTGCCAGCTACAAATTAGTTTGTTTGTCCATCTGAGATGAGCCAGCTCTGTTACTCCCAGGGAAAGGCACAAACATCTTTTCCAGAAGTTTTTGCTATGATGAAACATGTCTGACACTGACTCTTTTATTTTTTTGTCTTTTCCACCACTTTGCATCATTTAAGAGGGATAACACTTCAAACAGTGAACCAGAGTTAAATGGTATTTCTCATACTCTCCCTCTTCATTTCTTTTCAACGTGAATTGTCATAAACATCAATAAGATTTTTACAGCCTTCAAGGAAATTATTGTGTTCAATTCCAGATTTAAAATCTGTTACTCAGAGCTTCAGAAATGGGTGCTTTACTGCATAAATTTTTTGATGCAGTAATATATTTAAGGAAGAGCTGTACTGTCAATTTAGGTTGTACTTTGCCAGAAACCATTAGCTTTGTGATATTTCTTATGCTATTCTGCAACTGAGAGGTTGGTTAGTCTAAAACTTCCACATAAAGCCATGAATGTTCATAAAGGTTTCCTCAAAGGGATGTACTCCTACTCACTCTAATTGTCTATTCTATAGGTTTGCATGAATGGGATTTAATTCACACAGACACTTTTAGTATCTATATTGAAAGTTGAAACCCATCTACACTGTATTTTACATTATTTGTCATTTACTCTCTGAAATATTTGCTTCAGCCATTTAAAAAAAAAATAAAAAAATCTAGCTTGAAATAAATTACTTTATAGTGATGGTTCACAATTTGACAGCAACCTACACATTGAAAAGTTAGTTTTCTGCATTGTCCATAAAACCTTTTGCACTGGTAATATAGTCGTAAGAGATGTAAAAGCATGTTTTCCTCTGTTATCCACACAACTTCCTTTTTCTCTCTATTCATTATACAGATATTTTTTTTCCAACTTAAAACCTCCAGAAAACCAATATCTTCCACAAATATTTATTTTCTCTGTAAACACATTACTGCATGATCAAATTTTTCTCTATTAAATAAACTACATCCCCAGAAGTCCTTTTGTTGAGCTTCTCTTGTCAATGATCATAAGCAGGAGAAAAAGTTAGCCAGCATCTTCCTCCCTCTTTACACAGCTTTCATGAAAACTGGGCAATAAAGCAGGTAGCACAAATGTGAAACATCTGTCTGGAGACCATGCCCTGGGCTGCAGACTGAATATAGAGACATGTGCTTTATTCCCATTTTTGTCTCTAATGCAACAAAATATAACATGCCAGGTACTTTGACACCTGTTCTGTCTTCTGAGAGCATGTGAGATCCTAGATGTTCCCTTTTCCAGAAGGACCATGCCAGGCTTGAGAGGTGGACCCATATGAACCTCGTGAAGTTCAGCAAGACTGAGTGTGAGATGCTGCACCTGGATCGGGGCCATCCCAAGCATAAATACAGACTGGGCAAGACCAGCAGGTTGAAGAAGGGGATTTTCCCAACCCTACTCCAATCTTGTGAGACGCCTCTTGGAGTAATGTGTCCAGCTCTGGGAGCCACAACAAAGGTGTGATGTGGGCTGGATGGAGCGAGTCCAGAGAAGGGTGACAAAGATGATCAAACTGTTGGAGCACTTCTCCTATGAATACAGGCTGACAGAGCTGGAGTTATTCAGCCTGGAGAAGAGGAGGCTCTGGGGAGACTTTATTGTAGCCTCCTATACCTAAAGGGAGCCTGCAGGAAGGCTGGAGATAGACTTTTCACAACGATACATATTAATAGGAAAAGGGTAATGGATTAAAATTGAAAGCAGGCAGGTTTAGATTGGGTGTTAGGAAGAAATTCTTCACTGTAAGGATGTTCAGGCACTAGAACAGGTTGCTTAGAGAGGCTTCAAGTGCCCCATCTCTGTAAATGTTCCAGGCCAGGTTAAAAGTTTTGAGTGGCCTGGTCTAGTGAAAGATGTTCTTTCCCAAGGTAGGGGATTTGAACTAGATGATCTTTAAGATCCCTTTCACTCCAAGTAATTTTATAATTCTGTGATCAATTTGGCTCAATTTTCTTGAAAACTTCATTAGAAGCATGCATATAAATCAGTGAAAATCTCAATAGCTTTCTTCCAAGAGCACGCATACTTTCAGACAATTAAATTTACTATTTCTGCAAATTCAATTTTATCTCTCCAATGATTTTTTTCCTGTTTTTTTAATCTCTGAAAGCAGTGTAAAGAAGTTATTTGAGAGTGAAAAATAGTTTCATGTCTGGTAAAATAAAATATTGTCTTTAGCAAATAAATAATCAGACATCTAAACATTATGTTCCACACATTTTAATATTGTGATGAGGATTAATGTCTCAGCTTCTGCATTCTTTATCATCATAACTGTAGGGTCTAGGGCAATATCTACAGATTCTAGAAGCACACTTTTTTTGCTTGAATGTATGTAAGGAAAATATGGCCACAGAGGGATTTTCAACACTATTGTTAGTTATATCTCTGAATTGGAAATCCTTCATGCATAGCACTCTCAGAAGGACAGTGGGGTTTTTTTCATCAGAACCAGGCAAATGGAGAGGTGGGATACTCACCATCACTTATAATTGGGGTAGAAACCTTATAGTTTACAAACACTGCTAAAGCAACCAAAAAACCCCCACAGAATCAAAAAAAAATTTTTCTTTAATATGCAAACAGCTTTGCTCTTGAGTAGTGATTGTTAAAAACCAGTAAGAGTCATTCTTGAGCTTTCTGCCCCATGAATTCTCAGTAATCTCACTTAAATTCATATTTCACGGAGTTCCTACAGTGAAGACCATTAATTTGGGAGGCATAGTTTGTCCAAGAGTTGAATGTATGTGTATATCACTATTTTACCTCTTCTGGAAATGTTCACAAAGGATTATATTCTCAAGAGCACAATAAAGAAATCTATCTGAGCAATTTCATATGCTATTCTAAAGTGAAACAAGGAATGTCCATGTTAGTCTTACTACCTCTTTCACTCCAAAACTTCATTAAAATATAAAAAGATTAGATTAGCATAGTCAGTATTTTTTCGATCAAAAAATTGGGAAATATTTCAAAGGTAGTAGTCTTTCAATATGCTAATCAAAGAGGATAGGAGTAGAATAATATTCAAAATTATTTCTAAACATTTTTAATATAGTCCTTTTATCTATGAGATGGAACTTCTGGTTGCTTCTATAGAAGGACTGAATACATGTTCAAAAAAAGAAAACTTACAAATGTTTACTGTGTTCCTTGACATTTTAAATCAAGTGTGCAGCAACCGAATGCTTATGAGATGCCATTAATCAACAGTGAATGTTCTCACATTTATGGATGGATTAAGCACAGTAAGATCTAATTAGCTTATGCTTAAACAACATGAAATTATAAATAGCAGTCACGTTTCTTAATTTACCTCTCCTTCAATTTTCTTTCTACTTTCAGAAAAAAAATTGAACATTATTACATGTTAGTTAGAAAGAGCATAAACACAACAGAATGTTACATAGGGAATGGAAAATTTGAATACATTTGCCAAATGTACCATGCAAACTTATTTCAGCAAAAATGTTGGTACGTCTCCAGCTTTTTAATAGCTTTTCTTCTGTGTAGAAAACAAATGAGATGGGGGAGAAAAAGGATGTAGCTCTTCTTGTTGAAGACAACAGAAACACAAAGTAGCTTTCAATTTTTTTTCTCCCTCTGTTTTCGTATTTAAAAGAAAACTTATAAACAAATATTTTTAAGCACTCCATCTCTCCAGATGTAGCATTTCACTCCCAGCTAAAGAGGCTGAAAGGACAAGAATGTGAGAGATACCCTAAATCCATGAGAAAGTATTTGATGAAGTGCAATTTCTTCCTCTGGCAGAGATAACTATATTGTAGTCACTGAGACATTTTCCCTTGTTTAAAATTCTTTAACAGTATATGGTAAAAAAGAACCAACACAACATATTATAACAATAAGATCTAAGGAGAAAATACTGTTCACTTCCTGTGCTTTTCTTTCTCACTTTTAATAACACCAAGATTCACAAGACAAGGGAAAATATTCTGCTTGGTAAATAACCGTGAAAGATGAGAAAAGTATTTGTTTAGTGTCTTAATGTTAAGTGGAAATGGTTAAGGGATATTGTCCAGTCACAGTTTATTACAATTTTCAGTTTACTTTAAAGAAAAATTCTATTGGCAACTTTTCTGCCTATTCTGACATTCCTGTTGTTTGTGGAGACAATTACCAATTGCAAAGCAGCCATCTAATGAGATAACATTCGCTGATATAAGCTTTGAGAACCTTCAAATGGGGAGTGATGTTTGATTTCGCAAATATGTAGCTGGTCTCAGATTCTTTTGGTAGATACTGGCTCCTCTGAAAGATGGGTAAACCACTCACAGTTGATTTTCAAAAGTTCTGGCACATGAACTTCTCAGGAACTTAAAACCAGGAACAGTAGTTGATCAAAATGCAGCAGAGAAGGCAAGGGAAATAGCCTTGTGAATGAAATAGTAAATAAGCCAGAGATGTAATAGAAGAAGGATCTATGTCCTTATTTTCTCTCTGGTAGAACCAATTTCCACAATTAAATTAGCATGAAGAAAATGGAAAACACAGATGAAATTTGGAAAGCTCCACTGGAAACTGATTAGATCTCAGGAAGCAGTTTGCTTAAACTCTTTTACTCCTTAAAGTTCGCAGATAAGACAGCCAGGTTCTACAGATAACAAGTGCTGAATCCAGTGATGGATGATTCCAATTCACATTTGGATAATTCTCAACACCCTGCTATGAAATATTTACAAAAACACTGATTTTCTAAGCTAAAGACAAAAGAATTCAGTAAAACTACAGATAGTAGAGAGCATACAAATAGCATTAGAGGGATATTTTCATATTCTAATGTTATAAAGCATTACACTGTATGGAAACAGTGATAAGAAACATAATTGAGGCTCAGCAACTACAGCAATTTTTTTTTCATTAATCCATGGAACGAAGCACATGTGAGACATTATAGGCAAAGTAAGAGACTTCTGACATTGCAGAAATTGTCTTTATAATGTATTCAATAGCAGTGACCCTCCCATAGCTTTTTTTTCTGAATTCATTTCCCATCTTGTAGAAAGTTAAGACTGAAAATAGAGAATGTATAGCATGACAATATGGCAAACTCTATCAGTACATAGGCTGTCAAAGAAAAGAGATTCTCAAGGCACTTAACAGAGGGTACAAAGTCAACAGGAGCAGAATCAACATTCCTACACTCTAAAAAGCGATTATCTTCATACACAGAACAAGTTGTGTAACTAAATAAGCTGTGACTGCCCACCGTCACTACCCAGGTAAAGGGACAAAGTGAAGTAATTTAATTACTCCTTGGTCTGCTATTTATTATGCAGTTTGATATCTATTTGATCCTGCTTAAAATCATTAAATAATCTAAAATTCAAATA
>JAWWMU010000106.1:76324986-76346831 GCA_035048155.1 Cinnycerthia olivascens
GAGCAGAAGCAGCAGCAACAACAGCAGCAGCTTCCACACTTTTCTTCCTTTCTTCTCCTTCTCTCCTTCTTCTTCTTCTTCTTTTTCTTCTTCTTCTTCTTCTTCTTCTTCTTCTTCTTCTTCTTCTCCTTCTTCTTCTTCTTCTTCTTCTTCTTCTTCTTCTTCTTCTTCTTCTCCTTCTTCTTCTTCTTCTTCTTCTTCTTCTTTTTCCTCTTTTTTTACCCCAATACAGGGGATTTTATTCATAAATTGTTAAAGTAATTAAAATACGATTCTGAAACATTTTTTCTACACCTATCAGAGCTTAATTCCAAAAAAAAAAAAATTATACATAATTTACGCATTAAGTTCTATCTATTCTCGTAAATGGTTCTTTATGTTTTATCTAGGAATGCAAGCAATGTTCTACAATGTTTTCATTATGTCTGGAGATAAGTTACTGAACTGTAAACTAGGCTTTAGGGCTTTTTATTCTCTTAAGGTACTTAAAATATATTCCGACTTACTTAAAACTAAAACATACACTTCTACTTCATGTCTACTTCTAATATATCTTAATTTCTCTAAAGGCTTTAATTCAATCCCTGCATTCTTTTCTCTCTCTGAGGGACTCAAGAGAGGCTTCTATTTTATGCACTCCAACAAATAATGATACTGTGAGAATGCAGCAATCTGTAGCAGCCTTGGCCATAGAGAGCATGAAGAATTGATATGAAGATCCCAAGGGCAAAGAAGAAATAAAACAGCAGATCCCAGACCTCAGGCATCAAGGAAACAGCCTGAGGCTTGTTCAGGGAGCAGGCAGGTGGAATCAAACAAGAACATCTCTGAAGAGCAAAGAAGACAAGGGAACCTGGAAGGTCTTAAGTGCAGCATTCTCCTAAAGTTCCAAAACAGCCAGTCCAGCTTCAGGAAAATATATCCAGTCTGTTTTCATACTGTTTCACTCTACTGCTTTAAATTTACAAATGTAGTCTCACATTTTTTGCTGAAAATGTACCATAGTAGAGAGCTTAGATTGTTTCTTTAAATATATGCCTCTGTAGCTATCTTTTCTCCAAGTTGCACACTGCTTCGCTCCCCCCACTAAATTGCAGGTTACTCCCATTTATTGATGTTTTCCTTATTTTGGGGTGCCTGAAACCAGATACAATAACACTCTAAAAACTGCTAAAAAAGTGCATTAAAACTTCTTCCAACATACGATCTGTGTTACTGTCAATGCAACTGAGATATTAAGGTATTGTGTTTTAGGGGGTTTGTTTATGTTTCAAGTGAGTTATTGGCTCACACAATGTCAGTGAAATAATGCATTCCATCTTTCAGGGAAAGTTTATTATGATTGCTAGAAATAGCAGCCCCAGAGGACTTTAATAGTATCAAAGAACTATTAGAATTCAAAATTATCGGAAGCTTGAAACAGAGTATGTAAAATTAAATAGAATTGATCTTTTTAGGATGAAAATGAGATTTCTGTCACATGCTAGAAGTAATATCAATCACAGGAACAAAAACCAGATCTTTCAGGGATGTGAAACCTATGAATCAGCAGGGGATAGTGCCTCCTAATTAAAATTAGCTCATATATTAAGTCATAAACAGGAGACATCTACATCCTCCCGAGTTAAAGAAAAAAAGCCACTTTCAGCCCTGAACAAACAACACTAGGATAACAAGGTGGGAGCATTGTAAATGAAATAAAGGAAGAAGTTAATACACTTAAGCAAAACAGTCAAGCTTGCTAATATAGAGTAGGGAAAAGAAAAAGAACGTAGGTATTCCAGGGGGCCACCAACTTCACCAACACTGAAAAAAAGAAGTATCATATGGGATATATAATAGGAATATGGATACCAGATGTTGAAAATTCCAGTGGTCTCACTGAGATTAGAAAATTACAGAATAATTAGCTGCAAATATTCTGGAACTTCTGCTGTTGGTGAGAAGACCAAACAAACATCTGTTAGAAACAAGGACTAATGAAGTGGAAAAAGTAAAAAATCTGAAACATGAAAAAAGAAAACGAAAAACCAGAACAACCAGATGAGCTTTTGAACACAAAAACTCCTCTCATTCCTTTCCTTCTCATGAAAGGAATAAAAGATATATTTGTTAATTTCTTGAACAGGAAAAGTCTGCATTGCCACTGTATCTACATCCCATCTGATGTCTCCTTAATTCAGGCCTGATTTTCTGATTTGACCTTTGGCCTACCTCATCAGTACGGATTTGTTGGATGCTTGCTTGTAACAGATTTATTACGCTTTAGCCTATTCTCCATAAAACTTCTGCCATATCTTTCTTCCACATACTACTTCGTTAAATCTCTAAAGTTTGATCACCACATCTCTCATAAAATAACTATGGAAAAGCAAAGGCATTTTCTAGATCAATTTCTTTCTTTTTCTCCCTCGAGAATTTAGAAGATGTTAAGAACCTTGAAAGTTTCACTTTTAACAGCAGACCTTTACCTACCCAGGAATTTTAGGATTTACCCACTCATGAATTTATTAACAGGTGAATAGAGCGTAAATTAGTTCACTGTTGCTCCTAAGAATCTGCTGCACACACCTGTGGTGTGCAAAGACCATGCCTGCCTCATTCCTGTAAAGAATATCTCCCACCTCCCAGCATGGTGTTCACAGATGACTGTTTTCCCCTGTCCATGAAACAGTGCAATCTGCTTTTGTTATTCAGGCTCCAATGTTCCCTGTAATTAAGCCAGCTTATTCCAAACTAGATGGAGTATCCCTGCATTACATTGCAGTCTGAGTTGTAAATATGGTCCTAGCGAGTTCAGTTATCTATGAAAAGATTGTGCACTCTTTTTGCCAGTGAGAAATGGTTAAGAGTACCCAAGGAACTGGTGCATGGCAGCCAGAACACAGTATATTTACACTATCCAAGTAGGGTACAAAGTCTACTCTGACTTCTTACTATGGATGAGTCCTTAAAAAGGATAATGGCATTGACTTTGGTGTTTCTGCTGGTCATTGTGCACATTTACATCCTCCCTGCTGTTTTATTGCTTAAAGCAGTTTCATTAACCTCAGAATAAATCTAAATTTACTGCATTTTACCCCATCCATTCAATGGATTTTTTTTTTATCTTGACATGACCTACAACACTGGACCAAGTTTTTGAAGCCTATACTTTGAATTTTCTTTATAAGTCTATCTGTAAAAGGGGACAATATTACCATTAGCACATTAAACAATTGTATTTGAAGACCCAAGTTAACTATTATGGTACCGTATTTAACAGAAATAGACTTAAAATTAGTAAAAGACCGATCTTTTAATAATTCATTATGCATTTTCTTTGTCTTAGTTTTATGTGATTGTGATTGTGCTACTCATATGGTTCTGAAGATTATTTATTTCAGATCATTACCAGAGATCAAGAAAAATGATTGTTATATTGGACTAAAAGTAGCTTATAAAAAAAGCTCTACAGAATTAGGAGAAGAAAAATCTCTTGGTAAAAACAGAATGTTAATCTATCTTCATAATGGTTTATATTATACTGATAGAAATAGAAGAATGAATCCTCATCATACAAATATGTAGTTTTATATAGCAAAGTCATCAGGTTGATTTCTGGTGAAGGCATCAATCATACCAATTTGTGCAATAGAGCAGTTCTTAGTTCTCAGATGCTAACACTGAACAGAAAAGTTGTCTAGCATATGCAAACTCCATCCTTCATTACCCCAAAAAATTTCAGAGCCATTTGACTCACAAATGAGTTAACTAAATGAATTAATACATTACAACAAAGCAAATACATTTTTGCACTTGTAAAAGCTAAAGTCATAAGACACAAAAAGATAGCTTCCCTTGTCAAACATTATGCATTAAATAAATTATATTAAATGTTCCCAGAATCAAAATTATTTGTATTGCATTAAGACACAAGGTTGCACAACCATGAGTTATTGAATTCAATATTGTTCTCCAATTGATATAAGAAAGAATTATCCTTCTTATGCAAGTCAGGAATTGTCATTCTGTAGCTACAGAAGATCAAACTCAATGAAATTAACTTTATTATTTTCGTGTCTACTTTTATAAATCTATGAATAAATTTTTAAGCTAATATAAGTGTCTGATTCTTAAATGTTTGCTTTCAGTATAGCCACAGTGCATATTATTTTAGAAATTCTTCATCTGCTATTGGAGTTCTTATCAAACCACAGAATATTCTGAGTTGAAAGGGACCAATGAGGATCATCAAGTCCAACTTTTCAGTGAATGGCCCATACAGGATTGAACTCAAAACTTTGGTGTCAGCACCATGCTCTGACAAACTGAGCTAATCTTAGTGTCTTGTGTTAGGTTCCAGACCTTTATATTCTGCTCTGAATTTAAAGGGAGTTTAAAGTTTGGGATTCTTTTTGGGGTTTTTTTGTTTTGTTTTGTTTTTGGGGGCTGATGTTGCTGTTGTTGGGATTTTTTGTTTCTTTGCTTTTTAAGAGTTCTTAATAAAACTTTCTGAGTATAGTGTTTCATATTTTATCACTAAATCTCAATATAGAGTCAGAAATTTAAGCACCATCTTCAATCATACAAAGTACATTTTCAAAGTGTTTTCTAAGAATTAAGAAACTTGTAAGAGTTGCTAAGATGTTGTATGTGAGTTGACCTTGACTGGATGCCAGGTGTCCACCAATCCCCTCTACCACTCCCCTTCTCAGGGAGATAGGACACAGAAAGAAAGACAAAAAATCTTGATTATTTAGACTCAAAAAGTGAAGCAAAGAAAAAAGTCTAGAGAAATTTCCTTAAGGGACAAACAAACAGACTAGATAAGAGCTGCTGATTCTTTGTCTTTATCAGCTAATTCTTCTCACAGTTGAAGTATAATACTGTAGTAGCTCTGAAGTGTGGAAGTTGATTATTATTTTACTACAGATTTTCAGGAATCTGTAGCATTATACGGTGATTGTGTAGCCTGGCACTACTTGTTCACCCGATCTCTTAAAATTGGCTCTTTAATTCTAATGGGATGACAAGAGTAGTACTAAGGACAAACTTGGAGGGGTTGAGGAAAATGAGCTTCACAGTTGTCATTGGCTCAAATTCCTTGCTGGACACCTGACTGGGATACTTTGGCTTGATTCAGATATTGGGAAATACTGTCCTCTTGTTCTCTAAAACAAAGAACTTGGCTGGATATTTAATATAACAATAATTCTGATTTAATATGTCACTCCATTCTGACATAATCTAATTCCATAATTCCTAGCACAGTATGATAAAATAAAAAAATACGGCTTAATTGATAGCGCTCGAATTTATGGAGGTTTTTGAGTGTCTTGGATGAGAAACAAAACGGGACCTGCTCTGTGAGAGTCATCTTTGTCCTTTCCCTTGGCGAGTAAAAGGTCTCAGGCAAGAGACTAAAGTCTCATGAAGAAAAGCTCATTTGGTTTCCAGAGTAGAAGAATTAATAGAAATTTAACCGTAGTTAACATAATGACATCCCACACTGAATATCTTTAGTGTTCATTATCAGGGCATGAACATTTGAAAGCAATGTAACATATTGTAGTTACAATGTATCATTCTGTATCTGCATGTATTGTGAAAATAAGATTTATTATCTTCTGCTAACTAAGAATATTTTGAAAATCTATGTCTTGCTTCCATAAGTTTAAAATTTTACAAAACTTAAAATCTTCTGTTCCTATATATTTTAGTTATTAAAAAAATATAATCAAGGTACCAGAACTCCCTCTTTTCTGTATGTAAATATCTTAATCATGAGGGGTTTCTCTTTCCATTCAGTTAATTTTGGATTACTTTCTGCAGAATTCTGTCAAAAATTTGTGCCCATGCATTTGTGTTTTAGAACCAGGTATCTACTCTGCTTAATTAAAAGACAGGCATGTGTTCTGATCTGCCTTAGATTAGGATGGGGCACTGAAATCACTGGTGTGAAGTTTTGCTGTATTATGAAACTGGAGATATAGAGGTGTTAGAGCAGCTAATTTTCATTCTTGCTACTTCTACGGTTTATAAATGGGAAGAAGGGGCTCTCTTTGGAGGATAAAGATGATGTCTAATTCTAGGAGAAAGCAATGAGGCAGAGACCTACAACAGTGAGTGAACATTTTTCTGTCCTCAGGGCTAGATGCTCCTCTCTTCAGGATTTCTTTTTTCAGTGCAGTGAGTTTCCTTAGATACTTGACACTTTTGCCTTATTGACAAAGATCTTTGAGGAAAACTCTTGGCTGCAAGGGTCAGTTTGGGATTAAGGGACAGTAAAAGTCATTGTCATAAGCATCAACTCTGTTTTACCATGTCCATATTAATAAACACTGCCAGGATGGACACCATGTTTTGTTGCTGTTGGGTTTTTTATTTTGTTATTTTTATGTGTGTGTGTGTGTATGTTCAAAGTGTTTCAGCAGTCCCTATAATGATTTCATCCTAAAAAAGCAGGCACTCTCTCAAACCATTTCTGGTTGTGCCTCAAGAGCTGTCACAGATGAGGACCATTCCTGACAGAGAGCTTGGCACCACGGCTGACAGCCATTCCACACCAGATGGCAGCAGCACTGGATAGCAATCCTGAGAACGGTCAGTTTAGCTTTATAGACATAGAGACCGTGATTTGATCCCTGGCCATTTAAACAGTTTAATGCAAATGGGAAAAGGAGGAGAGCAATGTTATGAGAATGACTAAAATCAAAATACTGCAGCTGGTGTGGGTGAACTGACTAGAGATGCTTTTGCTTTGTGTGAGGGAAATGAGTTTTGCCATAACATGACTCTTTTTCTTTTAAAAAGAAATAGAGAGCTTTCTCCTGATGTTTTCCAACTTAATGAATCAGTCTGTTAAAACAAAAGACCACTATTGAAACAAGTCGATGTTAATGTTCAACATTAAAATGGGTAAAACAGTCACCAATGCAGATAGAAACAGACACTGACGATCACCTGAACTTTGAAGGGAAGGTGCATGAATACTATATATATATATATATATATATATATATATACACACAACAATGACTATTGGGATGACCCATTTCATCCACACACTGGGCAGTTTAAAGAATTTTTGAACTTTTATGACATTTACTGTCTCAAAAATAAAAGGAATAAAAAAAATTAATTTTGTAATATTTTAGTGGGCACCTTAAAATGTGAAATACGAGGATAGTTTAATGCTCTTTACTATATGACATTTTCATCAAGTCTAACAGTATTCTGATTGCTGTAGAAAAACAATGTAATGAAAATGGGAACTGCTTAACCCACCTCCTATGAATTTTAATGATAATGGAGGTAGTGACCTGTGTACTTTTACATTCGCAGCTGTTGGTATCATAACTGAAATCAGTCCTCTTTCAAGTCAAATTAGTAACATACAGTTTGTGATGAATGTAACATTTAGCAGGTACACTTGAGTTCTATAGAATATTGTAAGTCAGATCTCAATTGTGTCCTATGGATGAATTTCAACTTTTATTATAATCAAAGTCTTTCAGCTACTGCTGCATTATCATGCAAAACCTTTCCAGGTGATACGTCCCAGATCTGATCTCAGTCTAAAAACATTTAAAAGGGCAATCAAAATCAATGCAAATGTTGCTGAGAGTTTTGAGTGCCTGGAAGAAACGGATGGTGTTTTTCAACAAATATTTTTGACAAAAGCTACCAAATTGTTATCCCTTCTCATAAGCTTCCTGAAGCACAGTTAGATACGTGGATATGTTTTTAACCCCACGTGTTCCCAAGGAAACAGTGATGTAACCTGAAACTGAGTGATAATTTTAACTGTATTTTAATTTTACGCAACACTATAAGCGAATGGGTTTTCAGAAAGTGGTTAAAGTCCCTAAGATAAATGTTCCCTTCTTTGTAATAAAAACTAAATATAGTCAGCAGTGATTTGATCTTTACATATTTTACTACAATACTTATGTTACTAATGACAAGCTCAGAAAACGAGGAAATTAAGATGAAAAGCAAAAATTTGGAAAAAAAATATCAGCATCAAATTTTATGCCAAAATTGAAAATGAGGACCACAAATTGCTTTCTAAAATTAAATTAATAGCTATACAAAACTGGCCTCTTCTCATGATCAAAGAGCTCATTACCATGCCTTCAAACAATTACAGACTTCAGGAAATAATTTGATAAGAAGATGTTAGCCTTTTACACACTACTGTCAAAATAGTCACAAAAAATTCTACAGGAGAGGTATAATCAAGAAAGCTTCTTTACCATTAATTGTAAGATACCCTGTTTTGGAAGCATTCTTAATTTGCAGCTATACTTAAATGAAACATTCCTGTATGTTTCTCAAAAATTTGCCTCTCCCTATTCACTTTTAGGCTAGGAGAATTAAAAGCCTTGCAAAATGTGTGGAAAGTACTTCTATGCTTTTAAACAATTTCATAAATTATTGATGGGATGAACTGTAGACGTCTGATAAATTATAGATCTTTTAACATTCTGTCTCACTAAAAAAAATTCATTATATCAATAGCATATTGAAACACTGACTTGTTTCAGTATTAAATCTCTGAAATTTTTAAATTTCCGTGAGAAAACTTCTATCTGAGAAAAATTTCACTTTTAAACATGAAACTAATTTTTCTCTTCAAAGAATATTACTTGATTCCTGAGCAGGGACAGGATTTTCTGCAGAGTCATGCAATCACATAGTATTCCATCAAGAAAATAGATATAAGCATATCATCCTATATTCCCACTGTATAAAATGCATTTGTACTAAAATATTAAAAATATATTTGTACTAGAATATTAAAAAATATATTCTGTTAAATATTAAAAAATATTTTCTGTATAAAGCTGTTTAATACAGCTTTTCCCAAAACAATTATGTAAAATCTTATTCATTAAAATGGCCAGGTGTTTTAATTTTCAAATGTTCCTACTGTATATTCTAATTTCCACTTTGCTACATTTTCTCATACATAATGTATTAAACTGCTTCATGTTGAGGGCAGGTTCTTTCACATGCAGTGCAGAACTGGAGAGAAGCAGAATCCTATCCCTTGTCTGCTTGAATTTTAAGTACCTTTGAAGCAATTACGAGAACAAAATGCTTCAGAAAGGAAAGAAATATTTTAGAGGACAGTCACATCTACTGAAACTTTTTCTGCATAACCATGACGATTCTTGGAAAGGTCAGCCTTTCTGGAAATTTTGCTTTCATCATAATTTCTCATTTATCTAATGTCTCATCTTTTGGAGATGTTCAAGATGGGTGGATGTAAAAATCAGAATGCTGATGAGGAACATGGAAAGAAATTAAGCACTACTGAGAACAGACAAAGGAAGCTAGGAGAGGGAAGCAGTATAAAGAAAAATTGCAACAGGAATAATAATGAATAAAACCAACCGCACTGTGACTCTGTCACAGAGCAGTGGCACAGCCCAGCAACTGGTATGAACTACCATGGCATCCATTCTGGTAGTCTAAAAAGACAGTGTCAGAATCATTCTTCCTGACCTTTCTCTAACAGTGCCATAAAGCTACCCAACAAAATTGTACAGTAATTCAATAAACACAATACCAAATGTTGAAATACTATGTCGGAAAAGACACTAGAGAATGGCATTCATTGAGTAAAATTAAATTTCCACTTGCATGGAAATTCCTCATAATATTGCTTTGTGCACAATCTGTGAAAACTAAATTAAGCTACTTGCAAGTATTTTCAATTTCACTTCAGATTTCATGATAGTTTTCATGCTACAAGGCATCATGTTTTCTTTGAAAATAATATATTCAAAGTAGTTCGCCTTGGGCAGATTGTGTATAAAATACAATATTATCATCCAATAACAAATTACACTTTTCACTTTATTTCTTGCTTTCTCTTCAAAATATTTATGGTTTACTTCTGCTTTACAAAACTGAATTGACACCCCATATTAAAGCCCCTGACATCATTATGATACTCAGTTTTATAAGAAAGAAAATGTAAACAGGAAGACAGTGATTGGTGAGATTCTATAAAGAGACGAATTTCCCAATTCTGCCTCAAACCAAAATTTCAGGTAAATTCTGGGTTTTGGTGTTTCTTTTTTTTAAGTAACAATACATATGAATATTCATTCCTGTATCAAGTCTTTTAGGTCAGGGCAAAATGTTTTGCATAACGTGCACACAACAAAGACTTATGGGTGCAAAGGATATAGAAGTTAAAAATATAAACTTAGCAGTAACTGTTTTGGAAGGATAGCAATAACCAGCATAAGGAAGAAAAATAATGATAAAGGGATCTTTGCTTTTCCCATTGTATCTCCTCAGAGAAAGAAATAAAAGAAAAAAAAGAGGAAACCATGCTAAAACCTGCAGGAAAATAACGTACTCTTCGCTTTGTTTTCTTGTCATGTGTTACTATTTACTGGCTAGTAACATATGAATTGGTTTTAAGTTTAATTTTCAAGGTTATTATGTGGCTCATTTTTAAAATCTAAACTTGTTAAATAACCTTAAGGGACTCGAGTCTAAAGCATAAGCTTCCTGCAAAACAGGCAATCATATCAAAGTAGTAAAAAGTGTCTGAGTGGGAGAAATAATCCATAAAAAGAGAGGAACCAGTCTTAGGAACAAGTAGCCTTTTCTTTCAGTGGATGAAGTCAATATGAGATATGTGGTGTATTATATCAAATAACTTCTAGATAACCTGAAAACAATGAGTCTCCAGCAATGTCAAAAGAAGGTATTGATGAATGAATTACACAGGGTATGAAGAATGAGAACTAAGCACGAAAAATTGCAGGAAGTCCCTAAAAGATGTATTATTCAGAAGCAAAGAGGCAGATGAAATTAAAAAGAGTTGCACAGTGATGCACATACTTTAAAAAAATCAAAATCTTAACTTCATAGCATCATAGAACGGCTTAGGTTGGAAGGCATCTTAAATAACAACAGGTTCCATGGCCAGGGGCACCTTCACCAGACCAGCTTGTTCAAAGCCCCATCCAATATGACCATGAATGCTTCCAGGGAGCACTACTTCTCCAGACAACTTGCTCCACTCCCTCACCACCCTTGCACTAAAGAATTTCTTCCATATATTTAATATAAACCTTTCAAGTTTAAACATTCCCCCTTGTCGTGTCACTACTACATGTCCTTCTGAAAGGTCCCTTTCCAGCTTCCTTGTAGGCCCCTTTAGGACTGGCAGGCTGAAAAGAGATCTCCCCAGGGCCTTGTCTTCTCCAAGCTGAACAACTTCAGCTCTTTCAGGCTGTCTTCATGGAAGTGCTCCAGCCCTCTGATCATCTTTCCAGCCCCCCACTGCACTCAGTCCAGCAGGTCCAAGTCCTTACATTTGGAGTCCCAGAGCTGAACACAGATTTCATATGGGGTCTTCTGAGAATGGAGTAGAATGGTAGAATCACCTCCCTGACATTTGGTCACTGTTCTTCTGATGCAGCTCAGAGCACATATGGCTTTCTGGGCTGCAAGTGCACATTGCTGGGTCACATCAATCTTCTTGTCAGCACCACCCCAAGTCCTTCTCCTCAGGCCTGCAGTCAGTCCATTCTCTGCACAGCCTGTATTTGTGCTTAGGACTGTCCCAGCCCAGTGCAGGACCTCTCACTTCATGAGGCTCCCATGGGACCACCTGTCAAGCCTGTTGAGATCCACGTATAATATACTACTAGCAAACCACTACCAGTTAGGATACTTAGGGAGTTTAATAGCTTAGGTTCAATGAAAACACCAGTTTCATACTTCATAGGTACTAAAAACAAATTAGATTTCAAACTTTTGTAGTGAGTCAACCTTGACTGGCCACCCATCCGCTCTCTCACTCCCCCCATTTATAGTATGGAGAAGGATAGAAGAAACCAGTTGGAAAAGTTTGTGGGTTGAAATAAAGAGAAGGAGATTCTTACTAATTATTGTCATGAGCAAAATAAATTCAACAACTTTTCAGGGAAAAAGGTGCGGATATATTTTCTGTTGTTCCCCATTTATTCAGTGTCCACCTCAGTATCAGGGAAGAAATGAGACTAAAGTTGCTTTCCTTGGGTGGTGCAGAGGTGCCAAAAATTAGCTGCTCCTGTAACTCCTGTTACCCCTGGAACTTCCTCTGAGAAGTGATTGAGAACTAAGCAGCAATGAAAGAATAAGTACAGTTGCAAACACTGCAAACAATCACATACTCAGTCAAATTGCATCTAGAGATGAAAACATCAAGATCTACCCTCCACAGTAACAAAGGCCTCAGCTTAAAATAGGTTATTTAATGAGTAACTTCTGGTTGTGCAACTGGGACTATAATGCATAAAAGAGAATGTAAACGTAGAAACAAGGCCTCTGGGAGAAAATAATATCTCCTCACACTAATAAATATACTTCATGCTGTTCTTCTGTTGAGCCTTGATTTACTCTAGATGATAAATCAGCAGCAGTCTGACCTTCTTCCTGAGCACAGCCATAATTTCATAACTGTTTTTTATCTTAGTATAAAAAAGTAGATAGTATCAGTTTCATTTTGATGACCCAGTCACTTGTTTTGTGTGACAGACATCATATTACTTAAATCTATCAGCTTCTGCTTTTTTCTTAATGTGTGTATTGATCACAATCTTACATCATATTAGTCAAGCTTGGCTTACTACTTGTCGTTTTGCTGGAAGAATTATTTCAAATATGACTTACATTCCTCTTTTTACCTGCACACATCAGTGAACTCTACAGTCCAGTGTCTGATACCCAGCTAATAAAGATTAATGGATTAATTTACCAGATTGTTAGAATGTTATTTAAATGCAAATGGTTCGTTTCTGTTAATTGTTCAATATCACATACAATTAGTATGGGGACTTGCACACTTTCTTGTGGTTTTGGTACAGTTCATCTGAAAAGCTTGAGGTACAGAAGCAAAATCTAGGTTTTTTCTCCCAAATAGATGAATAATAGCACTTAAAAGGTAGCAATTGTGAGCTGGAAATGAATTGGAGAATTGTGAAGCTTAGAACCACTAAATACAGGAATAAATAAAAGGTGGACAGCATAATTATTAGATAGAACTGTTAAGAGAAGGATATCTCTGCAAATGGAAAAGAAAAAGAAATTAACAACTTCCAATTAATAACAGATAGTTATCAAAATTTTAATTCTGAATTTGCGAAAACCAATTTAACATATTCATCTTTTGCCTGAACCTTTTGCAGAATCTGGCAAAAACTTTGAAGAGTAAGTCCCAGATAAGTCAGCTAACTTGCTGCAGCTATGAACTCAGGAGCCAAAGGCCAGAGGGTTTATTATATCTAGAAGCTGTTGAGCTGTACCCTGAATGTATCTTATCCCCCCTCCTCAGTTCTGGTTTTTGACCTGAAGCACTTCAGACTCCTCTCCCCTTCCCTCCTGAAGGCACAAGGAGCACCCTTCCACTAAAACTCTGATGGTAGAATACATAGGAGTTTGCAGATTTACGGAATACAATGTATATATAATATTGCAATCATATGTACCCTTGCTAACAGAGAATGAAGAAGGAATGCTTGTCCTTTTTAATGAATATGTCCTCACTCTATGTAAAGGGGATCTACAATGTACTACTTCTGTTTCTCACAAGATTGCAGCTGATGAGGAGTTATGCTTTCGAATTTGAAAGGCCTTTGAATCAAATTCCAAATCTGCACGTTGTAATTTATCTAAAGAAAACAAAATTTCAAACCTCATCAGCTCCACAGAAAAATAATAATTTGTTTTGTCACTCTCATTTTTTAAACATGTATTTAGCATTATTTTTAATTATTTTATTTTTTTACATGTTTAGATATGTTTTTAGTATACTCTTCTAAATATGATAGTGTAAATTCACAATCTATTTACAGTCTTAGAAAACAGACTTTTTTTAGAAATTCCATTTTATTTTTCAGGTACTTTCTACAGGCAATAATCCCACTACCTTGGCTTTTAGAGGTTTGGTTTTCTTTACTATTGTTATTATTATGTTTTATTTCAGAGAGGAGTATGTGGATTAAAAATGTCATTCTCTTTTGTGAGTATTTAACTTCTTGAAACTGCAGACAACTGAATAAAGAAGCTTCTTTTACCTGTTTAATTACCCATGTCTTCTTTTTCTCTGCATAGCAGTCTTATCAACAAAAGCCAATTATGAAACCCAAGTTTGACTGTCAGGTGAATATTAAGAATTTTGAACCAGTGCTGCTGGATGACTGTTTTATTGTGACTTCCTGATTACTTTTCTAGTGGTTTAAGCACGTTTCCCCCCACTTCAAATGGTGATATTTGTAAAGGATAAATTGGCATATGAATCTGAACACAGTGTAAGAGAGTTAAAAAATAATTCTACTGTTTCAGCTGAAGTAATTTCAACATTAAAATGACTCAGATTTAAAATGCAAATGTATTTAGTATCATCTGTGGATTAATTCAAACAGAAAGTGACAGTTTCATTATAGCCTTCATTAAGAATTTAAGTGCAAAAATTTTTGAAAGCAAAGTTGTGTAAATCCAGATTTTGGAGACTTGCACCCCAAAACAAAATGACAGCAAAGAGTACATTGACAGCGTGTTCCTTACTGCTTTATAGCTGTTAAACTAATGATGTGAAATGGAAATATGCCAACACAATACATCACTTGTGTAAAATTACTCCTAAGTGATGGCTACATCTATATACTCCTATTTCTTAATGAATACATCCTTGTCTACTAATTTTAGATAAGTTTAACATTTAATGGCTTTGTGCTTCTCTTATCCACAAAAATTACCTAAACCTCCTACAACACAGTCCAAAATTATCCTTAAACTTCAACCCATCCACTGCACAAGAAGGTACATACTCTAAGGTGGCTGACACTAGCAGCAAATCTATCTGGATGGTGTTAAAGAGCTGTGACTAACAACTAGATCACTCATACTTAGCCACAAGCTCAGTTCTTCATATCCGCTCCGTTTAAATCCATTTAAATCATTATATCAGCATTGGAAAGAGTCTGGTATATACTATTATTGATTAAATCTAATATTATTTTCTTGTCACGGTAGATCAATTTTTCAGCACTTGTTTAGACATTTCTTTGATCTACCTCCTCCTTCACATGACATCAAAAAGAAAGAGAGACAAAGAGTCTCAAAGATCAAAGAAGTAGAACATAGAACATTGGAAGGGAAGAAGAATATTTTCTCTCGAGACCACACCATTAAGCTTTGTCAACAGAGTATGCATGACACAGCAAGTTCAGTAAATTAGAGGATTGCCTTAGAAATAAAAGCTAAGGAGCTCATGTAATCAAGGTTCATAATTGTCGCCCTGATTTCTTCAGTTTTCTGGTGCACTTTACAGCTTGATGTTTTTCATAGTTCCTAGTTCTTTCTCATACACAGGTGTTATAGTTAGAAGCATGTTTATGTTAAGATGAGATTGTTTACACACTTTCTCTTGTAGTAAAAAACAACTGATGAGCAAATGTCTTAACCAATGGGATGAGAGAAGTGTCAACCTTCTCCTCCAATCCCTAGTCTGTGTAAAAATACTATAAATATAGAGTCAAACATTGTAATAAAGAACTTTCATACCTTTGCACCAGACAGTGTCCTTGTGTGTCATTGCAGGTCCAACAGTGATACATAATTTCTCATACTGATCTGAGCCATTGCAAAAAAACAACAAAATGCATATGGAATATGTTTCTAAAATAATTCATTTTAGCTGTCCTACCTTCATCTTTCCCTTTAATAAGACAAATTGTATTAATGAACCCAATATAGAATAGTAAATATCACCAGAACACAAGTTGCAGAAACACTTCAGGTAATGGCAATGCCATCAAAGATATCCATCACATCCTTAGTCTGGCACTGCGGCACTGTGATGGTTGTCATGGCTCGGGTCTGGCTGATGCTGTGGTTGCACACAAAGCATATAATCTCTTGCTAAGCCTATTGCCCAGGGAAGGTGATTTGGTACTAGAGAGGAGCTCCTGCAGCATAAACAACCCACCACTTTCTGGGGCGGTTGCAAAGCTGTGGAGAGTCTTGGAGCAGCTACAGCCTGCCAGTGCCTTGAGAACATGTGTGACCCAGTTGGGAGTTGAGTATTCCCTATCCAATCCAATAGCCAATTTCATCAGTCAGCATAGGGAGGTTCCAGGGTATCAAAGACACAAGCACACAGGACAGAGCGTGGCAGGAGGGCCAGAGAGTTCTCCACACACCCAGCATTCAAGTCCCAACTGCATCCTGCCTGTGCGCAGACCCACCTTGTTGACCTCTTTCTGCCTCATGCCATCTCCTTTAGAGAACACAGAAGTCACTGACTTCCTAAAACTGCTTATAAAACACTCGTTGAACTGTTTTGGTGTCTGAGTCCATTAAGCTTACCCACTGCTTATAAATGGTGACAAATATTTCATCATTAATGGCATAATCCAGCTAAATCTTCCCTGGTGCATTATCCACCAACAACATAACAAACTAATCTTTAATAGGCAGGAAAAAACACAGAGGGAAATATTTTGTCGTAGAAAAATGGGAAGAAAGAAAGGAAGCAAGCAAACAAGCAAGTAAGCAAGCAATCTGGCTTTCCTTTAATATTGCATCCATTAATGAATACAAGACAAAAAACTATATTTTTAATGTGGCTCCATTAAATCATTGTGTCAGATGAATCAGGTACAAACAGAAACTTGAGGAGAGAGAAAGAAAGGATCACCTTCTTCTACTGACATAGTGACCATACTAATTCTCTCTTATTATTAAAAAAAACAAAAAAAAAGGATTGGCTATCATCTTAGCTGTCAGCTAAATACGAAATAACTGATCATCTGGAAGCCGAAGAGTTGGATTCATATTTTTAAAAGTGGTAACATACAAAGATAAATGAGAACAAATATTGAATTATACAAAAAGAAAACCTTACTCCTTATAATTCTGTCATCCTAATTTAATAATTTATTACCAAGCACAGAAAAGAAAGAAATACACAGACATCTCCCTCAGAGATGAAGATTCTAGTAAAAGGAATCTTTATTATTATACGTAGATCACTAAAATTAAATTCAATAGAGTCGTATAATGATAGCAAACTTGAATTAAATAAACAAGCTGCAGTAGTCAGAGTGGTATCAGCTAGAACTACTTTTACAATTTTGCTTCAGTCCTGTATACTTCAAATGTGCTTGGAAAAGAACGTTTTATTCTCAAAGTTATCAGGGGTTGTGCTCGTGGAGTTTGTCAACAGGAAAAATAACAGATCATGCCTTTCCCTAGACAAGGAGAATTCTTACTGAAGTTATGTTTTTGGCATTCTATGTCAGCTTAGCAAATAAGATGTTGCCTAAATACATATAAAATTTATTGTCATCTTATCTTGTATGTCTTTCAGAAAATATAGCAATTTAAATGGAAGTCATAATATTTTGGTCAGACTCATCTTCCCCATTTTTTATCTTATCCTCAGCTTCTTTTTCTGCATGAATTAGTTGATTGCTAGTGCTTTTCTGTTTCTTTCCAGGGAGAATCATATTCACAAAAATGTAGGTATTAATTATCTTGTATCTTTTCCTATTGTACTATAAATATCAAATGAAGACCAAAAAAATTGTAGCAGATAGCTAATTAAAAAAAGAAAAGAGGTTTAGAACAATATGCTGATAGGTTAAGACAGGTTAAACTTGGCAAAAAAAGGGACACTTCTAGGATATAGAATATTTTCATTAAATTACTACTTTATTTTTTTAAAAATAATACTTCAAAGTCCAGATTTTATTGAAATGTTTTTAGGTGTTTTTTTTCCTTTTTTTTATTATTTTTTTTCCAACTGATTTTAAATTAATTTTCTCTGTGTTATCCTGTGGTGAGAGTGACAGGAACAAGACAATTTTACAGCTCAGACTTTTCTAATCCCTCCTTCCCAACGCTACAGCAGTCACATTTCAAAAGTTTTTACAGCAAAGGCCCCCAGGGATAGATTTTATTCAGATAGTTTCATTTCTCATCACTTTTCTCCATGGCTAAGGGGAAGAGATATACAGAGATACTGTATGGAAGACACTAATACAAAACAGGTGACCAGGTGTGAGTAGAAAAAAGGATGCACACAATAAAATATCTATGTGAATTCTTAAATTTTACATCTCCTTCTGTCTGTATGAAGTGAGCACCTACTGCTTGACGTAAACATATTTTTGGGACTTGGATTTTGATCAAGTATCGAGACTGAGCTTCAGTTAATGTGAAGTGAGATTTCACAAAAGACAGGAAGACGGAGCAATCCTTAAAAGCGGATTTACTTGTGATTACATACTCTATAATCTGCATTTACAAATTCCAACACCCAACATAAAGCACTTTAAGAAAACTTGTTTATGTCTATTTTTGTCCAGATTGGAACTTGTGGACACTTCTGCCTATGTCCAACAGCAATTCCTCTGTTTGGCTCTGGCTTGTATCTCAGTTATTCCAATGCATGAGTCAGACGTTGGAAACAGAGGGACACAACTTGAGTTTTTATTAACCGCCAATAAAAACTAAACAGAAAAAAAAAAAAAAAAAACCAGAAAAAATAGCTGTGTATATAGCTTCAGTTCATTGGAGCTGCTTCTTCTTTTCTCCTAAATATATAACTAACCCCAGTATTTTCCTGGGCAAAGCCACCATCTTCAGTGAAAAAAAAAAATACTTTGAAATAGACATAAAAAATGTTAGCAGGGAAAGTTAAAGATGGGACAGACAAACCGGGAATAATAGTAATGTTGAGTTAAGACTTTACCTGTGTTTTGGGGCAAGCTGTGTTTTTGAAAGGAAAGACACATACGTACACAGAAGGCTACTTAAACAGAAGTATGAGCTATCAGTAAATATAACGGTACTTCAGAATTTGTTTTACCTTTTTTCCTGCCGGTGTTCACCACAGTGCTGGGACATTACATGGAACAGCCATATAGAGGTCAAAATGTTTATTTGAAAAATTTATTTTAGAATCTACTAATATAGGACTTGACAAAATAAAGTTTATTTAAAAAATTGTGTTTGCCTTGCTTTGTTTCAAATACAAATCCTACTTCTATCAGAAATTGGATCTTAAGAGTTTTTCACATGAATGATTAAGGAAATATATATTTTTGATTAGTTTCTCTTAATGCATTTAAATTACAGATTCATTTTGTCTAAAAACTTACCAATTCTATTAATTTTAAAATTGTTTTAAAATGTTTTCTATTTTGCTCAAAATCTAATTTGTCTACTTTATGCCTTCATATCTGAAGACTGCTTTAGATGTGAAAAAAGTTAGCATATCTTCTTTTAAAAATTCTAAATTCTAATAGAAAAAAACATACTTTTTTCTTTGTTCACACTGGTCAGAGATATTCAAATTGCATTTTACCAAACTACCTAATAAAATCAACCTTCTTTCTCATTTAACACCCTGAGTATTTCCCATTTACAATATTATCTCCTCTCGTTTCTATGAACAGAGCTGCCAAATTTGTATCTGCAGGACAATTCCTCATCATTCATTAATTATATGCTGCACTATACACAAAGTTGGTGATTATGACTTAATTGAATTTTATCTTTGTTTTTTGACCACACAACCTCACCTCATCAATTTACATCCTGTAGAAGTATCTTTCAGTAAAAATTTTCAAAAGCACTTTCTTGATCAATTACTGCATCTTCAGTAGCTGAAATGAAGTGACAAACATTTCAATCAGGCATGGAAACTTGATAGCCTTTTCAGTGTGGAGCTACCCCTTTTTTTTCAGATATCTTTTCATCCATGTTTTACTGGATGCATACCAAGAACCTTAGATTTCATTATGTGGGACATACAATTAGATTTTTACTTCCTTATGAAAGTTATGTTTTCACTCTTGAATTATTGTTCAACAGCCTGTGTTCTCAGTCGACATTATAGATGAAGTAGTCAGGGTACCATAGTGAATTACAATAAATATATTTGTAATTATGCAGGCACTTCATGAAGCCAGAAGGCTGATGTTCAACTTGGAATTAAATCACCATAAAGGTAATGGGTTACCTTTGAATTAATTCAGAAGAGTAATTCACTTAATACTTTCCCAACCCACAAGTTCATTCTGAAAAAGTCATTAACAAGTAAGGAGAAACACCATTATCAAATAAGACTGCTGATTCTCTAGCCTACAAATTTCTTAAAATCACTCAGTCTGTTAAACAGACATCCCAACATGAAAAGACAAAATAAAGCCTTCTTGTAGTAAAAAAACATCACAAACTTATTTTAGCCATGTAGTCTTCCATACAGCAACAGAATAAAACAAGGTCTTGAGGCTATCATAAAGAACTTTGTCTACTAAATTTAACCTGCCACTTATTTATGAAAAAAAAGGTTCCATTATATCTTTATAAATCCATGGTGACGCTTCTCACTAAAAGACTTTAAGAAAGACATGTAGTCTGTATTAATAAAGTTCAGTCCTTTTTGTCTTAATTCATTAGGAGAAAAGTAGATTCACAGGAGGTCCTGTCAGACATTACTAGAATTTAACCTGGCTCAATATTTACCTCTGTGTAATTCAGGATTACACTCTAGCCAGAAATCCAACTATTTAATGAGAATCCACTGAGTTTACGACCTTCCACTCTATCTAAAGTACTTCTAGCTCTAGCACCAGCTGGGAATTGCCTCCAAGCATAAATGGGTGTAATTCCCAGCTGTTAGTAGTGCTAGATATAAATCATCCAAAGTTTGTGCTGATGAAACTGGCCAAGTTATATACAATGCACAGCTTCATGGACTAATTATCATACAGTGCCAATTGGTAAGGCCAGTGTTTCAAATATCTCTGAGATCAGTAATGACTAGATGATTTTCATATACTTTATGCAAAAGTTACTTTTGAAATTATCACAGAAGATAAGTTTTAGAACAAGAAATAAGGAAAAATTATCTTTTTTGAATACACTATAAACTCCATAATAAATCTATTTAAAGGGAAACACATACAGACCAAAATTACCTAATTTGAAGGCTGAAAAGAAATTCAAACACTTTTAGAAGCAAATGGCATCAGGAGTCAGTTATTCAAATTAAACAGAAGGCTGAAAAAAAAAACCAGAGAAATGTTAAATAAAGTTTCTTCTTACACTGTTCTTAAAATGTTTATGGCTTAACAAGAATAGAATAAGAATTCTTAAATGCTTATATATCATCACATAAAATTTTCTCACAAAAGAAATATTAAAGCTCCTTTGTAACATAAACAGATTTGGGGGGTTTTAGGGTGTTTTTTCAAATAAAATATTCTTTTTCTCTTATCCTTAGAAGGATTTTTCTCATGTGCTGTTAATCTGTAAAGGTATTTCATTCAAAGAAGATTATGCAACCAAGCAGAGCATAAAACCATCCATTTGCCCATCTTCTCTCCTGTCCTTTTCATACTTTTCAAGCTTTCCTTTTTATCATCATTATGGCTTCAAGCACACAGATCTCTGTTTCTGTAATGCAGACGTGAAATATTAATTTTTGTTTTGTGTCAGTACAGCAAAATGCACACAATTTACATAAGTAGATAACTCTTTGTCGGAATATGTGCTTGTCAGCTGGTGAAATGTCTGCAAAACTGTTTCAGGGAGCTTCAAATGCCAGTTAGATTTCATGTTTTGAACTGAGAAAGGTAAAGTTTAGTTTAAAAAAAAAAAATTAAAAAAAATAAAAAGTGTTGCTATGGTCAGTTGCTGGCCTCCTTCCTCCTCTGACCGGGTTCTCCCTGCCCCGGTTGGTGTTGGCCTGTTCCGGGCCTGTTTCGGCGCTGCCCGTGCGGGCCCCGGGCGGTGCCAGCGGCTGCAGCGGCCCCAGCGCAGGGCCCGGCTGAGCC
>JAWWMU010000106.1:76363826-76373951 GCA_035048155.1 Cinnycerthia olivascens
ACTCATCAGGGGTCAGGATGTGGAAGGGAGGAATGATTGACAAACCTGGCAGGGAATCATCTGGGAGGGGCCTGGGGTATCTGAGACACACTGCAACAAGATACTGTTTCTATATTTCACTGAGCTGTTACAAAGTGAGGCTCATTGTTCTACATGGCCCTTAATAACAAATATAGGATATGATGACTTCTCACAGGTACCTTATCTAAAGAAGTTGCTTATGTTGCCTCAGAAACCAATGGAGAAAAAATGGATTCTTCCAGGAGACAAATTTTCCTTTAAGAACACAAAATGAAACCACTTATCCCAGGGGTTCTTGCTATTGCTAGCAGCTTCAGGATATTAAAGGTACATAGAAATTAGATATAGCAAATCAGAATTCCCTTGCATGACTGTTGAACCCATGGCACTCTGCCTTCCAAAAACTCCCAAACCAGTTTGACTTAATCTCTCAGTCTGAACAGAAATATGCCTAATAATATCAGTATTATGATCAAATATATGATGTTGGGATGCCTGATGAATCCGGTACTCTTGTGGAGAAAACAGATCTAAAACTGTTGCTTTACTGCTTCTATCATCCCTGATTAATTTTTAAAATTTTTAATTTTCTTTTTTCTTCTTACTGAGCATTCAGAAAATAAACAGCAAGAGTTATAAACAATTAATGGCCATTTCAGTAATTCATGATATTTTTCAGTCTGCTTTTATTGCCTATAGTTAGAAGGACGCTCCCCAGTCATTAAAGAATGCAAGAGTTCAGTTTCAAGACAAAATATTGAGGAACTCTTCTAGCAATTCCTTTCTTTTAAACATTTTTTCTTTTTCATGTACATTGCCTTCATTTTAGTCCATGTGATAATTTTTACAGTTCTTGTTCTGTTTTCCTCCTTTTAGTTTTTAAATTTATTATTTATCATGTAGCACCAAAGCAAGTGTTTTACTCAGGCCCTTATACTGTTCTATAGTGTGTCTGTCAGGAGTGGTCTCTTCTTGGGGCCTGAGGAGACTTCCTGGGATGAAGTTTCCTCACCCCTCCAACTCTCTGGGTGTTTTACTGCTGGACATCCACGAGTGATCCATTGACCCTAAAGGTGAAGTGAACCCATCCCCTTGGTACCCCTGGGTGATAACCTAGTGTGTGTTCGTGTGTGCAGTATGTCATCATTCTTGTCCATGCAGTAACAATATCCCAATGGGTGCACCAAACCTATCACCCATCTAATGTCTCTGGCATGTCATCATGATCACCCCTGTTGTTGGTTAGTTTTGGTTTTGTTTGCAAATTAGAGTTTGTCTGAAGTTGTGGTGTGCATGTTGGTTCCATGCACCTCACTGACAGCTTGCCATGGGATCACAGCCTCCCCCAGGCACATCCACCCGCTGTGGAATGAAGCCCCACTCGGGTTGTGGAGGGCCTTGTTCCCCCATGGTCCTTCAAGGATGGAACAGGCACAGCTGCCTCACCTTGGTCTGCTCCATGGGCTGCAGGGGAACCTCAGCTCTGGCACTGGGAGCACCTCCTCCCCCCCTTCCTCACTGACCTGGGTGTTTGCAGGGATGGTTCTTTCATATATTGTCATTCCTCTCTCCAGTAGCACCTGTGGAGTTTGGGTGGGCTTTTTTACCACTTGTTACATACATTTTCCCAGAGGTGCTATCACTGTTGCTGGGCTTGGCTTCTGCCAGCGATGGGTCCAGCTTGGAGCTAGCTGGCATTGGCTCTGTGGGACATGGGGGAAGCTTCTGGCAGCTTCTCACAGAAGCCAGCCCTGTATCCCCTCAACTACTATGAGGGAATTTTCATGTCAGTACAACACAAACTTAAATTTATATTTCAGAGGGCACAAAAAAAATTTTTTTAATGTGATTATTCTTTTAAAACTGAGCACTGATTACTATTTTCAGTTTCTTAAGCTTTACTGAATCCTCCTTAAACATTTTGCTAACTATAGAATGGTAAATTCATTCATCTAGGAAAAGAAACAAATACTGAGGCTCATGATAGGAATAATATATTTATCATCCAAATGACAGCAAGAGTTATAATTTTTTCTCTGTTTTATCAGTCAGCCTGGCTAATTGCTACTTCATGAGAGAATGTACAGCAGATAATACTACAGCTTATGATCTGATACAAGGCTCCAGACAGCTATATCTGCTCGGAAATTAACTCAGATTAATGTGGCGATAATTGTTGGAGCTCAGTTACATGTTTTTGCTAATTAAGGATTGAGAGAAATGCCATAGAAGAGACAGTACATTTGTTAACAAGAATACACTAATGATTTGGCTGATCCCATTGACCTCTGAAAAGGTTAAAATGCTAGAGCTTTTGATGGTAAATATGTTAAAAGGGTTATTCTTTATCTTGTTTAAAAGAAAGAAACTATATTTCATCTCACATAGAAATATGAGGGAAAAAATAATCAATTATTTCATATATTTCCCAAAATTAATCATTATTTTTATACATTGTAATCTTTGTTCTTATATTTTGTTATCTAGATTAAGAAACTGAAAACATAAATTCATTTTCTTGTGTGATTCTGCTGTATATGGGTCTCTTCAAAATTTTTGAGCCTTGCTGAAACAATATAAACTAATTTAACAGAGAAGGAACAGTCTTGGCCCTACATTCAATTTTGTGTCAGGTATATTATTTGCATACATCAATTAAAACTGTTACACATAATGAGTTGGTGATCTCTATCAAAGATAAATGTAAATGTAATATAAACACATAAATGCATAATAAATTAAAATTTCTTCTTTTTATATTTGAATTAAGGTCATAATTTGCCTGAAATTCATTTAAGTAGCATATCCTTGAACTCCCTGTCTTATCTTATCTACATGATCAAGTGGCTTTCCTTCTTAAAGCTCAGGTTAATCTCACTAGATTTAGCTAACACAAGACTCCAGGTCACTAATGATTTTGAACATTACCTTATAAACAGAATAAGCTTTAAAGCAATGATTATTTGACTCTGAAACTTGCTCAGTTGTTTGGAGCATGGTGGTAAATAATGCCAAGGTTTCTGGTTAAATCTCAGGCCATTCACTTAACAGTTGGAGTTGATGATTCTTGTGGGTCCCTTCCAGCTCAGAATATTCTGTGATTCTGATTACCGTGACCCTGATCTGGCTACTATGACTATTCCACCTGGCCAGTCTTAAGAAGGGACATTTTGGTGAAATTTCTAGAACCATGTTCCAGCTGTGTAATATACTTACTGGTCTTGTGATCGAAACTTTTCTTTTACTGAAGAGTTTTAAAGTTTTTATTGGTCAATTAAAACAAATAGCTTTGGGTTCACGTCATTATTTTAATAACAATCATAAAGTCTGTGAGCCATTCTATCAAAGAAATTTGTTCATGTTTGCAGACCTCTTTAATAATGATCATGGCCTTTTAGAAGAAACATATTGGAAAAAGGAAATGTTATCCATACGACTTCCTAAGTACTGATCCTCCTATGCTGGAAATTTGACTTTAAAGGACACAAATGGGTGATGTATTTGTATAGTTATTCTGAAGGGGGATGGCAAAATTAAGATAGTAAAGCAGAGAATCAGAAGAGGCCATTTCAAGTTATGTGGCTATTTAGACCTACTTTTCCAGTATATAAAACAGGGATTTGAGTTAAATTCAAAAGATTATTTAAAATATCAACTCTCTGTGAACTTTAAAGCATTTTCTTGATGAGTGTTACATAAGTTTACAGAAAACATTATCTAAAAATTGAGATAGTTCTGATATTTGACATTTCAGAATATGTGTTTGCATTCAGAAGCAAATGTTAGGTTATGTCTGGAAAAAAAAAAAAGTATTTTATAGCGAAAGGAAAAATAAGCCAGTGTGGGGAAAACAAGACCTGATTTTCCAAGGTAAAAAACAAAGCAAGATAGCAGAAAAAGTAAATTCTACAAGAAAAAATGAACTATATTTTTTTTACGAATATGATTCCACTGTTAGTATAGAAAATTTCAGTCACTCTACTGAAATGAGTCTCATTTTACTTCAGAGTTTTGATTTGTTTTAAAGTAGAACACTTCACACTTTGGTAAAAATATATCAGCCAAAATACATCTTCTTGCCATGACTGTTGACAGTGCATGCTATTCATTTTGTCAAAGCCAGCAGAAAAACTGTATCCTTGTCCTGTATAATAGAAAACAATTTTAAAAAGAGCACTGAGCTTTCTTGTTATATATGACTTTCTCCTAACAAACCACTTATTCAGTCCCAAGCTCCAAAGAACTCTAATCTTACATTCTGGCCTTTATCCTTGTATTGTAATTCCTCTTAGATGCATCGAGAAAACTTCTATAGTTCTCATGTAACTAAATGAGTTTACAATTGAAGATCATCTTCAATGATTTTTTCATAGTGCCATAATGTTACTGCTACTTAAATATGGTGGTATTTCTGTGAAAGTTATATATTGACCAAATATAATTTTCTGACTATATTCTCAATGCACCAAAAGTTTTCCGGTAGTAATCTCCTTAATCTCCTTTTACCAGAAAGATATTGCCTATGCAGATGAAAAGACCACATACTGTTTGGAGAAAAATTGACACAAATTTGGCCTATGCACTCTGCATAGGCCCAAACAACAGTCTCTGGCATGTAAATAATAGAGGTCATGAAAAAAGTTGCATATGCTTACCTTAAATTAAAATTTTATTTCTAATGAGTGCCTTCTATCTAAATTTCAGGTACACAGAGACAGGAAAGAAGCTGTTCTAAATATTCCTCCTTATAGATATGTCTCTAGACATCATTTTCTAGGTACTAAAATCCTCCTTTTGAGTAAACTCAACAAACATACTGGGCCAGCAGACCAAAGATAAATTTTAAGCATTCTTCATAGCCCTTGGCAATGAAGTCGATAGCTAAGAGAAGAAAGAGCCCATAGTTCTTACTACTCAAAATCATTTCTTTGTATTCAAAGTGCAGAGTTCAGCTTGTCATTATGTCATTATCTTCTGAAAGACAACACAGACCAGGAAAAGGTCATTCATTTACACAACATTATCTCAACTGGTTCTGTTCAACTATTGATCACATCAATGGTAAACAAGTTAAACTCACAGCCATTGGTCCTCCAGGCCAATAAGCATTGTACTTGAATACACGTGGAATTTTATGAAAGGAAATATTTGCATTCCTAATCATTTTCAGAAATACAGCATTTCTGTCGTGAAGTTATAATTTCTTGTTTATGCATGCTAATTATGTAAATATTATGTAATCTGATGTATAGCTGCAAATTAAATAATTGCTTCAGAACTTGTTGCCACAATAGATCCATTGAAGCAAAGATCTTGAAATTACAAATTAAATGATTAGATATCTGTGAAGTAGCTTTAAAAACCTTATTTGTTTATGGAAATTTTTAAGAAATTATGTTCAAGCAGCAGGACAGAAAATGAAACAAAATGAAAGGCAGGCAAAAGTGTTCCTTTCACCATCAAGCTTATATTTTGTATTCTGCAGCTACCAAACAACTACCATGCTCTAGTGAGATGCAATTACAATTTAATAACTGGAAATATGTTCAATTACTTATATTTACTTTTGCCTGGGTCTACGTGATATTTGAGAGCAAAACAAGCGCAAAATCTGGAAGGTAATATTGCATAGGTTAAAAACACTGCACGATGTGATAATTTGCCTTTTTAAATTCTGAGTTTGGTAAGGGACATTTAAAAAAAGATCCAAAATTCTCAGAACGAGTGATGGTGCTTAATAGCATCTTTTCTTATTTTTGCTAATATTTTGATTTCTTGCTTATATCAAGACCTTAGCTAATATTAGGATCTGCTTGAAAAAAGTCAATTCAGTGGATAGTATCGGGAAAAACTATTCAGGAGAGTTCCTTTCTTATCAGATAACTTACTAAGTACAATACTAGAAAGTATGTTGTACATAATTTTTACTTTTGTTGAAATAGGAATGCTTAAAATTACCAAGGGGCAAATTACTAGCTACAATCACATGTCTTCACCTATAACTTTAGTTTAACCCTCATATATTTTTTCAGTCTATTACTAGATTACTACATATTCTTCAGTATATGTCATAAACCTTGAAAAGGAAAAAAAAATTATAGACCGAGGTATCCATAGAGACATATTTTAACAAAATGTGTGCATTCTGATGAAGGTATAGAGATAGCTCATTTCTACAGAATTATTTTCATTATGTAGCTCAAGTTGCTATTTCTCAGCTTTTGTATATGCTAAACAAAATTTTTCCTCACAGCATTTAGTTTTCTTGATAGAATTTGAAGGGAAGTAATTTGTCCAATTCTACTTTTCTCAACTAAGCAGCACTACCTGTTTTTACTAGTATATAACAGAGTAGTTCACAAACTGAAAGTCTCATCTGTTCTAGAGGACAGAAAATAAGTTTTTCACTGCCCATTTTTCTACAGCTGTCATTTGTATTCCATTTTCTTCTATCTTCTGTAAATTTGTTCCTCTGGTCAATTTTTCATCTTTCTTTTCCTTTCATCTTTTGTTATGTTCTTCCCCTTTGTAAATTCCTACTGATGTTTTTCTTTTGCTACGGTATTACTTAACTTGACATAAAAGCATGATCATGTGGATTTGGTGCTCCCAGTCCTTCAAATCTTGAGCTGTTGTCCTGAATCTTTCGTTCTATGAGTGAAATGTGGTTTAGGCTTTTTTTTTTTTCAACTCAGCAAGATTTTGGTTTCTCTGTGCATCACTCTGTCAGAAAAAGAACATCTGTATGAACTAAAATTTTCATCCTGCAATGTGTGCTGAGTGTGTCCCTGTTTGCTTCCCTGTATCTTTTTGGGATACAATTTAGCAATCATTGGCAGTGGTTTTCTAACTGTCTGATCGCTTTTTATTATTGTCCGAATTATTTTGTCCACAAGAGAATGATATCTTGAGGAAGCTGTTCAGGAATTTACCTGGGATTTAGTTGAAGAATTCCCCATAGCTGAGTAATATTTCCTCAGCATCTGTTCTGTTGACTCTTTGGTATTTGCCCATATGGCCTGAGCAGAGCTTATTATCCTCCCTGAAATTCATCTAGTGTGCACCCACCTCTGAATGTCACAGCCTAGTCTCATAAATAGCCAGGATCTTGAATTCATGACTATCTGCTTCTTTCATGATCTGAGAGGACTTTGTTCAAAATGTCAACTTCATATCATTAACTGTACTTTAGAGGATTCACACATATTGACCTTAATTTATTGATTCTTAACATTACTTTGAGAGGAAAGGAGGAATAATCAATCATTTTCAAATGACAATGACACCTATGTGATAATTTGAAAGAAGCAGATAGTAGCTGATCATATATTTAATATCCTTATTCAAGTTTATCTGTTCAATTTAACTGTGACATAAACAAGCCAAAGTCAAAACAGGTTAAGATGTAAATATATACTCCATTAAGAGAGATTCAGACATGTTATTATCAATAATTATGCTTACATTTTCTTTCACCCCACATCCGACATTGCAATAAACAATAAACAATAAAAGTTTGTGCTAAATTCTCAGTTTTTCTTTTTAAGAATTGTCCATTCAAAGTTGCATACTTCCCAAGTTATATTTATTCTTGAAGGCTATAGACCTTTTTTCCTAAAAATAAAATTAATCCTCATGATGATAACAGCTTTTTGATATTAAAGTGGTTTGGTTGCTTCATTGTTTGGAACATTAAATTATTAAACTGAATTACATGAATGGAATTTTGTTTGTTACTGCTTATGGAAAGCAAGTGCTAAAGTTTACAAATATTCACAAAGAATTCTGTTGCATACCTAATGGTCTAAGCGAGGTCATTATAGGTAAATTTTAATTACTAATATTATTAGGAAATGTCAAAATGAGGTCATTATCAATTTTTTATTAATTTAGACTTTTTAATATATGTTAGATTTTTATCAAAATTTTATCAAGCAATCAGATTCGGTATGTGTTTTAGAAAATTTGCCTGAAGAAAAATTCAGAAGAAAATAAAACATTTAGAAAATCACTCTCCTTCTTCCCGAGGTGATAGTAGGGACTTTAAACCAATGCTTCAATAAACAGTGTCTCCAATGTGGAGATCAATATCAACTTCTATCTTGTATTAATCAGGCTAGTTAAAATTTATGCTGTTTATAGCCTTTGTATATGCATTGTTTATAGCCTTTCTGTTTGAATGTATTAAGTACTACAGACAAAAAGAACCAAACCTCTCTTGAGAAATTGTGACAGCAGAAATATATTTCTGTCTTATTAGTCTTTTAGCAACTACTTTTCTTTAAAGGAACGTTCCTAACGGACATAGAACTCTCAAGAAAAAGTATACACTCTTTCCCCAGATGAAACTGAGTCTCAATAAATTAACATCACAGACAACCCAACACTAGTAAATTGTTGTAGAACTGCCAGCTGGGGATGAGTGCATGCTGCACTATGTGCTGTATTGACACTCTGAAGAATTGTTCAATGAGATGGTAGGAAATACTTTGGATACAGTTTGTTTGCATTTGTCAGATTCACATTATTAAAATAAATGAATTTCCTAGTTCAACAGACCTTTCTGTTATTTCCCAGGGACAGGTTTTAACAGTCATGTTAAAACTCTATCTGTTATCAGTGCTTTCTGTAAATTGACATATTAAGCCATATTTTATTTCTTCGGTATATTAATATAAATGTTCATCTCATCATAATAAATAATTTAAGCTGAACAACACTTATAAATGAAACACATTTAAAATTAAATTTATCAAGCATGACTGAAGAGTTTAATCTAGGAATCTCATTTGTTTTACAGGCTTCACAACCAGGCATTGTAGTTATTTTAAAAGTATTGGAAATTGCACTGGCATTTTCAGAAGAAGTTTTGCAGGCAGGAGAAGCACTTTTTTTATTTTTTTAAGATGAAGATTTTTAAGAATTAGTTGTCTGTGTAAAGTGTTCACACAGTACATAATATTATAAATGGAACAGTTTGAAAACAGAAAAACCCAAGGATGAGTTATGTTTTTATCCTGAAATTACAAGCTCTGTGCCTGGATTAGTTACAGTACATGTAACCTACAGATAGAGTAACTCAGAGCTTATTAACACTCTAATATTCATTTGCCTTTTAATTCCTGTCACAGAATCTTAACAGGATAATTATGTTCTTCACTCCTTCCTCAAAGTTGAATAATATCTTTAAGGAGAATAAATTGTGGTTTTCATTCCACCCCAGAAAGCACTATACAGTCACAATATTGGAATAAAATATATGAGTTGTCTGATTAAGAAACAATTAATTGGTGCCATGGAGCAGCAGAATTCACAGAACACAGAACTACTGCATTTCCTTCCCCTTCCTCCTCCCCTACGAGCTGTTAAAAGACTGAAAAAGAAGGTATAGTGTAGAAATCATAATGGCTATATTTGCTATGATTTTGAAGTGAGGACAGATCAAGTTCTTTTAGAGGAATGCAATGACTAGGAAAATATAAGATTCCTCCCTATTCATCAGTGACATCATAAGCATCTGTAGGGCATAGGAGCTGCAATTGCCAGTACAGGTTCTACAGAGCAAAGTCCTAAACTAAGCTGAGTCATACTCTCAGATCAAATGTAATTGCCTGAGAGGTGCTTAAAGGAAGGTAATTGATTGTTCTATATCTAGATTTCATCTTTCATGTATCAGTGCACTGCTGTTTTTACACTGCTTACCGTGAACGAGAGAATTTGAGCCTCCCACTTACTGCTCTATCTACATTGCTTTGGCTGTGTGTGAGCATAAGGAAAGAAAGGGAGTAGCTCTGCACAGTATCAAATTTACAAAGGCTCAGTAGTCTGCTTGCTAGGTCATGAGACATTAATAATTTTTTAAGCATAACTCTGTGGTTAAACAGGAAAGTAGCCTTGATTTTCTTTTGCTCTTCACATTTATCGCATGTTGGTTTATATGCCTTGACACTTGTCCTGGGTTGATGCTGAATTGTATTCCCATTCGTCTGTTTAGCTCAGAAATAAGTGTTGTACCTTTAAAAACTGCATCTGAGAGTGAAGGAGACACGGTGGAATGTCTGAGGTGGTTGTTTTCTAAACATAAAGATCAGAGTTTTCAGCTTT
>JAWWMU010000106.1:76381252-76397374 GCA_035048155.1 Cinnycerthia olivascens
CTATGTAGAAGTGATTTGGAAAATAAGAGAGAGCTGAAAAGCAACAAAATATGCTGATATTACAAAGATTACTTGACATCCAAAGAGAAAACAATTGTGAAAATTTAGTGGTTTATATCAGCACCATTCAGGAAGGTATTAAATACATTGGTGACAACAAACAATGCAAAATAGAGAAGGAAAAAAAAATAATTTCTTTCTCCTTGAAGAATACTGTGAAGTATAGCTTTCTGAACTGAAAAAAATACCAGACTTCTTCTGAGACATTTTGAAACTGACTTATTCAAACCTCTTTTCAGAATCTTTAGAAAACATGGTTAAAGAGCACAGTACTTTTTGGTGAGAATTTCCAGGATCCTTAAGTTAGAAAGCCGTTGCATACCTTTGGTGTTAACTGTGAAATAAGTGGATTAGCCCTAATGAGGATAGGTAGAAGGATCTGCTAAGACACTGAAAACAAGCACAGCACCACAAATACAATGGAAGGCATGTGGCAGTAAAACTGACAGTGAAATTTAGTGCCAAGAAACAGTCATTTAGCTGCCTGCAGAGAGTTATACAGCAAAAAACTGAAAGCCTGGAGAAACACCTCAGGTCCAATCAGTTGTAAATTTTGTGATTTGAGCTCCTACCCTCATCTTCAATCCATGTATCTTTCCTTTTTACCTGATAAGCAGAATGAAACATCAGACATTCAGGCATGATACAAATCAATTTCTATTACTCTATTGATCAAGATAATTTATCTTTGTCATACTTCAAGCCATTCAATCTCGGTGACACAGTTTAGTTCTAATTTTTAGTTTTCTCTACAACAAATGGTTTTGTTTTGAAATGACGCCCAAAATTCCCATGTTTAATCAAGTATACATTACAATTCAAACAGTTTGAAAAGAATAATGTGACTCACTACAAATAAAATAGTCATTTCCCTATATTCACTCTATTGTTTATCATGGCACTGATATTTGCTTTGTATAAATAGTTTCTGTAATATTGACTCAATTTATGTCAATCTACATTTTTACACATCCTTGAACAGCTTGCTTTTTTTCTGAACTCTAGAAGTGCTGTCAGTCTTATTTACTTTCCATTGAAAGCACCATCTCTCTATAATAAAATTCAGAAATGATAAAAGAAAATCTGATTTAAAATGCTTCCATGAACATAACCAAATAATGCATATTTGAAACTTTAATGTCTGTCATTTCAAATATATTGCTATTTCTTTCCTAGGCAACCAAAACTGAGGACTTGCTTCTAAGGATGCAGACACACACAGCCTGTTGAAAGCAATATTGTCCTGTTTATTAATATTTTTTATCATAAGAAAAAGAAAAGTTAAACATTTAGCCCTTCCATTTCAAAATCCCACCATCCATAGCTTAATGGAAAAGAGCAAAAACCTTACAGATGTCTCCAGTCATCCTTCAAAGGATATCCAACGGCCAGGAGCAGTGGTAGATCTGAAGACTGGTGGTAAATTTACCTTGATAAGAGATCAAGGAGGAGTGAAAATCCTGCCCTTTATTCAAGAGCATCATTACTTCTGATGTTTTGGCACCTGATCCAAAATAATATATTTGTGCTGGAAACTGCAGATGCTTCCTCTAGTAGAAAAATCAGAACAGAAGAAGTACTGAAAACAGAAAAATATTCCTGTCTACAGAGTTTGAGGCAACTGTTCTTTCATTCCTGAGACAGGAAAGTCTGAAAGTGAACACTCTGAAGTTGCCTTCCATATTTGAACATTCACAAAGATTCTTGGCTTCAGTCCATCTTCACTACAGAACAGAGCAGCATCCTGCATAGCACAAGTTAAGGTCACCTATTTATGAGTCTTATTTATTAAGTAAAAATTACCCCAAATCTAGAGATGTGTGCTCTGATTTACACAGTCAGAGAATGAACATCTAATACAGGAAGTCATCATTAAAAATTTTAGTGCAAGTCTTTTTGAATATAAAACACACATACATGATCCTAAATTAGTCCAGAAAGCCATCTAGTCATACTGAAAAGTTAAAACTGATATCCATATAATTATAAACGACTGGTTTTATCTTTCAAAATGCCCTTCTTGTCTATTCTAGGTAGACTCTACAGATTACTCCTCTATATCTGTAAAACGCTGTTAAAGTGAATATATTTTCAGTACATTTATTACATAAAACTTTATTCTGTCTGCATATAGTTAATATCCACTCTTAGCAATGACAAATCAAAAAGTCAAATGTTTTTCTAAATTATCAGATACAATGATTTGTACTCATATATTTATAAGAGACTTCAAACCTACCTTTAGCATCAAAATAAATTGCCTTACAGTGTTTTTCAGGGGGAAAACAGGTTTGGCAGGCAATAATACTAATTATTTTAAGATAAACCTGCATTTCACGTTTCTCAGATTATTCCAATGAACGTTCTTGGGCCCCTTTTCAGCAAAGGAGATACAAGAGACATGCTAAGGATAGAGGCAACGTGCCAAGCCTGAGGCAGCTCCTTCCCTACCCTAAGCTTTCAAGCTGCAGTTATTCATTCAAAAGGCTGAAGGAGAAAGAGGAAACTTCACCTTTTTTTCTAACAAATGCATAAACCAATACCAACTAAAAAGCTACAATCAGTTAATAAATAACTGGTAACAATAATAGAAACCAAAATATAACAAATTGTTATCCCAATTTAAATTCACAAACAGTTTATATGTTAGATATTGACTTTTTTTCATATGTTCTAGAGGCTTACCTCCATAGAACAGGATTTGACTTGAGATATGGCTTTCAATGGAAAAGTAGGAGGGCATGGACTACCTTTTCAGATAAGAAGAAAGTGTCTCTTCTCTTTTTGTTCATGTAATAAATACTGAGCAAGATCTCTAGCCAGGGTATTAAAATCTCCAGCTGAATGCTCTCCTCTGACAGAGTTTGAAGTCACAGTGCTGACTCTCAGAAAAATGCACTACCTGCCAGGGTATCATTAAACTTTCATACTGATATGTTCAATCAGGAAACATTACTTGGAACAAGATCTGGAACTCGGGCATATCATGTACCTGCTGAGAGTGTTAAGTATCCAGAAACAAGATTTTAGGAGATTATAATGTCATCCTAAAGAAACCTGTTTCAAGAGAAAGGTTTGGCAGGACACACTCATCCAATTTGACTTAATTCACTCATGGTTCTGACATAGTGCTTTTCCTCCAGACTCTTCACCATCATTTTGATGGATTTATTTTAGTTTACCTGAAACTGACTGTCCTTCCTCTGTTCCATGTTCTCACTTGGAACAAGATGCTTTTCGGCTTTTGATTCCATCATGGATTGAACCCAAAACATTTTTTTTTTTTTTTTTTGTTACAATGAGAACAATCACTCACTGAACAATCTGTCCAGGAACTTGATAGTGTCCCTGTCACTGAAAGTTTTCAAGACATGATTGGATCGCTGGATAATCTCATCCCAGCTGTCGTTCTCATGAAAGTTCATACTGGATGATCTTTACTCTTACCTCCCAGCCTGGGTTGCTGTATAGTTCTGTGTTTCTGTGATTTCAAGTTCAGAAGTGCTCTTCCTGGATGGGAGGATAGGATCTGACACAGGCTCTACCAGATTTTATGTGACTTCTGTTAGGCCTAAAACCATACTTTAGATATCCCAAGTCAGCTCTTAAAAGAGGTTCCATTCCCAGAAGAATCTAGGTTATGATAGTCGTCATACTGAGTATGTGCATTAGATAGATTAGGAACGTGCAGATGTCTTCATATTCTGGATTATTGCCTGAAACACTAAACTAATTAATATAAGCATAATGGTATTTCTTTAATAATATTTTAAGTCTTTTCTTAAGAGTTGAAATAAATTTGAATTGCACTGAGAAGGATGAATACACGATCCAAGTGATTAATCACACAAGATTTTGAAGACACTGCAGTGTATAAGTTATGGAGTGGATTACTTTTTTCTGTCTTTGCAAACTAATCCTGAAGGAAATTTTTTTTCCCCAAAAGACATTCCATTGTACAGGAACAGTAGTATATTATTTCTTTGTTTATGTCTTTTTCAAGCACTCATATGAAGCATAAGTACTCACCAATTCACCACAGTGCTGTGCCTTTATTAAAAAAAACAAAAACAATTAGAAGATATATGTCAATACAAATCTTGATATATAGACTTCTAGTGTAATAAATCTATCCAGACAAAACTCTGAAATAATACATAGTCTAAGAAAATCACTGAACAATAGGTCTGACTTGTAGAACTTTGGAATTCTTTTACCTGAGTTCTTATGTTATAAACCATTTCAGTTTCAAAAGACTGCGAAGGAAAAAAAAATTAAAAAACCAAACCAAAGCAGAATATTTATTTATAGTTCAGCTGCTTATCTTAATTTTGAAAAACGTAGGCAAGACCTGTTCACTGTGTTCAGAGTAAGTCAACAAAAAAGTAATTTTAATTATTCTAGGCTTGCATACCTATAAGATAAATAAAATTCACACCAAAATAACTTATTACTGCAGGCTGTAGTAAGCTGTCAAAAATAAATCTGCAGAAATAATTTATCTATCCCCTGAATATACAAAATCATCATGGTTTCATTAAATACTTCATCAAGAAGACAATGTGAATTTTCAAACTAATTCAGGCTTTTTAAATTATTTTTCAGTTTTTACAAAAATTCTAAGACTTCTTTTTCTGAGTAAGATTCTTTTCTTGTAATAATGATCTTTTTCATCTAATGCATGTTAGTCGCAGACTTCTAAGACCAAAAAATAGTTCAAATAATGTTACATTCACCTAATGAGGTCAATCTTGGCATGAGACAATGCATTCTGCAATGCCACAAAAGGCAGTTCTAAGACTGTCTTTGGGGTGAGAGTCATTTTCCTTCTGATGCAGTCCAAGAGTTTTTCTTCAGCAGACTCATATCAAGTAGTGTAGGCTGTTTGGAGGAGCCAGTGACAGAAGTATTCTCAACATCCATTCCACCTTTCTCTAGCCTAGTGTGATCATTACTTCTCAGCCTCATCTGATATGTGATACCATTCCACCACCATTTTATCTGTTCATCTGCTGATTGCTTTCCTGACACTTTGCCCTCCAGTGACACTAGCTTTGATTGTTATCCAATCTTTTGCTAAAATAGAAAAAGAGTTTCAGTGTTGTCTCTCAGATGTGTATATGGAATGTCAATTACACACTAACTGTTCGAGTATCTACTCACTTGCAGTTCCAAACATTGGCTTACAGATGAACAGGTATGAAAAGGAAAAATACATAACAATGATTATTTGAGCATAGTCTGTTTATCAAACATGTGAAGCATTAGATGAAATAAATCTAGATGAAATAAATCTACACTTTTGATACAGATTTTTTTAATATGAATTGTCTAGCAAGTGATTTTACAAGCAAGATAAAGACAAAGAAATCTGAAGGTTGCATATATTCTAATATATGGAAAAAAATTCTCTTAATCACAATGGCGTCCTAGTGGCAATTTAAACCAGTTATCCACCTAACCTACTGTGAATGAGAACACTCTGAAGCTCACAGAGATAGAGGATTCCTCTAAGATCATGAATAAGTTTGAATAAACCAGAAGTTCCTCAGTGTGGAACAGATTCGACTCACTGCCTGTGGCAGGGTAGATATGAACATTGTGCAGGCAGTGCTGGCTACACTTTTGACACTCTGTTTACCACACAAGAACTGTGTGTTTCTGGGCTGAAATCACTGTCACAATGCACAGCTGGATGAATTTCCCTTATCTATTGACACAAGTGGAGCTATACTGTCTCTTGGGTTGGATTTCTTGTTGAAACGCTCAATAAGTACTTGAAAAGAAAGATCCATGCTACCTGTCCAACACTGCTTAACCCAGTTATGAAGATAGAGAAAACAGAATTCTCACACCATGGACTTTAATTTCAATGAAAAAAATCCCCCAAAACCAAACCCATAACCAAAACAACAATGTGCTTTTCTCCTTCACGAATGTGACAAGCTGCCCATAGATTTATTTTTTCTTTGAAGTTTCAGACAGAAATTGAAATTTTAGTGCGTTGTCATGAAGACATGGAAAAGTTTACTGAGAGCAGCTTTCTGAAATAACAAGGTCAAAAATGACAAATGGAGCTTACTAAGTCATCATATTTCAGGAAAATGAAAACTATGAGTGCTATCAAGACAATTAAGATCTTGCAGAAATTAATGCAACAATTACTTCTTCCAGAATGTTTGATCTTGGTTGTGAAAATCTACTACCTGTCCAAATACAAAATATTTTTTCATTATTTCCTTCCCAGAACAACAGAATGCCAGAATGCTTGTTTCCAAATTAAAAACAAAATCACTCTTGCCTTTATGTTAAAAATCTCTGTATTAATAAATTAAACACTATCCAAAGCACTGTCTTTGACACACTTTGTAATCAGAGGCAATTTATTTATATTACTTCAAAATATATTGTTTCAGAGCAGTGTCTGAGTAAGGCAACCTGTGATAATTAGAAAAGTTAACAGGTTTCCCATAAGATTTACATGGAAACTACTGTTTTTACTAAGTCTGTTTCTACTGAGAAAATATTTAGTAGAATTTCTGTATTTTAACTTATCCAAAATTAACATTTTCTTTCAGGCCATAGTGTTCATTAAGAATACTAATTAATAATTATTTCCTTTTGCAGTTCAGTTCAGTGCCTGATGACTCACTTTCCCCAGAGGGATTCCTATGACATGCCTCAAAAATTTTGTTCAAACAATTTCTAGCAGATAAAAGGAACAGGGATATATGACACCTTGAATGGTATTTCTTAAAACAAACAAGCACTAGAAGAGACCTGAATGCAATATATTCTTCATAACCCCTTCTTCCCCTCTACAATGGGAAAAAAATTAGGAATAAAAAGCAAATAAAATATTTTAGCAATCTAAAATTAGGAATATTTTAATGTAATCTATTTTATAAGCAGGTTTTTTTTCTTTAGAGATAATACAGAAAAAATCAGCGCTTATCTTCTGCCAGTTCTAATTTTGTACGAAAATTTACTTCTAGAAACAGAAATACAAGAGACTATAATAAATGAAAGTAAACTTTAAAATTTGTTTTCCACTCTGGTAAAAAAATTAAAACTACTTGAAAAATAGAACTACTCTGTAAGGACTACTGGAAAGATGACCCCAGATAAGAGATTAAACCTTTTCCATCCAGGCTAAAGAAATACCGTTTTATCCTGTATTAAATGTATTTTACATAATCCATGGAAAGACGATATTTTGGGTTTACATGGCCAGGTTTTGATAGCAGGCTGTCCTCCTGCAGCTCATGAACGACTGTGGGGATGCAGAGGTCCACTTGCATTCCATGGAGGAAACCCACACTGGAGCAGGTGGATGCCTGAGAGGAGACTGTGATCCTGCGGGAGGCCCACGTTGGAGGAGGCTGACCCAGGAAGAGAGGACTCCAAGCTGGACCAGGTTTCCTGATAGGACTTGTGGCTCTCTGAGGCACTCATGCTGGAGCAGACTGTCCTTGAATGACTATACCCTAGGGAAGAGACCCACATTGCAGCAGTTCATGGAGAACTGTTGCCCGTGGGATGGACTACACTGGAGAACTTCATGGAGAACTATCTCCTGTGTGAGGGACCCCACATTGAAGCAGAGGAAAAACCCTTCTCCCTGAGCAGCAGCAGGAACAACGACCATAACCCTCACCCATCCCCTGTCTCCCTGGGCCACTGCTGGGGAGGAGGTAGGGTGGGGAGGAAATTTTGAATATTTATTTCACTATTCATTATCCTGCCCTGCTTTTGACATAAAATGTATGAATTTCTTCAGCCTAATTTTAAAGTATTCCTGGGGAACAATGTATCTTCTCCGACCATTTGTTAAATTATCTCTAGTCTTTTAAAAGAATGGAGATGAAACTGGTATCAGTCTTGGAATACATGGTTTTAAGGTATTGTCATGAATATCCAATATAATGTCTTCTATCTGACAGTTTCAAAGTTTATTATAACAAGAGGAGAACAGTACTAGTGTTGTATTTAACCCCAGGTGATAATTAAGCATCACACAGCCAATCATTCACCTTTCCCTGATGGGGTGTGAGAGAAAATCAGAAAAGTGAGAAAACTGATGGGTTGAGATACAGATCATTTAATAGGCAAAGCAAAAGCCATGTGCACAAGAAAAGTAAAAGAAAGAATTAATTCACCACTTCCCACGTTTAGTCATCCCCAGGAAAGCATAACACACATAACAGCAACTTAGGTAGACAAATGCTGTCACTCAAAATTTCCCTTTCTTCTTCCTCCCTCAGATTTTTGTGCTGAGCATGACATCACATGGTACTGAATGTCCCTTTGGTCAGCTGGGGTCAGCTGTCCCAGTTGTGTCCCCTCCCAACAGATGGTGGACCCTCAGCCTTCTCACTGTCGAGGAAGTAGGAGGAGTAGAAAAGCCTTGACTCCATAAGCCCAGCTCAGCAAAAATGTGTTATCAAAACAGCTGCCAGCACAAATACAAAATATGGCCCCATACTAGCTGCTGAGAAGAAAATTATGGCAGCCAAATACAGCAAAACCAGAAACATGGATATCAGCAAAAAAAAGGATTACTCTACCTTGGGTCTGTACAGAGTGTAAAGTCATGAACAAAAGCTCATGCAGAGCATACTGGAGATATTTACTAGTCATCAACTGCCTGTTGTGGAAATACTTCCTCCATCTTTGGTCATTTGCTGTCATTTCAATTGTTTGATTCAGCCATGTCTTGAATTTGACTTTCACATAGTTAGCAGAATGAAACATTTAAAAGCTTCATAAACAGAGTTTTTGTTAAACTGAGAAACAGATGGAAGCCAGCAAGAAATAAGTGTCAATACATCAACAAATTATAGTCTGTCTCTTGAGACAATCCCACTGGGCTCAAATTCGTTACCTTTACTTACACTGAATAATTATACAGATTTAATTTCACAAAAGGCTACATACAAAGCAGGGTATTAAATGCTACTAATGAATGTAGAATCAGGCCCACTGAGAGAAACGGGAGTGCAATCACTCACTACTCTATGTTAGATTTGCTGAAATGAGCCAAATACTAGTTTTAAACATATAGTCTCGGGTCATACATTTGAACCTTACTTGCAGCCATTTTCTAAATCTTACTTGCATCCTGACTATTCAGCTCATTTAGTTTGTGAATTATGCATGTTGCTTAAATCCACTTAAAACTGTGAAATCTTTGTGACATGATGAAGTAAAGGGGAACATATAGGAGTATAATGCTTATAACAGATTTTCCACATCTGTCTTTTATAAAAAAAGCATAGATATTGTTATATATGCAAAGTCTACATGATTAGATGACTCATTTAAGAGATCCTTGGCTCTGATTCATCAACAATAATCAACAATATCATCACTTTGCAACTTTTTTAGTGGAAGTTTTATTGAGGTACTTATAAAATATATTGGTGTATTTTGCAAATGACAAATTCTTAAGATAGCTGTGCCCAAACTAGCATGATTGTAATGATTTAGGTTCTATCAAGAATACAGAAACATCACCCAAGTATGAAGAGAAGGAATAACAAAAGGCAAAGCTTAACTGCAGGTGAACTTGGCAGTGGAAGAGAAGGATAGGGAGGGCCCCTATTGTCACTTTGCCAGTCAAAGACAGACTGAAATATTATGCTCCTATACATAGAGACCTTTATTTGACAACAGAAATAGAAAAGGTTCTTACTAATCTGTCTTTAATCTGTCTTGTGATAAATCTGCCCTCAAGCCTCCCAGATCTTGGCCTCAAGGTACTGTGGAATAGGGGAAACAATCCACAGCAGAAAAATTAAATAAAGACCACTTAGAAGCTCACAAAATCAGCTAGATTGTTAGAGGGTACCCAGGATGGCTTGCAGTGCTGGATGATATTGTGGGCTCTTAAAAGCAGAGCTCCCTTAGGGTTGGGAAATATGACTTAAGTCTACATTCAAGAAAATCAAGAAGGATCTGAGCAAGTACTGGTAGTTGTCCTGATCTTATTACTTGGGAAAGTAATACATTGACTTTTCTTGGAAACAATGCACAATGATAAGCAGGACAAGAAGATGACAGAGAACAGCCAGTGTGGATCATTGCCCAAAAGAGGAGTCAAGGTCCCAAATGCAGGACTCTCTCTATACTACCCCAAACCCCACATTTTTTCCCCTCTTAATATTCTCTTAATAAATATCCTTTTTTTTTTCCCACTAAAAACTAGGATATGCTAAATTTATAAGTTGATGCTGCTATCTCTAAAGTCTACATAGTCAAGTTTATACCAGTGCAACTACAAGACTGGGTTTTTATGGTGATAGACTTTTGTTTACAGTTCAAAAGGGGAAATATAATTTGATTTTCAGGGTTTGAAATTATTTATGTAGCATTTTCTGACTGCTGTAATCAAAATTGAAGAACTTATACTCTATGCACAATGATCTAGGATTCCATTTATAAGCCTAATATTACATATAATAGAATATTGAACAATCAATCAAGAAATTGAGACACTGATGACTAAATTATACAAAATGTGAATGATTCGTGACTCAGCTGCTGAGGCTGAAATTTCAGGGTACTGTAAATATCAGAGACTTCAGCCTACATTGATGCAAGTTTATAAATTCAGTTTACAAACATGGAGTCATCAGAAAGGAGAAATATAAATACCAAGAGTAAAACATTTCTCCCCTCAGAAACACGATTTTCCTATTCCATATTTTAACCAAGAATGCATTCCAAGACAGAAATGCTGAACTAAACAGCACACAACTGAAGACTATATTTTAATAGAAGATATTTTCCATTGGCACTACTAAATTAAAAAATGCCCTAAAGCTACACACTCTGAACATCAGCTTTGCCTTCTGGTACATTATGGACAAATCAGAAACTGAATCATACCTGACACCCATTTCTTAAAAACTGTGCTTCAAAGGAGTTCGAACCAGTAGACCTAACTAGTCTTTAATTAATTTCTAATCATTGCTAATAGCGTTTGCTTTCAATGGACTGAAATATTAAAAATAGTTCTTTATGTAGAAGAAAAATGAGGAATGCTGCACTATTTCAGTGTATAATAATATGACTTCATGGTCACTGATTCTTCATTTTTTATACCTTTCCTCTGAAAGTTTGGTCTGTGAGGCAAGTGCTGTTTCTTCCTATGTTTTGGCACAGAGAAGCTTGGCATTGAAGCAGAACTTCTACAATGGACGAAGCAGAACTTCTACAATGAACGATCAAGGGTTACTGACACTTGCAAGAATAACTGAACCACAGAAAACTTGTGTGAAATCTTTACTGGAAGTTATATCATGGGGCTGAGTGGGATTAGGAGCTGGAATTGATATTCAGTGGATCATCATATAGACTTGTCTACAAATGTAGCTTGACTTCTGCCATTCAGAAAACTACGAGAATGGTTATCACCCTTCTTCTATCCCCATCTGGCCATGGGCAATCACATTGTAATGGAAAAATATTATTTAGGTAAGTCTCAAATTCTTTTGTTTAATTATTTCTTTAGTGTGTCAACCACTAATTCTCAAATTCCTAAACATCAGAAAAAAGTTAAATAAGCATAAGAGAATTGTCCCTTTAAACGATAGATTGCCTTCTATGTTAGATTTGCCTTAAGGTAATTTTCTTCAATGACATTGTGCTTGATGTGTTTTGACATTAACAACTTTCAGCAGTGGAAGTGGAGACTGAGGCTTTGAGCAGCAGAGGGCCATATGGTATCATCGTTTTTTTTAAGCAGAACTCTGCACTGAGCTACATAAGCTGCTCTGTGTAAAACGTTGACACACTTTGTATACAGCATGAGCCGAATATATTTTCCAGCATGTTATCAATGGTTCTCAGCACAAATCAATAAGGACACATTGAAAGTGGTTTTTGAAATAATTTGGATTACGATACTTTGTATTAGCGTTATGCTTTATGGCATTTGGCCCTATATTAGCTCATTTTTTCTAAGAAAATTAACATAAATTTGTCAAGGTTTAAGGTTGGGTTGGTTTTTTTTTCCTGAATTAAGAATATATTAACTGGTATATTCTTAAGTGAGAAGGGAATGTTATATATTATACTCCTGTAAAGTAACACAGACTCAGAATGAAGGAACAAATCCTTGTTCCTTTATTGTAGGCTTTTATTTGACAATTCTCCAATAACACAGAGTTCCTACCTGGTCTGTTATACCACACCCTCTTATTATACAAGACAAATAAGGAACTGCAACCCCAAGGTTAAATGAAAGCAATTTCTGATAAAATATCATATTTATTTGATTTATTTTATAAAGTGATGGTTATAACACTATCCCAAATAATATTAATATTGTATGATGTCTAATAGAACATGAGAAGTTCTGCAGTATTAGTGAGAATTTCTTTATAAATTTAGTGTATAAAAATGTTTTTCAATTTGAATTACTCAGGTATGATGGTGTTTGCATAGACTAAGTTGTGTCACCAGCAATAAATGTACAATATGATTTTAATGACATAATTTTAATATTGTTACAAAGATTAATTGGGTAATGCAAGTTATTTATATCAGTCACAGCTGGCAAATGTTTTCTTGTTCAGGAACCACACAAATACTACTTTTATTTTTTGTTTTACAAATATTACTTTTGATTATTTACTTGGAAAATATGTAATTTCTGATGGCAATACTCTGAAAGTAAAAGACCCTGCAGATGTTTCCTCTTAACCCAAATACTAAATATTTACATTCCTTGATTCTCTCAAACCTGTATTTTCACACACAAGTATAATAAATTAGTTTCAAGACATAGACAGAATGAAAGATATGAAACTTGTTGAATCAAGAATACCTGTCAGCTTTTCACAGGGGCATCCAGTTGCTCTTGTGATTACAAAGCATGATTTAGAATATATTTCAGATGGACTGCTCTTCCAGAGTCATCATACACTTATTGTAATGCATTCCTCGAAAATTGCCCTTCCTACATTTATGACAAAACCTGATACTGAATGTCATAGAAAAATAAAAATATGTTTTCTGTAATATATTTGGCACACATGAAAACTTAATGCAAAGCCATGCTACAATTTCAACTCTATTCTGTGAGAAGAAATAAAACCCAAGCCAATTAATTATTTTACCATGTCCAATCATGGTGGAAAATTTACCAGATATTAATTAGAAGGAAAAGTTTAATTTTTCCCTTGGAGTTTTTTGATATAATACATTATTTTAGTTTCTCAATATAATTCTTACACATGCAAAGTTATGTAGTGCAGTGGCATTTCTCACTAACACGTAGAGTGAGACGGTCATGTTCATCAGGTGTGGTATGTGACAAGCCTTTTTTCTTCCTCTGTGCAGCTTGATAGGAGCAACATTATAACCAGCAACACAAACATGTAATTATGTTCCATTCTCTGCAATTGCCTTTTTAAATCTCTTTGTTAACATGATAAAAGATCAGTGATAAACTACAGTTAGAGAGAAAAAAATACCACTTCAAATATAACCTGAGTTTTGCTTTAAGCATACTCTTTTTTTCTTGCCAGGAAAGAGAATCAAATGCTTTTAGAGGTGCTTTTATTTTAGGTTTTACACTTGTGTTAAACAAAATAAGCATGTTCATATGACTTCTTCAATGTATGTTGAGAAATTGTAAAGGTCTTTTACTGACTACGGGTCAAAGATAGTGATGGCATTCCTGAGATATACAATTAAAACTGCAAGACACTCAAAGAAGTAGAGGAAAATAATAATCAATGTTTTCAGAAATCCTGTAACCTAAAAGCTCCCTAGTTGAATTAACTTATAACACACCTTGAACACTCACCTCCGTAAGGAAATAGAAGATTAAATGTGAAGTCTACTGCAAAAAGTGTATGCAGAATATGAAAGGCAACAGCACCAACCTTGAAAATAATGTAGTTTTAAGATTTAACAACCTGACTCTAAAGCATTGAATAATCATGAGATTGATACTTTTCAAATTATTAACTGTTTAAATACAAACACTGACATTTCATTCTTTGATAGAATCCCTAAGCATAATTGCTAACAAAAATATTTTTGTACAAAACTACATTTCCTTAAGAAAGGAATGCCTTAAAATCAAAATCTTTCTGAATAAAAAAGAACCCTCTACATGGTGAAGGGCCTTGAGGGGAAGCCGTATGAGGTCACTTGCTCTTACAACTTCCTTATATGGGGAAGAGGAGAGACAGACACCCACCTCTTCCCTGTGTCGACCAGGGACAGGAGCCAAAGGAATGACCTGAATTTGTGCCAGATAAGTTTAGGTTAGGTATTAGAAAAAGGTTCTTCACCCGGGAGGTAGTTGGGAATTGGAACGGGCTCCCCAGGGAAGTGGTTACACCACCAGCCCATCAAAGCTCAAGAATTGTTTGGGCAATACTTGGACACATGGTGTGACATTTGGGGATGATCCTGTGAAGGACTAGAGGTTAGATTTGATGATCCTTGTGAATGTCTTCCAACTCAGCATATTTGGTGATATTTGAAGGTTGCACTGTGAAGTTAATTTTGTTAAACCTTGGTAAGGTTCTTATTTATTTGTCTAAACTGTGGAAGAAAAATCTCAGATATACCATTTGAGCAAAAAAGACTAGTTACCAAGGGTCCAAGGAAAGAGCAATTTTTCCAGTCATATTAAACCTGCATGTCTGAAAAACATTTAAGACCGAAGACATACCTCCTTACTGATACATGGGTCAACCAAAAGTGCAACCAGTGAAGTATGCAGAACAAAAGATTCAAATAAACCTCACAGAAAGAACTGCAAGTGAAAAAAAAAAATGCTTTAGGAAAAATGTCTTTTAACCATAGCCAGACCCTAAGGAAATATATTTTAGATTATGCACATTTGAATACTCACATTTTCTCGTACTTTTTTCCAAAGAGCACTCTGCTGCAACATAAGGGATTCTCAAGTGGGAGTCATATTGTGGTCCCTGAACATGTGAACTGTACTTTCATTTATCTCTCTTCAAACATAATTTTGAACTATCCCACAGGGTTCCTAATACATATCTACATAAACAATGGTTAGAGCTGTGAAAATAGCAAATCTCAAAATAGCTTTTACCTTTTCCAGCTATCTGAAGTTTCCTGATCCATTTGAAACTAGCTTCCGAAAGCCCTTTTATTCCTAGAAAAAGACATAATTTCTCAGACATTTGATGCCCAGGATAAGTAGAAAAATTCTCTGCCTGAAGTTGACATTTTTTCTCACCTAAGTAAGGACTTAGGAATTTCAATAAATAAGTAAATTTTAGAATATTTGTCAAAATTTTAGGTGAGATGAATGGTAAGCTTTGAAGGTGATGTCAGAGGGTTGATTTTTTTTTAACTAGAAAGAAATAGATCCTGAATTTATCTTCCCTCTACTTCACAACAGAGTCTACCTGTGGAACAATCATAGTTCACACATATTTTAATTTTTTTAACGCATTACGGTTAAACCTAACGCTCTGCACGTGACTTTTAAACTGGCAAAAGAAACTCATCTTCCACACCTTTGCATTGCAGAATAGTGTCTGTTAAAGTGTTAACTCACTTGAAGAGAGTGATCCTGGTAAATTTTGTGGACCTAAAATTAGAAAATTACATTCTAGTATAATATATTCCCATTAAAATTAAACAATTGATTTCCAAACAATAGAGCACAGATCGAAATACAACACTGGAAGAAGGTGCTATAACATATGACAACTGCTGCCAGTGGCGTGGTATTACATCATTTTACAAAATTTTGTAGTCTGTCAATTTATTTCTGCATGAACACAAGGTATCAACCAACCAGATTTGACTCATTAATTTAATATTCTTAGAGATCTATAGGAAATTTCAACGTATGTCTCATAGCATCACATTGCACCAATATTGCAGTATGCATTCTGAACAGCAAGTTTAGATTATTTTTGCCTTTCTGTTTCTTGAACTGGATAACATATGTAAGCAACACATATTGTATTGAAATGTGTGTTATGTTTTGTTTAACATTTTAACTAAAATACAAGTCTCACAAAAAGGCCATGGTAATTATTTACATCTTCATTA
>JAWWMU010000106.1:76405862-76479557 GCA_035048155.1 Cinnycerthia olivascens
AAGATTGTAATTCGAGTTGCGAAATAAACCCTGTTCATTCTTTTTATCAATCTGGCTCTTGCAAATTTATTAATTTGACCTAATTCGGTCACTGTCTATAACAGTGACCAACTATATTCCTTTTAAACCATGGAGAAGTGTAGGGGAGATGGAAAGTTCAAATTGTAGGCCTGAGTAAAGAAATTCAGTGCAAATGAGCAAATGTGGAAGTGACTGTGATCCCATGAGCAATTTGAACAGAGAGAGAAGTGAGTGATGATGGCCTTTTTTGCCCTGAGAGAAGATGAAGAGAACCTTTGCTTTTGAAAAGTCCATTTTTAAAAAAAACCTTATACCGTTGTCATGGCCCAGAAGCACAGTTGTGAAAAGGCTGTGAAAGTGAGAGGAAATTTCACGAATGCTGGTTTTCCAGGCAGTTGCTGTTTCGTGGAGAATTTTTCCAGAGCAGCGAGAGATATTCCTCTCCCTAAGTGAACTGAAAAAAGACTATTATAGAGGTGCAAAACTGACTGAGAATTCTGGGTATTGTTTCTATGTTGTCAGCAAGAAAGAAAGGGTGGAAGGGAGGAAGAGTGTTTTGAAGTTTTTTTTCTGATTTTTATTAGTCTTCTTTTAGTTCTGTTAATAAATTTTCTTTATACCTTTCAAAGTCTAAGCATGTTTTACTCTTAGTTGAAAAATGTTCAGATTGGTGAACCAAAACCTCTGCATGAATTTAGAATAATTAACCAGACAAGTGCTTCTCGTGGCAGCAGGCTTCTCCAGCATCAGGCCTAAGAGCCCAGAGCTGGGCCGGATTGCAGATGATCTGGAACACAGGCAGTCAAACCAGGGATCCTCAGCAACATCTTAGGAGTCCTGGCCAGGGAAGAGCAAATATGTGTTCAATAAAGAGTTTCTAGCATAGCCTCTTCATGCTGAGACTGGTAGTTTTCTGTTAGGCAACAGTTTTGCCCCCAGAGTTCCTGTTGGAAAAGCTGGACATGAAAGCAATCATTTTCAAAAGGCATGGAAGCTTAAAGGCATGGACGTTTTGAAGATGTACTGGAAAAAAATAAGAGTAATGCTTCATCCTGTAGAGTAGTGGAACCAGTTTTTCAAGGATTTGTATAATGGTTGAAAAATCTGATCACACTTAGGGACTGAGAAGAAATGAGTTAATGCTGGCTGTAAAGCAGATGACCTCTTAAGAAGGAAAAAGAGAAAACCTATACCACTGTGCAAGTTGCATGCAATAAATAATTAAAGACTGGTTTTCTTTGAGAAGTGTTCTGAAAGAAATTAAGTCATATCTATCATGTGTTCTGGTTTAGAGCAGAAAGTTATTGAAGTCATATAGCAATTGAACCAGCACTGTTCAGGGCATTGGCAGAGCAGATAAAGTAGGATGAATGTTCTCGTCAAGCTGTTATTTTACCTGTCTCATTAAAAATTAATGCAGATTGTCTCAGTTGAATAATCTCCATAAATGTTTATTTGTGTACTCAAATGGGAGAGTACCTTAACTAAGCATATCTATTTTATACTTTCCAAAGGCCTGTTTTGTCTCCAGAAAAGTCATCCATTTGGCTACACCAAAGTTATAGACTTAAATTCTACCATGTTAATCCAACATTGAGTGACTTTTTTAGATATATCAACATATAAGTAAGTATACAGTAGTTTAAAAAAACCAAAAATGCTGTTTTAATATTTTGCATCCTTTTGTGAGTCTATTTGTCCAAAAATTTTAGCTAAGAAAATATAATGTCATTTGTCTTCCAGACCTCTCATTTTCTTCAGTTTAGGTAGAGGCTTAAAATTTTATTATTTTATAGTTCAAAACTTGCTATGAACTCTTATCTTCTCAAATGCTTTCAAATCCATTTAACAGAGGATATGACCCTCTTGGCAGATTTCAGAAAGCAATTTTAGGTGTTGGAATGACAAAGTGAACAGTGTGGAGTGGGGAACATTGCACTCACAAACACCCAAGGTCTCCTGAAGGGATATAAACCTCTGTAAATTATTCTTTCCTACACAAAATTTTAGAGAAACAGAATAAAAAACAAATGTATCCTAAAGTTCATTGATGGCTTTTTAAATAATTGGCATCTGGCAGGGTAACATCTGAATGAAGCAGATTCAGTACCCACAACCCCCAGTTTTAATGTCTCATTTAAATAGCTGGTGTTTCCAGGGTGGTTTTTCCAAGCTCTTGAGGGCACTACTTTCTGGCCCTGTCTGTCCCAGGCCCAGGACATCATCACTCCACATCATTCACAATCCAGACCCCGTGACATCTCAGCCCTTGGAGTACAGGCACTGTCTGTGGTACCTCTCAGGCTGCTGAGATGATTCCCTGGGGCTCTCCTGGATGGGCAATGGCAGTGCCTGGCAGCCAGGACCAGTCCCACACCCAGCCAGGAGTGGCCACAGCCCTGGCAGAAGAAAGCACAAGCCTCCGTACTGCCCTGATGACTCAGGGACCAGAACCTGTCTGTCTTTAATATTTTGGCACGTGTTAGTGTTATTTTAACTGGACTAATGGAAATTCTAGATTTATTTTCAATAGACTGTTAACACACAGATTTCCTCACTGTAAATTGCTTACTCCCTATACCAGCAGGGTTTCAGTTTTGTCCTCAACAGGGTTCTGAATTTATCAAAACAATTGATTTTCTTTGGTGCTGTAATTTTATATTTAATGTAAATACACTACTGTATCTGAACATAAGTGAATGCAAAAACTGAAATCCAGTCAACCTAACATTGCCTAAATGGCATTCGGCTTTAGACACGTCATATGGCAGTCATCTTAAAGTACCTGTCTAAATGCATATATGGTTAAAAAATTCTGAGTTTGATAGGGACTAAAACAAAATAAAATTTTTAAGCCATCTGTATGGCTTTTTTCAGAAGTCATCTGAATGCAATAAAATTAGCATTCACTAGAATTGTATTTCCTGAAAAATACTTGAGATATCTGTCAGGTAAGGTACTGAAAAACGCTTGTTTTTTCCATCATCCGTAATTCATAATTCAGTGCAAGAATTTTACTGCAATTCCTGTCTATTCAAGCTAACATATAAAACTGTAAATATTTCAGGAGTAAACAATTAAAATTTTCAGCACCTTCTTCCTCCACTTGACAAATTATTTTGGTAAGAAGCCTGCAAAATTTGGTCAGCCCTAGAGTGACATCTACAGTTCAGAGATATGTTCAAGAGAAACAAAATTTGCATCCATTCATCCAACTTTAACTAGGAAACAGGATTGTACTAATGATGACTGATTTATGAATTTAAGGTATGAAAAAGGAAGGCATTTTACCACAAAGCATCTTGACAGCAAAAGAAATACCTCAGCCCTTCTGCCAATTCAACTCTTTTACCAGTAGGTTCCCAACTCTACTATTTCCTAACAAGTCTAGGAAGTCTTAATGTTGAAATACGAAGAGAATATCGATTAAGCGTAGCTGTGAAATGATCAGGTCTGGAGAAAGGAGTAATCTGATGAGTAATCATTTCAGGCAGAAAAAATACTAGAAAGGATAATCTGAGTGGGAATGCAAGAGATTCAGTGCAATTATTGTAGAACAACAAAACTTTACATCATTCTTATAGATAGAATTCCATCACATGGTGATTGTGTAGTCTACAATACTTCCTTCAATGATAATTAGCAGAATTAAGAATTTTAAGGCCAGAAAACAAAGTTTGATTTTTTGTTCTAAATGTATTTTGCTATTTAGAATCTATTTTATGGGACTGATGTGTTTTCAGCTCATCAAAGTAAGCAAACACCAAAAAAATTTAAAAAAAAAAAGGTTAAAAGGCATTTTTGAAAGAGGAAGGCATTTACTATTGGTTTTAATACAGTGAATAAACAAAATAACTCCACCCTGTTGATTTGATCAATATTACCATTGACTAATTTGATCTGATGGTGTTTCTGGAACTACATATATGACATTTTAACCCTGAAGATTTCATCAATAGAATAAAATTTAGTCACATGAAATGAATTAGTATGCTGAAAGTAAGAAGAGCTGTAAAGTTCATTAGAATGGTCATTAGAAGATAAGAGGTGCTGGTTATAAGACAATTCATTATCTCTTCAGGCACAATAATCAATGATAATTAATTTGGAAATCTGAGTCTATTATAGGCCAACTGGCTTTAAAATATGATTCTCAAAATATATTTTTTGCTAATATTCAGTTGTGAACAGCCAGTAGAGTAGTTTACTTACAGAAGATTGATAATTCTTTTGCACATTGTTAAAGCAGCTATAGAAAAATTTACCAGGATCTATCAAAAGACTTTTGTTAGAAAAAAATTCCATAAATTTCTCCTTTGAAAGTTCCTTTGGCTTGCTTTTTATGCATTCAATTTTATTAGTCTTTCAGTATCTAGAAAAGTAAAATTCTGACTTCTATGTACCAATGATGTTATCTATGTGTGTGGATTTGCTGAAGGATATGGGTAGGAAGAATTATTTTTAAAGATGACAGAAAAGATAGGAGGAAGAACAGGGGAAGTACCACAATAAATAAAACACTTGCAGTACACTTACTGTCCTTGTCAGAGAAGAACAGATGGTTTTAAAAGATTTAAATATTGGACATGACAGGTTTATTCTTACAGAACACAAGCCAGAGATAAACCAGTGTGAGTGAAGGTGAGATGAACAAAGTAATTCATGATGACTACTTCGTGTCATTTTAACAACTTAGCCTTAAATGTGTATGTCTTATAATTCAGAATAGTTATGCAGCTCACTCATTTAGATGCACTTTAGCTCAAATTAGGTAGGCTGCTACATCTAACACTTTTAAAATCAACCAAAAGAAATCGGAATGGAAGACAATATTTCTCTTTTTTCAATGGTGATGGAGGCAATGGGTACAAATTGAAAAGCAGGAAATTCTATTTAAACATAAGAAAAGTAATTTTAACTGTGAGCCTGAGGAAACACTAGCCCAGTGAGGTTATGGAGTCTCTGCCCTTGGAGATGCTCAGAGCTCAACCAGATGCAGTTCTGCACAACTTGGCTAAAGTTGATCCTGTTTTCAGCAGAGGTCCCTTCCAGCACGACTCTATGACGCTGTGATATAAAGCACTTTTATTGGACAGGGTAACATTTTTGTCAGATGAACATTTCCAGAAATTATCTGTATTTATTTACTGCTAAGGTTTAGGGAGGGGACATTAAAGATAGCCCATCCAATAACAAAGCCAACTGTACGTGTCTTCCAGCAACAGCATTTTTAAAGGATGCTAATTTAGATGTTTTTCTGGATACATAGATGTAAGATATTACATGCTCCCAGAAGAGTGGTGTGAACATGTACCCTATTTATTTTAATAGGATCTGTTTAGCACAGATAAAAAAAGATACTTTTGATGTATTGCTCAGTACTATTCCTGCAAGACACAAAGTCTCTGGGGTAAATGAGAGGTACTCCAGAGAAGCTGAAATGCACTTTACATAGCTAAATGTTTGGAAATTGTATCTTCCTATAAAAAGCTCACACAGTCATGCATTTCTGATAACCCAAGATGTTTCTTATGTCTCTATAGAGGAAACTGAATTAAATAGATACTACTGAATTTAACATGAAATCATATGGGACTAGGGCAGCTCTACATTTCGTTGGAGAAAATTAGCTACTTTAAAAAAGCTACACAGAAAACATGCAGGAAAGCATTTAATGAAAGATGTGTGGAGAAAATGAATGCTTTTATTTTCTTTGGATTATTCTGATTGGTTTTGTTGTGAGTTTTTGATTTATTTTTAGCTTAACCTTTTTTTTAAAAATATTTGCAATCATGATTTGTCTTGAAAGTTATGAAAATACAAACTGATGAGAAGCAAGAATACCTTTCAGATAGAATGAAACTACAAAACCACATCTTTAACGATTTGTTTTATAGAAAATATATTTTACTTAGAGACAATTTTTTTCTAGTTGTAGTGAGGTAACCATATGAAATCTCAGATTATGCTGTATTATGAGCATGTAATGTCAGTTTTGCAGCAATTATAATTAGTCCGTTAATTTTTAATGTGGGAATTCATTCCCACAAATATCACTTGCCTTGGAGAACTAATGTTGATTAACACTGGAATTATGTATTTCATTAAAAATAAAAATTTATATTCCAGTAACACTGATAGGAATATATTGCCTTCCCTTGTATTATATATAAAGTACTTTTCAAGCATTAGAAAAAAAATAAGGTTTGTTTATTTGTTTCTGGTAATATATATAACCTTACTCCTTTTAAGTCATAGTGAAAAACTGAAATATATAGCAGGCTGTCCATAGATGATTTTGAAACAGTCCTATCAAAAACTAAGCAGCAATAAAGTCTTTAGGCAAAAAAAGATACACAATCATACTAAAGATTATAGTTCTCTTCATAAAAAGACAGACAGCAAACTGGTGGTTAAAACTTTTCAGGACATTCTCCCACATTACTTTGGCTCAGTATAAGGAAAACAAAATGAAAAAGGTAAACAGCAAAGTTTGAACAGTTCATGTTCCTACAAGAGTCTGGATCAAATATAAGAGCTTTACACCGACTTTGATTGTCTTATGCACCATAAAGTAAGAGTTAAAAAAACTGTTACCATATTTATATCAGCTTGATAACTTTCTACTATGACATTAATCATTCAATGGGATGAAAGCAGTAGAAATTCATTCTATAGATTTTAACAAAACTTTTGACACCATCTCCAGTTGTTATTGGAAGGTCTTTATAACCTGTGCCCACTATTTTCAAGGCACCTTGATTTCAGGCAGGTGTCCCACCCTGGTTCCATTACTGACCACTCTCACCTTACTGCTCATCAGACTCAAGCCAAGAGTATGGGCAAAGACAATTCTAACACTCACCAGACCATGGCAGGAGGATTAAGCCCAGTTTAGTGCTCACCACACAACCAAGGATATTAGCAATCTACAGAAAATGTCCAAGAGGTGCTGCTGAGCAGAGCACAGATTACACGAGGAAAGGCTACACAACTGACTTGAGCCACTCTGGAGAAGAAAGGTTGACGAGGCTGCATCCCGCTCTATTCAGCTGTCTTTTTAACATCCTCAAGAGGGCATAGCCAGGCTCTTCTCACAGCTTCAAACTAAAGTCTTGAGAAGCCAGAAAAAGTACTCAGGTGACATCTGCAACCAATGGAACACAGAGGAACAGCTGAGCCTCCGGGTGACCTCATGACAAAAGACAGAAAAGCCCAAGGGCCACAAAGGTTTATTTTTCTTCAGCTATTGTTGGAAAGATCTGTCCTTGGACTGCCCAGGTGCATCTGGTAGCAGAGTGGGAGTGAGCAAAGCCTGAAATTTTTCCTCACTCGAAAGGAAAGGCGATTCAACTCGGACATCACTAGATGTTGTTATAGCAGGGCAACAGCCTTGTTGGTAAGATTAAAAATTTTGCATCTCTTCTGAGCTATTAATTAGAAGTAATCCCTGCTAGTATAAATTTGCAAAGACATGACATAGTACAACATGTCAACTGTAAACATATAATTTGTGAGATTGTAGTGAATGTCATCTAGTAAAGCAGTAGTTTCTTCTGCTGCCCTGAAAAGAATAAGTCTAAGCATTTGTTTTACCCCATTTTTCGTGAAACACATGAGATTTTGGTCTCAGTTGTACTAAGGCAGATCTCAAGCACAGTACAGATGAAAAACTATAGATGGATTTTTTTTCACTTTAAATGAAAGTTACGTTCCAATGTCATATTAAAAGCACCTAAACCCAGTACAACAAAGTAGTAAACAATTTAAGTCAGACACCTGAGATAGCCATAGCAGTCCATTCCAAACAAATTTCAGCATTTATGAGGACAATCAGCTGAGTATTTGCCCTGCTTCTTATTTGCATCCGAGTATTGTTGCGAGAAAAAGAAGCAGCGTCCGGTTACCCCGTGTGTGTCAGAGAGACTAGCACAGTTCTGTTGATTTGTTAGTCTCCTTTAACAGGACACATCTTCAGCAGCACTGATTTATACAAAGCATTTGTGTTGTGCTTTTGAATATTATTCTGCATCTGTTATGGCAGCCATACAAAAAGTCAAACAAGTCATTGTTTGATTCAAAACAACTTCTATTGAAAGATATAGAAGCTCTGCACAAAGACTTACTCTGTTAGAAACAAACACCAGCAGAAGAGAATGTTATGTCTATTTTTATGCAAAATCTGTGCCTTCACCCAGTCATTGTACAAAAAGGCCACAAGATGGTAGTCTTGTCTTGAAAACTTATATGCTGACTCATTTTGCTGAATAAGGTTGTCTTCTTTGTGACATCAGGGATTTTCAGTTCCTATCCTATTTCTCTGAAATAACTTCTCATGTAAAAGTAAAATTAAAGCTCAGTTTTCAGCATGAAAGCATGTGGTTTTTTTAGGAAAATTATGTAGTAACTTTAGGAAATTCAGAAAATTAATGCAGATAACAAATAACGCTTGTGTTTTAGTGGAGTAATGCTCTTTACTTACAGGAAATTCATTAGTAAAATTTGAGTCTAGATTGTTTACCACAAGATTGTTTCTTGTGGTAAAAATAGCTATGATTACTGTCTGTAATAATCAACTACTTCAGCTTCTATAGTACTAAAAATACACTGAGCATCAGTAATTTTAAAAATCTAGGAGAGATTTACAAAGGTTTGATACAATCAAGCATTTAATTAGAACATGCCAATACTAGTTTTCCAGATCCATAACTTAACTCTAGCAGTTACTAGTTCTGACTAGATAGAATAGCTAATTTCTTCTTCACATGCTTCAACCACTAGGTGATACAGTTTTGTACAAGGAAAGGTGGAATTTAAAATATATTGTTTGAAATAAGTATACAAAGTCAATTCTTAAATCTGTATCCTAAACTAGCCCCCTAAAGGTACGTGTGCTTTGAGGGGGGGAAAAAGACATGTAAACATTCCTGAGAGTTAGATTTCTGTTCTGGCTCCTAATGCCTCAAAGTTGATGTAGTTTTTTGAGCTGTAAGGAAGTGGCAGGAGACTCCATGGTGAACAGTTATTTCAAGCATATGGAGAAAGAAAGAATGGAGTTTTCTCCCTAAAGTCCTGAGATACACTAATTCATTGAGATGCAGACAGATGATCATCAGGTGCACAGCTTTTATTGACAAACCTGGTTTTGCAACTAATGAGGACATCAGCAATCATTCCACACATCCCTCATCTCCTTATATCATATTCTACTTTTGCTCCTGCCATTGATGGTCTCATTTCAAAATTCATATTTCAACTTCCTTAAGTCAAAATTTTTCATATATTCAGGGTTTGATAATAATCATCACAATGACTGTTGCCAGATTTTTTTTTTTTTTTTAAACAACAAAACTTCAGGTGTTTACAAAAGTTTTGAAACACATCCAAGTAATGCTGAAAGAAGCATGGTTTAGAATTCAGATGAAAAATAAGAGAACTGCTGGTGGCCTACACTTAATCTATGACATCAGAAGTGTTAGGTATGTCTCGATGAAATGATATGGCCAGAAAAGGTTTGCAGTTCTGTGGTGTCCGAGAGCTAGCACTCTACCACTTCTGGCAAAGAAAAGACTCTTCTCTCACCTCTGCTAGCTGGGAATGACCCAAAGGCTCAGAAAGTTAGTACAGCTTCAGGGAATTAGAAGACAAAAGCAGCTAGCTAAGGGATACAGCAATGGAAGTTATTATTTTATGAGTTTGGTGAATTTAAAACAAACGTTTTGGGTTTCCTGGTAAGTTTATGGTTTGGTTCCCTTCCCATCCACCCCAACAGTTTTGTAAAAAAAAAATAATTTTTCAGCAAATAAAATATTCCAGAAATATATTACCAGGAATTCACTGAACAACCCTCAAGAGTTAAGTTACCATAAATATTTTTGAATTTACAAAAAAAGCAAGCAATTGTGGAATAACTGTACTCAAATATAAGGCTATGGATGATTTCTGCAGGAAAAGATACTTTGTGTGTGAATCATTATCATGTTCTACCTGGGAAAATAGACTTCACATAGCTTTTCTAAGAAAAAAACAACAAATGCCATAACTAGCAGAAATAGTCTGCTGGACATTAAGTAAAATTGTTCAACACTGCCTGCAGGACCAGCTTTTGAATTTGAAAAGCATTTGAAGCCCACTTGCGTCTTGTAGTTTCATTTCCTTGGAAAGAAATCCAATTTATTTACACATCTCAAGGTTGCACATATTCATAGACATCTCCACTAAGAGAAATATTTAAAAGTTTCTATTAAAAGCTTCAAAAGCAGCAAATTAAATCTGTAGAGAAATTATACATCCTCTAGTTACTCACAGATGACCAGTTTAATTAAGAAAAAATACTTTTAGGATGATATGGCCTAGAACCATGTGCCTTACAAATTGCCATCCGAATTTAGAAAAAAAAAGCAAAATAAATACCTTAGTTAAATGACCTTTTTTTGCACCATGTTGTCCCTTTAAGTTACTGACCATTGGCAGAAAAATAATTTTGGGGAAAAAAATTCCTTTTTTTCTTTTTAGACTTCTGTTTAAAAAAAGTTTTCTTTTAAAATATTAAATATCTCGCTAAAAAAATATCTTGATGTCCTAATATCTTGCTAAAAAAAGGTAAAAATCATTCTAGAATTCAATCATATACACTTTCAATCAGTTCAACATTGATTCCTCAGAACAAGCGTGAAGCTAATGGTTGTTACTCATTGATTCAAAATGTGAAGCTGAGCCTGTAGTTCTGGTCCCTAAAATACCCCACTTCTTGTTGCTGACTAGTTCATCCTTCCTTCCTCAGCTGCTATGTCTTTCCTTTTACATATTAGATTGCTTTTGACTTAATGGACAGAATTTTTAGAGTGTTATCTGGTTGTATCTGACTGAAAGAAAAATGGACCTAATCTTTCTCCTGAAGTTCTGGATTAAATATCTGTACGAATATTAGAAAGCAGAAGAGGCACATCAATACATTACAAAACACAGCTGTTTTGTCTGTTTCATAGGTTTGGGAGAAGACAGCTAAACTATTCCATTTTATGTTAGGAATCCAAATATTTTGATATACTAAAGCTACTGATCATTAATTCATGAAAGCAAAATTAAAAAACATATATTCCAAATCCTGTTCTCCCTCAAGTAGAACAGAGTGACCACCTCTGTTATTGCCAGCTCAGAGAACCAAGGGTTTGGTCTTAGCTGAGATTCCCACTCTTGAAATATACTTTGATAGCGTCAGGAAAATCTTTCCTACTAGAACAATCCTCTTCTGCATGAATCTCTTGGCCCTTGCAGTTTATTCACATGGCCACTGGATTACATTGCTAACAATGACTATTTTTTAATATGTAAACTTTTCAATGCTTTCCATTTGCTGACTTTTGACTTTTTCATCAATGATCACAAAATGACATTTTTAGACTCTCTGACAAATAAGGAGTGGAGTCACCTTGGATATCTACCTTGGACATCAGGTACTTTGGCACTTTTTCCCACAGAATTTTGCATTTCTTACTGTTGGCTGGGTAAAAATCTGCCTGGATGACAGAGTCCAGAGAGTGGTGGGGAATGGAGTTGCATCCAGTTGGTGGCCAGTCACAAGTGGTGTTCCCTAGGGCTCAGTGCTGGGGTCAGCCCTGTTAATATCTTTTTCAATGATTTGGATAAGTGGATAAATTGCACCTTTATTCAGTTTGCAGATGACACCAAGCAGGGCTGGAGTGTTGATCTACTGGAGTGTAGGAAGCCTCTGGATAGGCTGGATTGATGGGCCGAGGCCAATTGTATGAGGTTCAACAAGGCAAAATGCTGGGTCCTGCATTGGGTCACAACACCCCCAGGCACTTACACACTTGGGAAAAAGTGGGGGAAAGTGGCCCAGTGGAAAAAGACCTGGAGTTTAGAGCACAAGTCTTATGAGGAGAGATGAGGAAGTTGGGGATTTTAGCCTGAAGAAAAGAAGGCTGAGGAGAGACCTTATTGCTCTGTACCACTTCCTGGAAGGAGGCTGTAAGACAGAGGAGGGAAGAGGCTGAAGTTGAACCAGGGGAAGTTTATATTTAATATTAGGGGAAAAAAAATCACTGGAAGGGTTGTCAAGCACTGGAAGAGGCTGCCCGGGAAGGTGGTGGATTCACCATCCCTGAAGGTATTTAAAAGTTGTGCAGATGTGGCACTTATAGACATTGTTCAGTGGGAGTCTTGACGGTGCTGCATTAATGGTTGGATTCTTAAAGATCTTTTCAATGTAAATGTCTGTGTGAATGTACTATTTTATATTTATTTTCTTGCATTTCTTCCAAAACTGGTGCTTTGCCATCTTTACTGTCTTTGTATTCTAGACTCATTATGCATTTGGGTTTGTTTTGCAAAAAAATATCAGTTGTATGTCCATTACCTCTGAATACCAGTCTTCAGTCTAAGAATTGTCATGATTAGGGACCATGGTTCATGTATGAAGAAATTATGCAAAAAAAATCTTCACTGGTACATGCACCTTTTCCTTTATTAAATTTTTAAAATGCTCTGTAGTGTCTTCGTTTTTGCTGAGATGCTTCCGAAATTCAGTGGATTTTGGCAACTAAATATGTCTCAGTCTTCAAGATACTTCCCTATAGGAAAATAAATAAGGTTCACCCATATTTTCATATCACAGTGGAATGATTTCCAGAATTACATTGTTTTATTATAGCATAAATGTCTCCTCAAGTGCAAGACTGAATACTGAATAGATATTGATAGCTAATTTCTGATCAAACAATCAACATTCAACTAACAAAACTATCCACAATTGCTTGTGGAATGACCAACATGTAGATATTTCCTCCAAATTACAGTGCAGATCATGTGAAGTTACAGCCTTGTTAGTGAATACTAACGTGATTTCGGCCCCTTCCGGGGAGTAGTCTTCAACTGTGGCATCACTTATATCACATTGAATTCTGAAAAAATCAGAGAAAACCCCTCATTATCTCAGATGTACAAGTATGTCAATATAGCCCACAAAATAAATTTTCCACTTACATTCACCATAGAAAACTTTCTTCAGAACATAAAAGCTTGTAAAATTAATGTGTAATATCTAACTGCTCTTAAGCTAAAGATGTAATGATAAATATGGATAAAAAACTCAAATACCCTCACTAATAGTCCTAGGTTCTGTCAGAGAAAAAAACCTAATTTTTGCCCCTAAATTTCAAGAAGAAATTATCATAGAAAAGAGAAACCAGTGGATTTGAGTAGTACTGGGTAGGCAGGCTATGTAAGTATTTTGTCTAGTTGTGAACTGTAGAATTGTAGCAACTAAAGAAAATCAGCAAAAATATTTCTTACACTCTATCCTACCTGTATATAGAATTAGATTGTTAACCGTGCCCCTCTTACAAGTTTTATATATAGTACTATTACAGTTATTTTAAAATTGCAAAAGAAATCATTTGCTATTAATCTATATATTTTACATCCCTTGGAAAGTCTAGTACAAATTTCATGTAGCACTTTTTTACAGCTTGAAATCTTGTGCTAAAAAGCAATAAAAATATTTACGCAGTTTTAAAGAGGTATAATCAATAAACCCATTATAAAAAAATGATTATCAATCTGTTTTACAGATGTGGATATTTGATTACTCTTTGTCCATACAAACCAAGTTCACCAAAAGGGACCAGTAGGTAGCACCTATAGTCTGTGCATCTGGGGATCAAATCATGACACATGAGCAGGAAATAAAAGCTATTAATAAAAAAGCTTTTATTCATGTTTCAATCTTTAAAAAATGTATTTCCTCATGATATCCTCAGTTTGATTTTTTGTAAAGAGGGCATCTGTTTTGTGACAGTGCAGACCTTACCTGGAAACAGATCACAGGGCAAGCCAAATCCTATTCTTCAAGAAGTCTCACCAAGGCGTTCTTGGGTATCTAATTACTTTCCTCATAGCAACAGGCAGTACTGTGTCCCTTCAAAACCATGTTCAGATAATTCAATTAGGTCTTACATTTGATCCTTTAATGGATGAACTCATAAAACATTTGCTGACTGAAGGTCTCTTTTATGGTTTGGGGGTTTTTTCTTCACACATGATAGAACAGCTAATTCACACATTTGGTTGTGTTTGGCTCTCTCTTATATATGAGAATAAATTCAAAATGTGGGTAGAAGTCCATAACATTTAAGAAACCAACAAGTTTTACAGTAAGCCTGATTTTTTTTGCTTTGCATTTAGTTGACTTTATACAGTCTGTTGCACAGCCTTTTAGTGGTGATGCTGCTGTTTTTTCTTAGCTATTTCTATTGTAAATCACAGCATTTTCTAGCTGTGTGACTAAATCCTAGATAGAACAGTTCTATTCTTAGTAACTTTAATGACTTTATAGAATATTCTGTCTTTTAAATTAAAGTCACTTTCTCCCTACCAATTTAAATCACCTTTCCTAACTTCCATTTCTTTCCTTGACAGATTTTGCTTAATTTCTGTAAAACAGGAATGCATGCTCAAACTTACATTATTATTTTTTGGTATTCTTTGGCTGTTCTTTTCTAGGAGAATTTCTGTTAGGGCCTACCAACAGGAGTATTTCTTGCAAGAGCAAAAAAATTACCAGAATTGTGACAAGCTCAACATGGCAAAGAGAATGTTCCTGTTGGTGTTCATAAATTCTTAACATTTTCTGATCTTTTTATGATTGAATAACTCATATTTTGAAATATATGATCTCATATTAGTTCCTGGTGAGAAAATGTCATACACAGGCTACGAATTTCAAAGAATGATTATACAACTGCAAGGCATCTGCACAGAGATATATCTCAGTGAGTTTGTTTTGGTTGCATTTCTTAGATAGGGATGGACTAATCTAATGTTAAATCTGTCCTAATTTATCTTTGTAAACAGGGAGATGGCTCAGATTACTGCCAAACCTTCAGATGCTATTTGGAGGCAGAACTTGCAGAGTTCCTGAAAATGAGATTTTCAGTAGCTGGATGGTCCCTTGACATATGAAGATGAACAGGAGATTTTACTCACCCAATTCATCAGGACTTTTGGCTAGACTCAATATCAACTTTACTAGGATAAGTGTTAAAAGTAATAATTTAAGTGTAAGCACATCAATCCCAGTCAGAAATAGAGAGATAGATAGATAGATAGATAGATAGATAGATAGATAGATAGATAGATAGATAGATAGATTAGATAGATATTCTCTTAATTCCTCAGAAATAACAATTCAACAAAAATACAGCCAATATTGTAGGCAATATTTTAAAGAGCTGAGAAGGGAAGCCATGCACAAAATCACAGAAAGGTGCCAAGGTCTGAGATGCACCTACTGTCAAATGCAAAGGGAGAACTGGTAGACACCTCCTTTCAAATGCTAAACAGTCTTTTGTGTGAAAGTGTTCATATTTATATTCCTTATTGCCAGAAAGAGGGGCCTGGATGTCAACAATGGGGACTGTTTTTAATATTTTAGAACAAGTGGTGCCAATAAGAAATTTCTATAAATTGTTAACAGGCGTGCAAAGGAAAAAGAATTATGGAGCTGAACTAAATCAAAAAAACATGGTATGGTATTCACATGAAAAAAAATTATGCCAATGTGTCTCTCAAAGTGTATAAGCCAGCTGAAAATGTATTTTTTAAATTTTAAAAATATAAACAGACCAATTATGATGTTATGCTTACACTGACAGTTTATATATTTCTTCATTAAATTGTAACATTGTCCCTGCAAGAAGCATAATTAAACATCCTGCTTTTGTTTTGGTTTGTTTTTTTCCAAGAATCTAGTAAAGTTCTAAAGCTTGCAGAATTTAATAGCATGAAATATGCATCACATGGGAAGCTCACAGAGTGCTTCCTACATCCATCCAGTCTGAGGTAAGTCACATATCTCAGAGGCACCTCTTAACATGAGCTTATCTCATTCAAAATTTGGACCTTGTCTAAGTTGTCTCAGATGTCTCGCTTTCCTCTGTATGTCTCACAGAACAAGATAATGCAACATCATTTTCCTATTAAAAATATTTAAAATTAAACATATTGCTTGCATGTATAGCTTTTACTTTCCTTATTAATCTTTCTTTATCTCAAACCATGAGTTTTCTCTCTTACTTCTCCAGTTCTCTCCTCCATCCCACCCAGAAGAGTGAGCAGACAGTTCCACGGGGCTTAGTTGCCAGCTGGTGTTAAACCAAGACAATCTTAAAAATTACCTGTATAATTCTGTTTTGATCACTTCATTCGTATTATTTAACCTTTTAACACATTTATTAAGGCCATCTGTATCAAAAGGAGAATTTTTAAGATAGTAAATTAAACTGCTTGTTTACCAAAGCTCACAGGCTCAGATTTTTCCCAAATTCCAGTTCCTTCTTTGTTGTCATTCCCTGAGTATAGAGTCATCACATTAATGTTTCCTGGAATTTTTCTTTATCTATTTTTTTATTTCACTCCCTGAAGTCACTTATCTCTGGTAATCTGTGAATTACAACAACTTGTTTGTCCCATCTCATTATATAAACACAGCAAATGAATGTTTTAGGGCAATAGGTCAGTTGAAGGCAGCATATGAATTCTGTATGAAAGCATCTCATCAGCTTTTGTGAGATTCAAAAAAATACAGAACTTTCTGCACAAGACAATAAAAAAATATATTCTGGTAAGGAGAAATGTTACAGTATAAGAGTTGTCATTTCTACTATGGGAAAATTGAGTGACTGATTAATAATTTATTATATGGCCAACCAGAATTTTAAATTTGTTTACATAGTCATCCTCTGGGGTCTTAAAACTACATATTTTCATTTATCTGTTTATTCTACTTGTTTCACTGAGACATTTTGGAAACCGGTGACAACAGTCTCTTTCTCAATCCCTGTCTCTGTTTTGCTGTCTGGCAATACCTCATATTCTCAATTGTGTTAGGCTCTTGTGACCCTCCTCAAGACAACTTTGTAAGCAAACAAATTACTCAGAGCTCTGTGCTTTTATCAGGTATGCAACGTGACAGTTTTGATGATAAAGCCCCAAAAGGAAAAACAGCCTGCAGGTCTTTGTGCTATTGTAAAATGACAGAAACAATATAATTAGGTTAAAGAGTCCAGAACATTACCCACAGCATTGTGTAAGAAAACTTCACAAGCCTTGGTAATATCATATTTCAATATAGTTCTATATAGAGGATTTATAACAGATACACCTTCACATTTGAGGAGTAAAAAAATAGTTTCAAAACCCAAATATAGTAAGTGTTAACTAAAACGACTATTTAGAGATGTAACTTTACATGTCTGAACATATAAATCTCCCTCTATATTTTTTCCCCATGTAGAAAAAAAAATTACTTGTCTAATTCAAGAAGAGCAATTAGAGTGTTATGATTAATATAGCACAACAATGAAAAGTTCAAATAAAGTGAATAACTCAAGAATGCTTTACTCACAGTATTTTTGCAGAGTCACAACACAAATAGAAAACAGATTTGAGGAATTCAGTCTCAGCTTTAACAGAAAACATGCAATTCCAAATCATGTTTCCCGGGGCCATTGTAATTCCCTAAATATTCAGGCTCACAAAACTTTTGAGGGCTTCTTGGTGTTTGAAGGATGACATGACCTTTTACATCAAACAAAAGATTAAGACCTGAAGCCTTCAGATCTCAGGATTAGTGATCAGTGCAATCTGAGTGGGAACACTCTGGCTGGAGGAATGATCGATGGCTCCTCACTGTGGGAGGAGGTTGCTTCCAGCTGGGGCTGCCCATTGCCCCAGGTGGCAGCAGTGAACATGCAGCCAAGGGCTGTGGCAAACAGGCAACGCATCTCTGCTGGAAAATATGGTCAGTGGTCAGTGTGTACAACCACAAAGGCTACACGTGAACAAAAGCACTTATGTACCACTGCTTAAACTTTATGTCTGCAGTGTAAACCTAAGTCAGCTTAGACTTCTGCTTTAGCCGTCTTTCAGAAATGCTGTCTGTATTATACTACTGAAAAAGGCAGCAGTTTAAAAAATCTGAAATGTCTTTCCAGATAAAAGAAATTTCAGTGCAATAAATGTGAAAATATTGAATGTATCATTTGCAGTCTGATATTTTAGACTTTGGTCAACCAAACAAGAAATATGATGTGACTTGATTCACTCCCTTTTCTTCATCCTAGGAAATAGGTAGTCTCAGATTTTGTGTATCTCCAGTGGCATTATGAGAACCAGGTGGAAAAATGCAAAGAGTTCCTGAGGAATGTTGAATTTCAAAAACGACTAAACTTCATTACTGGGGAAATTTGGAATATACATGGACTTGAGAATTCACAAAAATCACATTATTAAATAATACACACATCAAATTCAGACATAGAAAATTATGTATCAAATAGTAATTTACTTTTAGCAAGGTGTGCCATGTTGACTGTGCCCTGGTTAGGTGACTAAATATGCCTGACTTCATTCTCCAGTGCTGAGGCCAGTTGTCACTGAACAGCCTGAATACCTAATATTAAACTAATTTATCCTTTGAAACAGGTTCACATACTAACTTCCAGTTGGGAATGATTCCTGGAAATGATCATCCTAACTTGCAGACTGCACCCACGAATGACCTGAGGGACAGGCCAGAGGCACACAAACTACTGTGCTAACAGCACGGTGGTACAGGATGCTCCTGGTCACTATTTAATTTACAGCTATAGATGCAGCTTATAGATCCTCTATTTTCAGCATTTAAAGTATAAATATTATCAAAAGTATGATAATACCAGACTAATTCAAATAAAAACTTTGCAAATTAGATGAGTTACTTTTGGTTATTTTGCGTGTGTACAAAGCTTGATATAAATCTTAGGGTGAATGAAAAGCGTAGCATCGGCTCACCAATAAAACCCACCTGACTGGACTTTAAGTCCACTATTTCAAAGTGAAAATAATTAAGTATCTGGTTTCTACAGTAACCTTTAAAAATTCTGGTAAAAGTGTCTTAAGGAAATTTTGTACTTTTCAAATAGACACTTCAATTAATGCCACTTTACCTGGATTGTCTGTATATGAACTTTTGCTTGAATTTCCAGATCACAGTCACAACACCAGTCAAATATCCTGTCCCAGGCTATAAAATAACACAAAAGCAATCCCTGACAGATACAATATAACCCTCTTAGATGAGTCTTATGATTGGCATTTAGACAGACATGTAAGATGCAACTGTGCAAATAATTTCTTGGTACTATCAGGCAAAAAAAAAACCAACAAAAAACAAATCAAAACCAACCAAATAAAACAAAGAAACAACTAGAAAAGAAACCAAACCACTAAAATTCCTTGGAGAATGGAATTTAAAAAATATATTCTGCTTAATTTTGACATAAAAGCTTCAAAAGAGGTGCTGTTTCAAAGACAAAACCAAAACAAAAAGAAAGAAAATTTGCCATATGTTTCAGGTATCTGTACTTATATATATCTGCATTTGCAGGGAAAAAATATTTTGAACAATAATTCTTGCTCAGCACTTACTTTGTTATTCTTACTACTTTGAATGACTACTGTTCTTAGAAGCTATCACATTGCTTTAATTTTCCTAAACTTATAGTTCCAGAGCTGTTTAATCTGAGCCAGAGGTGCTTCCCGTCCCCTGTCTTCCTTATGTCAGTACTAGGACTTATGCAACCAGGTGGTTCAAAATGAGTTAATTTATCTTAATTTCTTTCTGGGTGAGATCCTGGATCTACTTTATATTGTTTCCAAATATCAATTACAGCTAACATGAGTGGGCTGGAATACTCAGCCTGAAACAAGGAGAGAGAAGGAATACAAGACCAAAGTGGAAATCGGGGTAACCTTCTTATGGCAGTAGCTTCTACAGTTGCTTCATGACACTTGCCTTGATTTAAGTAACCTTCAAGTTTATCAGCATGTTTTCTATGCTATTAAATCCTTCATCAGAGAAAATTGTTCAGCTTCTCATCAAAAATTTTCTCCCTAAGAAGGAGTAACTATAAAATCACAGCATCATCTGTTGCTTTACTCTTAAGAATGGCCTTATGTATAATGCAATTTGAACTTATTTAAATTAAAACAATGACTTATTTGTAAACAAATAGTAGTTACATGAGAACCTTCAATAGCAAATATTTATGATCAAACCAAGAATTTTCCTTATGCCCAGATCTTAAATTAATATTCATTAAAGTCTTCTCAGAGGTGTTTCCTCTGGATTGAAAATGTTCTGGTAACAAGATTTATACAAAACTTATGGGGAGGCAATGTCAAGTGAAGTTCAGGCAGACAATATTCTTTGCTTTTCCCTTGTCTACCAAGTCAGTCTTTTCATCATAGGAATTGATCAGGTAATTTAATATTACAGTGCAACTAGAACTCCAGAAAGACACTTGAGCTTCTCTACAAGGAATAAATATATTAATATACATATCAAGTTTCCTCAGCATAATAGAACTATAGGAAATAAAAAATCCTTCTTTATTCATCTCACCTTGGTTTACTGGAATGTTTCCTTTCATTTGTTGCTATACTTGCAAATATGCACTCCAAGTTTCCTTTTTTAATGAAAGTGAAATATTTCAGAGCTGTGGGAATGTGCACAAGGGAGAATGACTTTACTTTCTGCTTTATTAAAACACCAGTAAGGCCCCATTAAAACCTTAGTGTCTCCCTGAAAAGCTCAGATGTTCCCACACTGTTCAGCAGGGATTGAAAGTTGAACCTGAAAGTCTGTCTCGTAACAAGTTCATCCTGTGATGAACAAAAACTGGTCCAAGCATAATAAAATCATAATCTTTTGAAAAATTAACTCCTAAGAGCCCCATTCCCCCTAGCTTTATTTAAAAGATTATGTTTACTGCCAAGTTTCAAACTTACGCTTGCAGAATTTTTTCCAGTGATTCCAGCTCTTCAAGTGGCCCAGATCTTGGCTCTGAAGAGACGTTCTGGGGTTTTTGCAGGGCGGGTAATGAGATTACCCAGATCCCAGCATAGTGGACATTGGATAGTAGAGACAATGGATGTTGAGGAGAATTGGGAAGATAACAGAACCCAGTATCTTTTCTGGAAAATAAATAGCTTCTTGAACAATACTGGGAAAATATTAAAGATATTGGATTTATAAGAACAAGAAAGCAGAAATAAAAAAATAGAGGGGGAGAAGACCTCAAGAACTGGTAAGAGAAATTTGGCCTAGATTAAGCACCAAGCAGAAGCCAGTAAAAATAACAGAGTCGGACTAGGAGACAGTGGAATGCTGGGGGAAAGGCTGACAAAGAAAAAGGGGCATCATTAAGTGTAAACAGGATTTTCTGCATACAGGGACTAGAAGAGCAGCCAAAGAGGAAAACAGTCTTTGCAAAATGAGAACAATGGAATAGCGATGAAGAAAGTAACATGGGAAGGAGATAGGCAGGCAGAAAGCCTCGGCTATATAAAAAAATGAGGGTTCAGCTTGTAGTGAATGATATCAGCAAGTTTCATAACATCTGGCAAAAACAGATAACATCCACTCATGGATGCTCTTTTCTTCCATACAAGGTGCTGTCAGCTAGAGCTGGCAGCCACCCCACGATCCAGGCTGCTTGCCTCACAATGCCTTGTTAACATACACAATACTGTATTAAAAACATTGGCGATTTCATTTTTTTGTGCACAACTCACTCTAATGACATTTTTGCACATATGTTCCAGAGGATTACCACTTCCTGTTGCTCCCAAGAGGGAACACTTCTCATTAAATGGGAAGCTTTTATATAGTTTATTCTCTTTTTCAGTGTCATTCCTAAGTCTTATTTATCGTGCACTGTTTGATTCCACTTTGAAGAAAGACTTGCTGAACTGTTGATTTCCCTGGGGTTTTTCACTGCCCCATCATTATAGCATTTGAAGACTTTGCCAGATGATGTATTTTTTTACAACACCTTCAAAGTGAGGAAGCACTCTAATCAGAGTTTGACGATAGAGCTCTAAGAGCTTCTAATAATTCTGTGTACCCATTTGGAAAGAGATTGCTGTTTACAGATCATAGATTCCAAACCCAGTTTGAATAGATTCTTATATTGCAACTCTGAGTATTCAGCCATTGACAATTATGTCTTTAGAATCTCAAACTAGTCACCCTAAAATGGAGGACACCATCCAAAATGTTTAGGCGGGTTTTCTAGCATTGCATATACTGATGGAGACACTGCAAGGATGCGAGTTAGTTCGCTTTTGTGGCTTTCTGTTTTGTGGGCTATGAAATTATCTGTTGCCTTCATAAACACTCCCTCAGCTGCAGAGGAACACAGGCTGAAAGCCAGAAAGTGATTGGCTACTAGCTTTCACCATGGATTTTTGTTCATAAATCTATCCAATACACTATTTGTAACTCCTGGTTTTTTTCAAAGGAAGCCAAGGCGTGTAAGGATTGCCATTCAATAAGATTAATATTAGGAATCCTATACAAAGATTTCCTACATATTGGTGGGCTTAGATAGATAACCCCACTTAAACAAATGCATATGTTCCAACCTAGTTAATTCAGGGAGTCTGTGATTCTGCTCCATAGAGAGTCAGTAAACTTCTTAATTTTTCTCTTTTATGAGAGAAAATGAAAAAACAAACAACAAAAAGTAGAAGGTCAAAGTATTGTTATATAAACAAATCATTTCTCTCCCCACAACAGTACTTACATAACAGTAAGAAGATAAAGCTCAGTGCATACAGCTTCCCTTCATGACTGGACAGGTCTTTAAGGCATATTTATTCAATATAAATATGGATATAGATGTATAATTACACAAAACTATCATGCTAAAAAAAATCTGTACCGAGCAACGGTAGATCCAATTAAAAAAAATACCCTGTTGCTAATAGGGATGCTTTCCTACTTATTTGTTTTTCCTTTGCATCTGAATTATGCATGTTTTCTATATTTAGTATGCCCATTTAATAAGGAAAATGCTGATGTTAAGATCTTTTTGAAGATATATGCTAAAGTAACCCTAGGAAAATTCACTGCTTCAATTAAACTCTGATACTCTTGTCTTCATCAAATCAGATTTTTCATAACAGCATAATTTAAGCCCTTTTTAATCATAAAATAGATTACAGAATTTTGGATTTTCTCATTTGTACCACTCATGGCAACAAGCCATAAGTAGCCTACAGACTAATCATATAATATAAGCCTACAGAAACATGTGAGTCTTCCTTGACTGCTTTAACCTGTTCTAGATGACATTGACAATTTGGGCCTATGAGGGGCTATATTTTCATCTATAAGTTAAGTACCAAAGCATCTTCTAAATCTGATAGTGCAGAGAAAGGCTAAGCTAACAGATTCTGATAGTTTCTCTGAATCCTTCCAAAATTTTCTGTCTCACTTTTTGGCAAATTTTATTTCTATATCCCTTTAACATGTTTCTTCAAACTCCTAATCTCAGCAGGTCAAGGAATTATTGAGAAACAGACATTAAATTCTCCATTTTCATGTGTGAACATATAAATCCGATTTCAAAAAACCTTTTGTTCCATCTATAGAGTTATCAAGTGTCTGCAGTTTTATGCTGAAGAAAAAGAAATCTTTATTGCCTCTTTTTGCAATCTGATAGATTAAATTATAAGTCTGTCCATTATGGAAAGAATTATTCCGTCTTTCTTTATAGACAGTATCAAAGTATCAAAACTACTATTTACTTTTTTCCTAGTATGTCCTGAAGTATTTGAACACACAGATTTTTTTCTGGTTTTAGTTCAGTTGAATAGCTTTATTGCCTCTAAGAGTTTCTTTCCAAGTTACTGAGTAGCAAGCTACATCTATATGATTATCCTATTCCAGCCTATGAAAAATATAGTTCTGGGACCTAATTCCAATTATTTAACTTATCAATAGTGAATTCTACTTAGTTCAATGCTTTCATTTCAGATGACTATATTGAAAGAACTCTTTGGGTTTTTTTCCCATTATATCAAACACACGTAGTTTTCATTCTGTCCTCTGACTGAATTAATGAGATACTTGCTTGTACATCAAAATAAAAATAAATTAATATTCACTCTTTTTAAAAAATAAGTATTTTCAAATTTTCATTTCCATCTTGATATTAGTTTACAATTAGCATGTTTAACTTCAAAGGACTCCAAATCAAACTGTAAATGGATAATAAAAAATTAATATATTGTCTTATAAACCTTTCTACCAAGGGCTCTTTTTAAAAAACTACTTCAGCTACTCTGCTGATTTTACAAATTGTTTTGGGGTGTATACTGATTTTGTAGTCCACTGTAAAATGAGGTCAGATTGTCTAACACAAACCAAGATTCAAATTAAACTATGGTTTTTTGCACTTTCTTCCAAAGCCAGACATACAAAGATCTAAGTAAGGACAAAATTTTGGAAATGTTTGTTCATATATTCATGTGTCTTCTCTGTAAGGTCAGACATTAATTATCTTCCTGGAATTAAACCCTAAAACTACTACAGCAGTCAGAGAAAGTTTGTGAACTGGATTTTTAGCACTATATAGTTGGTCATATTGATCAACATTGTCTGCAGTGTTATTTTTACAGACAAAAATGAAATATTAGGATCCAAAATAGCAAAATTGGTCTTACCATCGCTCTTATGGCACTTGTTAGAAGAAGTGCAGCGTTGACTTTTGTAAGCTCTTGTAACGAACATACAGCTTTATATTTCTTGATTTTTTGGGTTGCTGTGTGGTTTTGTTTTGTTATTTGGTTTTTGGTTTTGGTTTGGTTTGGTTTGAGATTTCTTGTTGGTTTGTTAGTTGGTTGGTTGGGTTGCTTTTCTTCCTCCTAGATAAAGCAAATTTTCTCAAAATCCAAGACAGAATGACCACATTGTGATCTATAGACAACAACTTTTCTGGAACATCTAAACTCTGCGTTGAGCAGGTCTTAGACTATGATACAACTTTTACGGCTCAGTGCTTGCCTTTGTAGGTGAGGAGAGCAGATTGAAACCAGAAAAATGTCTCAGGTGAGAAACACACCAAAAAAAAAGGGTTTCCAAGCCTGTGGTACTCGCAAAAAAGCATTTAGTCACTACATTAAACCATTAAAAATTTTCCAGGCTTTAACAGGTGTGAGCAGTTTGGGTTATATCCTCCACTCTTCTCACCAGTCTTGTAAAATGAGAAATAGTCTGACCAGCTTTTTTCTTTTTTTTACTCACCAAAATAATTATGCAACAGATGGAGTTACATTTGTCTTCAAGTGAAAGGAAAAGAGTCTCAGTTCAGCACTAGAAGAGGTGTTAGAGGACAGCAAGTATTGAGAATGAAGCATTCATTTCAAAGAACTGCAACTGCTTATGAGGGGTTTTTTTTACGTATTGTAAATACAATCTCATGTTTGTTTTTGAAATTGTTAAAAATCTATTAAATGAATAAGAAATTATGTGAAATAATAAGTGAACATATTCTATGATATGTTCTTATATAGTTTTGAAAACGGAGGAAAACTGTACTGCAAGGGAGGATTTTTGAAAAGCCAAAATATTTTCTAGTCTAAGAAATTCATAAAACACCAAATCGCAAAGTAATGATTTTGCTGCAGAAAGTATTTACTACAGGATTTTATTCAGATTTTAGTTTTCCTATGTCAAAAGTATGTCATGATCCCACTAGGGAGCAGGAGAAAGCTGTGACAAGTCCTCTCCCTGAGGAGAAAGAAGCAGCAGAGACAACGTGTGATGAACTGGCTGCAGACCCGATTCCATGGCCCCTGAGCCTCTGATGAGAGGAGATAAAGAAAGCAATCCTTGTGAAGAAGGGAACAATGGGGGCAGGTGTTAGAAGATTTACTTATTGTAGCTCTTATCCTACTTTCATTTGACTGATAACAAATTAATTTCCTCGAGTCAGCTCTGGTTTGCCCATGACAGTAATTAGTGAGTGATCCCTACCTGTCCTTCTCTTGCCCCATGAGCATTTTGTTATCTTTTCTTCCCTCTGCCCAGCAGCTTTGGTAGGAACCCGATATCCAGTTTGGGTCAATTCAATGCCACTTCTTTTTCTCTAGGACTTTACTCACATCCCCTGCCCACCCCCCTCATAATTAGTGTCATCTACAAAAGATTACATGCCCTTATTTTCCTGAAGATAATATAGCTTATAAATTAACATTTTCTTTGAATTTGTACCATGCGTCTAGAGAAACTGCAGATAAACTGACCAAGGCATAGATACAGACAAGGAGAGGAAACTCAGTCCTGTTAAGTCAACACCATTTTTTCAGGATTGAAATAAGAAATTTGGAAGCAGCAAAGTCTGACCTGTAAGTTCCTTCTGATAAATCAGAAAAATCTCATAATTTTTCAATTTTGAAGCTACAAAACATCTGTTTCGAGGTGAACATAGATATCTGCTGTGTGCTGGAGATGCCACCGCAGGAACCGCTATCATTGTCACCATCTGACACCCAGAAAGGGGTAAGACACTGCTTTAGTGGGTTTGTTTGTATCTTCACATGAATTTAAGAAAGCTATGAGCAGAAATGCTTTAGGACAGCCAGAAGATGGCACTTGGACAAAGACAAATTAAGCAGTTTAGAGAAAATGTCAGAGAGGGCTAACCAATATCCTAAAGAAGGAGGTATATAAAGACAGAGATTTTAATGAACAAGTTAAAATAGAAAACCTTGGGTGAGAAAAAAGGTACTTGAAAGATTTTTGCCATTTATCTTTCTACTAACATATAATGTGTTTTGTCATGAAACAGTCATGACTCAGAGCACTATGCCTTTGCCAGTGCAGGAAAATGTGTACCCTTCAGCACATGGCTACTCTGCAAAAGTCTTTGCTAAAGGAAAATTCTTTCCATTTTTCCAGATGAGTTTGATAGTGACTTAATGATTTTAATTGACCTCCGGTGTTTCTTTTCATGTGCCAGCTCTGCACCTCATTTGACCTCAGGCTTGCAGAAACTAATTAAATATGAGCACAGAGACAACTTTAAAATTCCAGAGCCAATACAGATGACGAAAGAAGACTTCCTCTACTTTTTTCTCCTATTTTTTGAAGAAAGGAGTTCTACAGTCTGAGCAAAAAACACAGACTGTCCTAGTTAATAAGATCATCTGGGATCAATTACTACCAGGCATAATGATTCTTTATTTCAGATATGAGAAGGAAATAGCTGCCTACCTCTGTAGAAAATGAACACTGGCATTCAACTGAAAGATTTATGCTTTCATTGTCTTCCTACACACATATTTGTAGGGACTACTATCCACTATGTTTCTCCTGAAGGGGACAATTAACAATGCAAATGAGTTTGCATAGAGAGTAGCTCCCTTTAAAAAAATTTTTTAACATTTTTTTTCTCTAAGTAGTGGACAACTGATTTCAAAGAATTATGCCTGCATGTACGTGTTCTCTATTAAACACAAATTTCTGCCCAAAGAAGCATGCATTTTCAAAAACCACTTTAAACTCTGAGTTGCTGGAAGAGATGGTTCCATCTTCTTCCCTGGGTACTCTGTGTTTCCATCCTCCTCCAGCTCTTCCACTCACGCAGCTATACAGTAGTCCAGACGAAAGATATGGTGTGCTGGAAACAAACAAACAGAAATCCACCAAACCAGTCAGGTTTAGCTCAAGTAGGATTTTGATTGTCACACAAGCATCAGTTTCACAATATCCAGGAAAGTTAAGATTTTCAATAGCAGGAGACTTAAGGCAATTTAAGTCAATCAAGAAATTAAGTACTAAGAGGAAAATGAGATGATTTTCATCACCTGTACAGTGCAGGGTTTGCAAACAGGCATTCTGTAGTTTTACCCTACTGTATTGTGTACGGCAGTTTCGCAGGATATTGGGCCTTTATGGAGCTACTTTTTTCACATGTTGCAAACTGGTGATCAGGAAAAGGACAGGCTGAAGAAGCCACAAGGTCAATGTGTTACAAAACAAAATTTACAGTTCCGTCAACTTCCAAAGGCAGTTTCATCCATGGAGATGTTTTTTGCATTTTTCTATACAATATTATTTCTGAACCAAATAACCTCATTTCAATATACTGGATCATAAAAGACTGCCTGGTATGATGTAAAGAATGCCAAGTGCTGTAGTGTATACATACCAACTTCTTTGAGCCAATGTGTGCTCAAGATCAAAATATTGATCCAGAAAATTAAAAATACTGCAACAAATAAGCCCCCTGGAAAACAAAAAACCCAACAAATCAACAACAAAAACAAAAAAAGTCACGCAGAGACACAGAAAGTCTGTGTGACAGCCACTTTCACTGCCTCATCTTCTGCTTGAAGTTTCTAGATGCACAAATAATTTTCATGTCTGGTCTAGTTGTGCAGGCTTTGCACTCTTCAGAATATACCTGAAAGCATCACTTGCTGTAATCCTCCCTATCAGGGAATGGATATTGCCCTACTAGCTATAAATGTTTCTGCTTGTTGTACAATTTAGTGTCTATACGCGATGTCTGCACGTAGGTGTCTAAGGCACTGGAAGGGCCTGAGAATTGGTCCTGAATAATTTGTTTTGTGGTTGAACAGCACAGACTGCCTTCACAGAATTGCCTCGCTTATAAAAGAGGTATGTAGGGCAATGTTATCTTTTGGATTGCATCCAGTTCCCTTGAGTGAATGAACTGAAAATAGACTAACCTACTCCAAAACTACTTACTACAAATGCAGCAGTTCCAGAGCATCAGCACAGAAGTGTTGTCAATCCCAAACAGGCTTTTATTATGCAGGTATTCTATTGCCTGTGCTTAGTTCTCTGCTTGGATGGCTGCTATATCTTCCTTGAAACCAGCAGGTGGAGAAATGCTTCCATGTAAAAAAATATCTGTGAGGAAAGGCAAGTTCAGCAGCTATGGACGGAAAGCAGCTGTACTTTCCAAATCTATTCCTTCCTGATCATGAAATCTATCCCAGTCAGTTTCCTAGGTAACCCTATGAAACAGAGAATGTTAGTAGAGACTGGAGAAAGTAAAAAAAAAAACAGATATAATTTTAAGTCAACTTTCTATAGAATGAGTTAAGAAATGTCAGCTTGATAGGATTCAGGTATTTAGTTTGTTTTTTTTTCCCCATGCACAGTGGGTTGTAGGTGACACTGCTATTTTCACACAATGGCTTGGAATGATTTTAAGATACTACAGTATCGCACCTATTTTTTTCTTTTTTTTAGGATTCATGCACTGGCCTCTTCTGGTTTTTATAGCTGAAACATAGTATTTTTATTGATCAGTTATATTGAATATAGGCATGAACATTCATATTATGGAATATGAACATCATAATGTCACTTTCATGCACTTCAATGAGGAATTCTCAGACAACAGTCATCAGATGACATTAACATAGGCATAGAACAATAGATAAATAGGTAAAAGAATGTTCTTCTTATCTATTCTCCTAGGAAAAAAGCAAAGCAGATTGTACTGGAATAAAACTGCATTTAAAATGTACACAGAATTCATGTAAAGCAAAACTAGTCACCTTCCCCTTTCTCAAAATGAAATTTCTTGCCCTCTATATTTACACCATCCACAAAGTATCTGTCTGCATGGAGACACAGACTGTAAAATGCTCTGGATGTAAAGAGCCTATAAATCAAGGAAAAAAAAGAAAAGCATGCTACAATTATTTTCAAATTCATATGCATTCACTCCACCTTTTTGTTATTTTCAAAGCATGCATGGGTCTGAATCATAGAAAGGAAAAAAGATAGATATCTGTGTATTTCACCACAGCACTACTCTCAAAACTCAACTGGGCCAACACAGTGGACGAACAGGTTGATAAATTTGGTCATTATATTTTAGATGCCAACTTTTCCGAGAATTTTAAGGGTACCAGCATTAACTATAATTATAATTTAAATAGTCATTTTGCCTACTTTCTATTGTTTCTTTTCAACCTCAACCCATCTTTTTTTCAAAACTCCTTGATGATATACATAAGAACCAATATACAGCTATAGCTGCACCTTCTGCTATGCAGGCCTTCAGCTGGAAACCTGCAGTAAAATTTAAGGGAAACATCTGATTTTACCCAACTTGGTCTTTATGTACTTATAAGTTTAATCAAATCCACAAACTAAGCATCTGATGTAACCACTCAGTGATATAATTTCTAAAGGTTGACCCTACAAGATTTTTAGTTTTAGGAAAGTGTTTATGCACAATTAAGAGCTGTTGCATGATCAGTGTTCAGTCAATGTACGTCTTTCAGTACCCCAGTACCCAAAACACTTACAAACATTTTCAATGAAGTAGCCTTTGAAAAAGCAGGCAACCAGATTTCTAGAGAATGCAGGACAGCTTTTCAACTGCCTTTCAGCCTCACATAAATTGATTTCCATTTCATACCTGATTTAAAATCAGAGTTCTCACTAATCTGGGTCTTTTCTATATTTTATTTGTGAGGAGTAAAATGCACCTAACACGCAGCCTTTTCCTGCTAAGCTCCAGATCAGCTAGCATTAATCTGAGGTCAAGCTGTCTGTCCATAATTTTTCACCATTTTTAGGGGTTTCTGCCACTGCCACAGCTTCTCAGACCCGTAACATCTCCAGTGTGCTCTGTGTCAGTGGCTGTGACGCAATGTCTGTGTCAGTGTCTGCAGAAAATGGTGTTGAATGAAGGCTGCATTTGGGACATCTGCAGTCCTCAACAGCCTAGAGGACCAACCATTTCACAATTTAGGAGTCCAGCTGAAACTGAAGCATTTTGTCTGGGCAGGTGAAGTCACAAATAAACATACCTAGCCTGTGCCTTGGACAGACTTGCCAAGCTGACTGTAGTCTAGAAACCCAAGCTGGCCTGAAACTACACCAGAATGCATGTGCCCTGTCATGGTCCTGGGCTACACAGCTTACTTTGCTGTCAGTCAGGTCTGGAGGTTTACTTGGACCTGCCCCCTTATAAACATGCCTCCTCTCCATGAATTAAAGGCATTTATTGCATAATTGATAGGTCCCTTCTAGGTAAAATTTTCTTAACAGTATTGGGTTTTAATTGGTTGAGATATTTTAAATATTTTTTTCTAAATATAGAACAAGCAAACCTCAGCTGCTCTCTAGTTACCATAGCAACTGTAAGGTATTATGGCACTTATCTGAGTGCATACATATAGCATTTTCCATGCATAAAATTAATATCTGAATCACTTTCTATATATGCTGAGAATCTTTTTTTCCATTTTCCCTGTTTTACAGGTGACCCTTCGTTGGACATAAGAGAGCATAAACCTGTTAGAATACTATTAGAATCATAGAACCATTTAGATTGGAAAAGACTTCTAAGATTGAATCAAACAATTAAGCCAGCACTGCCAAATCCACCACTAAACCATGTGCCCAGGTGCCACATCCATACATCTTTTAAGCATCTCCAGGGATGGTGATACAGTTTCCCCGGCCTGCTTGTTCCAATGCTTTCCATGAATAAATCTTTCCTAATATCCAGCTTAAGCTTCCTCTGACATAACTTGAAATCATTTCCTCCTGTCCTATCACTGACTACTTGGAAGAAAACATTGCTCCCCCACCCCCATGCTAGGTAGATGTAGAGAGCAAGAAATTTCCCACTGAGCCTCCTTTTCCCCAGGCTAAACAGTGCCAGCTCCTTCAGCTGCTCCTCATCACACTTGTGCTCCAAACCCTTCACCTGCTGCCCTTCTCTGCACACGCTGCACCGCCTCAGTCTTTATTGTAGTGAGGGAGCCAGAACTAAACACTGCATTGAAAGCATCCGGTGCTGAGTACAGGGGGACAATCCCATCCCTAGTCTTAGGGTGGTAGGTGCAGCAATTTGGGATTCATGACCTGTTTGCGTAATACAGCTAAAATATGTAACTGCTGAACTGTTGAATTAGTAACTGGAAAGGAATAAGTTGCATATAGTGTGCAAAAATAGATGGACATAAACCAATAGGGCAAAAATTAACAGTGACGTTAGGCACTATACCAAGCTTACTCTGTAAGCCTAGTTCTCTGTAACCTGGTTTTCCAGACACAACCTACCTTTACATTTTTTTGCCCTGCATTAAGTTTTTAGTGACATCTCACTTGAACTGCCAGGATAGTGTAGGAAAGAGAGCAGAAACGTGTTTAATTTATATGAAAGCAAGCACAGATTATGTTTCAGCCAAACTACAAAACTAATTATTGAGACTATTTTTGACATTCTTACCGTGTCATGGTGTCCAAACTAGTGTAGTTTTAATTTATCATGGAATCATGGAATCGTTTGGGACCTTAAAATACATCTAGTTCCAAACCACCGGCCATAGGCAGGGATGCCATCCATTAGATCATGTGGTTCAGATCTCCATCCAACCTGGCCTTGAACACTTCCAAGACTGGATATCCACAACTCCTGCAGGCAACCTCTTCCAGTGCCTCAAACCATAATAGTGAAAAATATCTTCCTTATAGACAGTCTTAATCTACTCTCTTTCATGTTTAAAACCATTACCTCTTGTCCTATCACTAAATATTCTGCTTTTCTTGATTTCAAAGTTACTAAAATAATTGTTAGGAGGAAAAAAAAACAAGTGGGAGGGTCTTTTGAACTGTTTTTTCAATTTTCTTTTATGAAACTTCTACTGTGATTAACCCAGTTCTATGTCAAATCAAGCACTTATCAGCTCTAAATTTCAATAATGCAACTTAAGGCAACTTAAGATAGAATTATACATCAGTTTTGTGTCATCGTATTTGTCCTCTTCTGGGCATCCACTTCAAAAGAAAAACAAATCACAAAATCTCTCACTGACTGACCTGACATAAAGGCTTAGATGTTTATTTCAGCACCTTCAGCTGCAATAAGGAACATCGCTGTGTTTGAACACATGGTGTGTCTTCAGAAGAAGGGTATCACATGCAGCTCAAAATGACTGTTGAGAAGACTCCCACACTCTGAGGTAAGGATTCCCATACTAGCAGCAACAGGAGCAATTCCAGCTAGCTCTGGGCTAGGCACTAGAGCAGGAGGGTTTCTATTGCTCATAAAACATGCACTGACTGCTTTGAAGTAACCTTGGCGCTAATGGTTCACACTGTAATTTTAAGAGCCACTCTCAGAGGTTGTTAAGTGTTTGCCACAGGATACATCAGCATTATGTTGGAGAAAGGTGCAGGTTCCCTTTGCCCATACTCAACTAAATGTGAATCAGCTCTGAACTGAACCAAGAGCTGAAAAGGCAGAATATGTTAACTTGGGCTGTCTGCTACATTAACACAGTCATTCTACAATGAGCTTGTGGTACAGGCAGAGTGAACCCATATCTGCCTGCACCAGATATACTGATTGCAGAAAGGAATAAGCACCTTAGGGGGTCAAGTACTCTTTAGTAATTTAGGCTTTAACCTCTAAATATAAGGCTCATGTAAGTGTATTATTAGGATAAGCAAATGTGTAATGGGATTACATTCCAGGTTTATTTGTAAAACTAGAGCAATACTCAACTACTCTCATCCCCTGAAGGAACCAGTTCCGCTTTACTTCCAGCACTGGAGCAGGCTCCCCAGGGAAGTGGTCACAGCACCAGACCTGACAGAGTTCAAGAAGAATTTGGACAATGCTCTCAGGCACCTTGGAGTGTTCTGTGCAGAGCTGGACTTGATGGTCCTGATGTGTTCCTTCTAACTCAGCAATTTCTGTGTTTTTGTGACATTTTCTATTTCCATGACAATTTAAACAATCAAGATGAGAGAAAGCCATTGCTCTGAATGTAGTGTTGGAGGCAGAACCTACACCTGCATGTTATTAATATTGTAATATTTTCTGTGCTGATAACACAACACTTTTTAGTCAACATTTCCATTCTTCCAAGAAACACTATTCAGCTATCTATTATCAATAAAGAAAGTACTGCCATAAAATAACCATTTATAAATATATGAAATCCATAATACTCATCACTAATCTTAGTTCTTTAAGTAATGCAATAATGAAAATATCTGGTGATATGCAGCAATTTCGTGGTGTAGGTTACTCTGCTTATGCTATTTAGAAATTTCAAATGTGATTTTCAAATCAGAATAAGATACTAAAACTGCCAATACCGCATCCAAGCTTGTAAATAGCAGTACTGATGCATTATCTTAGAACTTCTTAATTTTAGCAAAACGAAAATTAAGATTTTAATGTTGATCATGGAAATATCTAAATGGATGTAACATTCTCAATTGCAGGCTCTTGTGTTTAAGAAGGATACACAATGAAACTATTTTCCTAAAATCCTTTTGAAGTCTTAAACAATACTTATTGTAATATATTGATTACTTGAATTTTTAAATTATAGCTTCCTTAAAATTCTTCCCTAGTTAGTATTTAATAAAACCTTCCTTTTCACTTTCTCAGAGGATAAATTAAAGTTCTACATAATTTTTACTTATGTAGGAATATGTACTTTAAATCCAAAGAAATTAAAACTACAGTTTAAAAGTAAAAGTTTTAAAAAGTGAATAGATCACTATCCTCTTTAAAGTCTCCTAATTCTAAAGTCTCCTAATAGAACTTCAATGATACATCACTTAAGAGATTTTTGTCAAATACTTCAGGACAGATTTCTGTCTTAACTGATATAAAAGATGATTTCTTATACTCAGAAGCGAGTTAAAGTTCACAAGACAGTTTTTGACATCTAATGAATCTCAAACAGTTCCTTTCTTAAGATTTCTTCATATCAAATATAGCATTCAGCCCTGCAATAGAGGTGCCTTCTGACCAAAGGGGTGTGATTGATTTGCAGGAAGATAACTGAGCCAAGGCAGTTCTGTGTTGGATTAGGGGTAAAACCACTTCTTTGCAGCCTTAGCTAGAAATACGGCTCTCCACTAGCTTCTGTATTTTGGCCCAAACTTCTCCAGTTTTAGTGGGCATCATGAAAGATGTTTTCTGTGCACCTTGTCTTGCAGGATAGATTTTGTTTCTAAAAATAAGTAAGCAAAATCTTGAAGAGGCAGGCTGAAATAGAACATTCTCATTTTTGAGCTGTTTACCAAAGTAGCTACGCAAATACTTATTGGTGAGACTGAACAGCTAAAGTACATCAGTGGCACAATATGTGTTTTCAATATAGCTTTATGCAGGTTTTGTTTAAGAATATAGGTGAATACAGTATCAACCCTAAGAAATCGTCTCATCTTAACAGTGATTTGAGTGCTGACCAGACACTCAAATTGGTGGCACTAGTATTTTATATTCGTATATGTTTATCAGCTAATATAAAAATACATTACATAATATTTTCTATTTATGCTTGATTGTGGTAAAAAAAAGCATATTAAAAAAGTCAGGTGTTTAGTGAAGTTATTCCAGATTTTATGGAAATCTGTGCATTACTTACTGCATTGTTGCACTCTAGCTGTGGTGATCCACAGTAGCAATACACATGCACGTATGTATAAAACTGTATAAAATTAGAAAGTCCAAAAGAAGATGCAGTTTCTGGTATGTAAACTTAATATCTGTTAAAAATAGCCAGACATGCATTAGCACAGATGAAACATGCTAATAGTAGTAGGCATAGTTAACCCTGATATTAAAAAAAACCCTATATAAATTGCTCAGAACACTGAAGTTAGCAGGTACAGTCCTTCATGGAAGAACTTGTCTCCCTGAGCACTTTCAAAACAATGGAATGATATTTAAAAGATGGTGAAATGCCAAAAATTTATCATCTTTCTTGACAAAACATACATACATATCTCAAAGAACAGAACTAGTGCTGTGACTAATTTCACTCTTTGTTGGAAAACAAGTACAACTTTGCACAGTTTCCAAGTGAAATTTTGAATATCAAGCTGAGCTTGACTAAATTAGTGCCTGTGTTGAAACAGCATTGTCTTACCTACTGTGTTAAAATGTTTGTTTTGGTGCATAGCAAGAAGCTGCCAAATTAACTGAGAGCATAAAAGCGCAGTTTGTTGAAATATGGAACAAGACAGTAACCCACCACCACAGCCATCATAATTTCAGGAGTATTAATAAACTAAACTAAACTCTGTCATGATTATTCACCTCTATGTTCAAAGAGTAACATCAAACAAAATTAATAAAATCAAAAAGAAGAAACGTTCATTTTGGTTTGAACTAGATGGCTCAGAAGTCAATCACTTTTTAATGAGGAAGGAAATGACAGACAGAAAGAGAGTGATGAACTTCAACTAACTTGTTCTAATTCTGTCAAAATAACTAAGATATGTAATGATAATTAATTTATTTTCAAATGTACCTGTGTTCATAATCAGATTTTTTTTGTAATTGCACATGATTCTGTTTGTGGTTGGTTTTTTTTAATTATTAATTTTTTTGTCTGATTTTCAAACTTAGTGAGCTAAATTTAGCTACATATTGAATGACAGACTTTAATTATGTTTAGATTTAAAACCATGAAAATGATAAAATAATTAATCTTTGTTATTTTCTAAGTTTTCCTAATTCGGGAGAGCTGCTAATCAAATGTGACAGCTCTAATAATTTCAGGATGACATCTCAAAAGAATACAATCATGCAAACAAAATACAAACTAGAGTTTTGTAAGGCTATATATTTTTAGAGAAATTACTAATAGAGTGGAATAAGAAATGTTGCTTAATAGCTAAGAGCCTCCTCAGGAGAAATGACTGAATCCTAGTCTCTTCCTCCAAAAAATACACAAAAGATCATGTCTGTTAAGTCATTGGGCAAATAAGCTGTGGTATGACATGAGGTCTGAACTCAGAAAGTGGCTTTTAGGAATTTTTAAAAAGCCAGGGTGCTCTTTAATTTGGAAATAAACTTGCTCAACAATTCTTGAAGATGGCCAGACACTTCTTCTGCAGGAAACTGTACAGTGTTACCGCCATTACACTGAGAAATCTGATGAATGGAAACTAAAGATATGACCTGATGACCTCAGGAAAGGGTCTTTTAGAGGGTGAGCAAAATTAATGTCCTTCTTTTTTAGATCAAGTTCAAATTCAGGTCTTGTGCTGAGCCTAGAACAGAAAAATTGCTAAATGCATTTAACCAGGTTTTACAATGCCCGTTTTGTGCCCTTTGCAAGTGAGGTAAATGTTAAGTGAGTTTCCAAAATGGAGATTTTTTTTTTTTTATGCCAGGTACTGTACTTGAGATTCTTTCATATTTTGAGAGCAAGCTCTCCTCAGATGTGGTGCAAAGTCAGAGCTCTACCACCAGGCTGCCTTCAGAACTAGGGATGCTCAGAGACTGGGGTGCAGTCATACCATACTGAGAGGAGGAACTGTTGTCATCAAGGTCTTACTCAATAAAACAAATGTGAGGGTTCAGCACACAGATCTAGTGGAGAAGAATGTGCAGGGAAGAGTTTTATTTATTTATTTTAAAGCTGCAAAAGACTCATTGAAGTGCTGAAGAGCCAATGGAGTGGACTGTTTTTACTGAGAATTAATTCAAATTTAAAAAATTGTTTTTTCAGCAGAACTAAACTCTCCAAATGAAAATTTAATTTAGCAAGAAAGAATAAACAGTTTATACTTTTCAATGTTAAGAAGATCCTTTGAAGAGCAGAAACATTTTAAAATGTAAGAAGAAACTGCTACTCTGTGAGAGACACTTTAGGATAGGCAGTATACAAATTGTCACAAACCCCAAAATCTCACCTCTCAAGTCCGCAAGTATACAAAGTACTACAAAGTATATCAAAAAAAGTGAAAAGCATATTGATGAAATTGAATTTCCTGCTAATAAAGATATACTGATTGCTTTTCAGGCAAATCTCCTGAATTCATCGTTTCATGTAGATTATATATTTCCTAGAGATGTAAATTGGGGTGTAAATTCATTATTATGCTCTATAAAGCAGATGTGATTCTTTAAGATCTCCATCACAAACATCTCCAGGCCTTATCAGGGAAATGGCCAGGGTCAGGACCAAGGATAGGCTTTCTGAAACAAAATGAAGGTGTTCTCAGCAAAAGTTGTGGCAGGTGGAACGCTGTCTCAGTAGCAGCCATGAGCCTGAGGCAAACTCTTTGGCATTTTCCCACAGGAGGCCTGAATCATATAGAAGAACAAAGCCATGCTTTCTGAAATAAAAAAATGCCAACAATTCACGCTCAGAGAAGAAGTTCAGTCTTATCTCAAGCCATTCTAAAGTATCATGATTAAGCATGCTCTTGATTGTAGCTAGATGCTACTATGAGGACAGCTGTGACACGGCCTAAAGGTACAGTACTGTCTCGAAAATATTTTCTGAAATTCTTGTTACAATATTTCGAACCTATAATTTCAAACAGAGCAACAAACACTCTCGAAAAACTGCTGACATGTAGCTATGTATTGGTCACGCAAAGAGCAGCCAATGCCTGTGCCAGTTCTAACTGGCAAGGAATTTTCTCCCCAGGGTGATCCACTGGTTCATGCACAACCTTCTCTGACACCTCGGAAGAGCTGAGTCTGGCCCTCTGTGTTGCAGTGTGTGTTTCTGTTGATCATTTATGTACTTTTATATCAAGGTTTTGTTCGTATGTTTGGTTGGTATGTTCCTGATTTTCCCCCTACATTTCCCCAGCTGGTGTATCCCCGAGTTGTTTACCACCTCTGTTGAAAAGTTTCTTTTCTGTCAATCCCCCAGTTGCCATCCCCTGGTTCTCCCTTAAATGGTTTTTCCCTTCCCTTTATTCCAGCACCTTCCCTGCCTGTCATGTCCCCCCTCCTGTCTGTCACGAGTACCCCGCCTCTTTGTTCCAGCACCTTCTATTTCAATCTTCCCTGGATCCAATCCTATAAGCATCAGACCCCCTGGGCATGTCGGGTTGTCACCCTAACCTCGATGCCCCATTGGGGCATGTGACCTCTTTCCTCCCCCCCCTACTCTGGTTTGCCTTTACCCTTGATTGATGTCCCCTTCACTCCACCTTTGCTGTTCCGCCATGGGTCAGTGTGCTGTATCCATCCCTGGTATAAAATCCCCTGCACGAACGTGCTCGGGGCCTTTCTGCTCCTGACCCCTCCAGCTACAATAAACCTGGGCTGGAATCTCACAGTGAAAGGTCTCCTCCTTCTCCTTTGCTCAACCCTTGTCGCCCTCACTGATGTCCCGTAGTGGAGCTCATTCCTTTAAAGGTTCCGCAGCAGGCACCCCCGTTCCCCTGGGTGCTTCCCCACATGCGCTGCAGCTCCGGAAAACCCCCAAGCTGGCCGGGCTCCGGTAAGCTGTGACACTCTGGGCTACAAGTGTGGTGCAAACACGCAGCACCAACAGCTAAGATCACTCGTGGCCAAGTGTGAAAGGATTTTTTGTACAGCTGTGTCTAAGATAAGGATGACTTTTTCAGTCTTATATTCCCCCACTTAGAGCGATTAGAGTGAAAAACAGCTGTTGCGTAGCTTTACAGGTGGAAAAACCAACCAAAATATGGAAAGACCTAGTGCAGGGCATGCTTAGAAACATAATTTTCCTTTCTCTTCTGTAATATTTCACTGTATGTAATAGGTAATAAAGATATTTATCATTACAATGGTAAGTTTTAACACAGCTTTAGAGCTGGCTTCTTGTCTTCTTGTTTTAAGATAAATTTTATTCATTAACCAGCCTTAGTCAACCAGTCAGTGCAGTCTAAAACAAGTTAAAAACTGTGAGAAAAGTGCTACTGACAGTGACCACAATGAAGGGGAATGACAGCTACTCCCTTCAGGGGACTGCTTGGTCTTGAGACTTCAGTCCTCTGAACCTCCTATTCAGAAAGTGTCCGTGCTTAATTTGGCAGAAACTTAAAAGCTTTTAAACTGCTTAGCAATTGGCAATAGTTCTGCATCAGAAGATCTAGAAGCGAAAAGGAATACCTGTTTTTTTTCCTTGAAGACAGAGAATGAGTCTTCAAGAAATTCCTTCTTGGTTGTATATTAGAAAAGTTACCAGAAACGAAAACATAGATAGGTCTCATATTTAACCTTTTTGCTTTCCTTTACCTTTCCTTAACATCTCGACCCCTAGTAAAACTAGCATTTTTTAAAAACGCTAAACTTCCTCAACGTGACTTTTAGTTTTATGAGAATAGAAATCAAGTAAAATGTTTAAATAACATAAATAATAACTATTAGAAAAATTTTAATTACTATTAAAGGCAAAGTAAAACCTTTATAAATATTTCAAAATATCAAGTCCACCAACAAAGAGAAATTCTCAATAAAACCAGTAATAAAGAATAAAATTCTAAATAAAAATCAAAATTCAACCTAAATTGAACATCTAAACATCGCCACCGACTTTAATTGAAACCGTGAACTTATGTTATCTGATTTAATTTTTGTTTTTAAATCTCCTGCATATCTTCTGAAACCCACTAAATAAATATGCATGAGTTACAAAAACATAATAAAAGTATACTCATCATCTTCACATCCTTTCTGCTTGGTTTTGCCTGATGAGTTCTCTGACAACTTGTTCTTTGTCACCATAGAATATTTGAAGCCCCTATGCTATCCTGGCTTTCAATTTTCCAATTTTCATATCTCAGCCTTCATGTGCACAGATCCCTTGCAATTTTAAGAAATTAACTCCACAGTACAGTAAAAATTCTTTTAAAATGTGTTGCTTAGCACACAGTCTTTGAAAGGAATACATTTGATTACACGTTTTTGAAAATTGAGTCTGCATCTCCAGTATACCTATGCCTTCTCTTTCATTCTAGAGACGACTATCACAAAGGAACCCCAGAGTACGTGTGATAAAAAAATAATATATTGCTAAATTTAGCCTTCAGTAGAGTCTGGAACAACTTTCACGTAAAATAGATATCTCAGGACCTATATTTAAGTTAAATAGAGTAACTGGTGGACATTTCAGCAGCTTACAAAAATGGATTCAAGATCTCAAGATTTAATATTCAGGATTTAGGTTGGATTGGTAACCCTGGGAAAAAACTACTCATTTTTCCACAGAACAGGACATTGGCAAAAGCTGCGTGCAGTAATCACATGGGCATGAGAGGGACCACTGCCATTTTGAAATCATACTTCCACTTTACCTCTAAACCAAACCTCACCATTGTGTTAAACCCACAGCAGAAAGTACGGCTGCTGTGACGTGGGCAGGCAGGGAGGCATAAATTCCAGAAGGAAAATCTGTTTTATGAGATTAGCAATTGAGAATTTAATCTGAGTCATTAGCCTTGAAGTCAGAGGGAATCCGTAGACAGCTTTGTGTCAGATATAATCTCTCCTTAGAAGGTCTCCTCAGAATATAGGAATGTTTTCACTGAATAAAAATAAGGAAAACTTCTAGGACTTAACATCAAAACATTATTTTGAAGTTTAAAGAATATGATTATTTCATCTCATTAGACTTCTGCTTCTACTGAAGAGACTGAGGAAGCTTCTAACTTTATGCTTATGAATTATGAAATCTCTTTTAATAAAAATAATTAATTTTTATTAGCATAGTTTGAGTCAAGTATTGATTCAATAACCTCACATCCACTGCATAATTTCTATAAATTCTGCAGATTTGTGCTGTAAAGATACATCTCTTCTGCCTCATTAAAATTGTTTTTGTTTGTTTTGTGTCCAGCGCAGATAGCTGAAGAGGAAAATGATTACTACTTTAAAAAATCCTTATTGTGTTTAAGTTCCCTTTTGAAATTGTTTACTTTAATTAAATTATATAGGTCATAACTTGTGAAAGTTATGAGGAAGGAAAATGGGTGGAATGTTGGATTCATGTTTGATCTGGCATATAGCCTTGTAAGGATTAAGTAAGCTGTAATGGAAATTGTTTCAGCAGATCTTGGGATAATTTTAAAATCTGCATAAATCCAAGAATCTCATACCAGAACACTAAATTTTACTATTAGAAAAGAAAAGCGTCAATCCTTTCAAGGCTGTGGCGTCCGCTGCACAAACCAAAATCAGTCTGGGATTTACAAAAGCTTTGAAATTTTATTTAGTTAATTTCCCTGGTACTGTTTTAACCATCATAGATAAAAATGGCATCTGGGTTTGTGAAATTGAAGAATTCTGTTCCATCAATGAATTCTTGTGGTTTTGTTAATTATCAAATTTCTACCAAATTCAGTTCAGACTAAATGTAATTATTTTCATTAAAACATCTGTCACATATTTTTTCCTATGTGTAATAAGTGTATCAAAGAGGTCAAGAATGTATCCTTACAAAATAATGGATTTTTCATGGTATTTCCCTAAATCTGTTCCACATTAAGATTAAATACATAAACATATTAAGTAGTCTTATGTACTTGGAAATAACGTGGAAAAATATCCAGACTGCATTGCATGCTAGATATTCAGGTTCAGAGGGAAATGAAGTACAAATCTGAAGCAGTGCTGAAGATGAGTTTTTCTTGTCACATCTACTAAATGTCAGCAGAAAAAGAGAGGATTTGCTTCTAAAGTCCTGTAGTGACACATAGAAGTCCTTATACAGATCTTACTGGGTGGAAACCCACTGAATTTGGGCTCAATCTATTTGACAAAAGATGCAAACTCTTACAAAAAGGCAACACTTGCTCTTTGTGATGCATATTAGACAACTGGCACATACATAGTCCAGTATTGCAGGTTCTTTATGTAAGAACTTGATTTCATTGCTACATCTTGAATTGAAATTATGAAAAGATTGGATCAAATGGAAATAAAGTCTAGAATATCAAATGCAAGATATGATATCTTCCAAGAATCATGTATTGACTTGGAGCTGGGAAACAAAAAATTATTCTATTGCACAGTATTTGAATTCAATACAACTTTTTAAAACAATCAAACTTGATTCCCAAAAATCTTGTGATGTGCTCAAAAAGTGATGATGAGAGATCTGTTTTTTAATTCAATACTTATAAAGAAATAACTATATTATTTTACCTATATATCTGAGTGAAACATAATTGATATACATTGTAAATAGCTACTATTGAATCTTCCTTTGATAAAGAGAACTCTAGGTACTGAAAAAATAATGGTAAAAAAAATCTATATTTAGAAAGCATCAGCATATTGGATGTCCCAGTAACAATGATAGAAACTTTAACTCAGACAAATTTCTATCCATATTTCATTAGGCAATGCTGGCAAGGGATTAAGGCTAAAATCTTCAAATGTGTGCAGGAGAATTAGGTGCTCGTATTCTGTTATAATCAGCTGTACATTAAACTCATAATTCTCCTGCTGTTCTTCACATGGATGGTTTGCAGCTTCATTGTAGGTACAGGAATTGACTCATCTCAGATCTCACTCCATGAGAGTGAGCTAAGCTATTCAGATCTGTTTTCCATATATAATAAAATAATATTAACTTAAGTCCCTATTTTAAGAGGAGCTGAGGTAGAGCTTGATAAAATTAACACGAATATAGAAAAGGATGTACTTTCTGTTTCAACTCCAACTGGGATATCAATTCAAAAATTGGACTCTACATATTTTTATTCCAGTGTTTCCAGCAAATGTTAGATTAATCTCAATGTTTGGGTAAATTAAGTGACCTCAACATAACAAACAAAAAAACTAACCAACCAACCAAATAAAAATCCAAGCAAAAATACCCTCAACCAAACTGTACCACTGAGAACACTCTTAATAGCGTAGTAGTTAAATTTCTGTGAATTATCCCAGAAGTTAAAATTAAATTAAAAAATAAATGAAAGACAAACATGATAAAGTACAATACAAGCAAATGATGAAGTTATCAACTTGATAACTGGTTTCCGAATGCCCAGTAGAGCATGACTTTTTTAATGAGGGCTTCTGTCTCACGCACTTGTATATAAGGACAGTCCTTCTCTTGCAACTACTTGTTCATCCTTTGGGCTTTTGAGAGCATCTCTGAACACTTCCTGCCAAAACATTCATTTTAATGTTGGAAGGGGGGAGGTGAAGAGGGGAAAGGGGTCTTTGTTCAGAGTAAGTTTTAGAGTACTAAAACACCAAGATTTATCAAGGGATATTCCAGAGAGGCACCAAGCAGCATTTTCACATGGCCCCAGCCAAGTGAAACAGTGTTAGGCTTTAAGCATTCAACACAAGTATGGACTGTGGACTGCCATGGTACTGCCTCAACCCCTGATAGGTCCCAGAAGTACTTTTTTCATCAGAAAAAAGTTATGTAAATACACCCACTCAAAAATACCTGTGTACATGTACAGTTGTATTCATCTCTTAGCCAAAATATGCATTCAGACCAGCCATGTGCTGACTGCAAGGTGAGCAGTCTGGATACAAAAGAGATGAAGTTTCCTGAAGTATTTCTCAGTAATGTGGCAAAGAGGATGATAGTTATGATTACACAGACCAGACCTGTGTTGGTTTAGGGCTGATTTGGTCCAAGTGGCCAGGTGTTAGCAGTGGGAGGCTGCAGTGCTGACCCCTGTGATGTGTGACTGAACAGACAGTTCTAGCAGCCCTATTGCAGGGGAATTCATTAACTATGAGATTTATGCTAAAAGAATTCAAGAAAATTGTAGGTCTTTAGGCATCCTATCTCCATATATCTTGTAGCTCTGCAGCATGATAAACATGTGCAATTGCAAAACAGAGGTGCAGGTACTGTGTCCCTTACCATCCAGCCTTGTTCTGGGCAGTTCTGAATTTCCATGAGACTAGTTGTCGTGTTGTACACATTAAATTTGGTTAACCCTGGCTGATTCCAAAACAGCCTGCTTTTGACATTCCAAATACAAGTGCATGTAGCCTGATAACCAATAAAAGTGTTTTCAAATGCAATGCAGAAGTCAAGACCTGTGCTCGTCCCGTCTTGTCTTTATTGCCTAGCAGACAGGAGGCCTAGTAATAGATTTTTAAAAGAGAAGATGCCAAGAAAATAAATTAAAATTAAAAAGGATAATAAAACTGTAGATGGAGAGTGTTCTTTTTAATTAATTAAGCTTACTTTCTTCTGATTAGAATTTAATTTAAATAAACGGAAGTCTTGTAATTAAGCAGTAAGAATCAAAATGTTTTGGAGGCAAAGCAAAATAGGACTTTCCAAGAGAAAGAAAAACAAATACTAAAACTTCTCAAGGTGTTCATTTAGAAGTCCACATGATCTTTAAAGTACACACACATTTAAAATAAATTTACTGTTTCTGAATTTACACCTATAAAATTACATATTGCCCATATAGTATAAAGTGTCAATAGCTCAATAAAACATGCATAAGTAAAATAATTTTGCTAGAACTTGTCTTGTAAAATGAATTTTCTTCAAGAATGAAGATCTTACACTTTTTTCTTCACCATCGTAGTAGACACCTTCTATTGAAATCAAAGGTCAAAAAAAAGAAAAAATTCAGCAAAGAACTCAAACTATTAAATATATGACATTAAATGTATTACCGAGAGTAGTTGCACTGAAGTTGCTGAAATTCTTATACTGTACTTGCAGCTGTTTGCAAACTGAATAAAGGAGTAAGAAAGAAAGAAGGTTATGTCTTAATCTCCACCTGAAATATGAAAAAATTATACTTGCTCTACTCTTCCATTTTCCAATGTTCTTTTACACACAAAAGATTAAGATAAAAATACAACAGGTCAATATAATTGATCTATAAATAAGGTGTTTAATATCAGTTTCATTTCTTAGAGGCATAACATAGAATAAATACCATTTGTCTTAGCAAACATTCCCCACAAAAAGAAAGCTATAGAAAATATTAAAATTAATTACGCTGCCTTATGTTGAAGAAGCATGAAAAACTGAATGAATAAAAGTCTTTCTAGTGGGTCTGTCTAGATATTTTTGTAACTAGTCCTCTCTAAAGGCATAAAGTAGAGAAAAGGTTTTTAATTCCAAAAGTCAGGTTTTACTGGATCATAAATTAGGATAGTTATTTTCTTAAGTGGAAAACTTGCTAAATAAGAAAGATAAAAGACAAACAAAAAATTACCATTGGGTCACAGCCAACCAATGCCTGTCCATCTAATGCCTGTTTTCTCATGATTTTATTGTAAATAAAATTGTGATTGGGAATCAACGTAGTGTTATCTGCTGCTTTGCTCTAGTCCGTGTAAGTTGCAGGTTTGAACAGAGTGCTGTTGATATGCAGGATATGGTAGGATGGAAGTTGCATTCTGTCACATTCAAAATTTCTAATTATACTTACTTAGCAAAGTTAGACACAAAACCCCAAAAGCTACTAAACTTGGCAAATCATGACTAAAATCGAATAAGGACTGACGTTACATGACAAACGAATCTCACAAATAAAAAAGGAGCATGCAGCTCTGGGCAAAATAGTCAGACAGCTGATGTCCATTGAACCTTCAGCATGACTGTCTGGTCTCAATGTCAACACAAATTTTTTTCTGGAGTATTTCATCTGACACACCAAAATTTTTTTAGAGATGGAATGTGGGTCTGCTTACCTTCTTGATGGTGACTAATGGATAGTATGAGGAAAAAACCCCCTGTTCTCATTTGAATGTCTAACGATGGATGTTTGGGGTTAGATTTCATTATCCTGCTGAGAACCATGCAATGCAATACTGCACTATTAAAAAAAAAGTGTTTGTGTGATTAAGCTCTGCACCCAACAAAAAAATCTTCTATTTCCCATTACAGACACTGCATGACATATTACAAAGCTAATTGCAACTTCATCTGATTCCTTCAGTGTTTCTTAACTAATTAATATTCTCTGTCATTCACTACTTTTATAATGCCATCAAACCATAGGGAAGAATGAAGAAAGCTATATATACTATGCTTGTATTTATTTTCCAAGATTGAGTGCAGGAGCAACTGCTCTTATGAATTTTATATTTTTTTCTGGTATCAAGTTATTCATTGCTAATATCTTTACAGCATTTGCATTAAGTTGGATGAACGCAGTGTATTATTTCAACAATTTGTGATTCTGGCAGTATTCTCCTTCAAGTCAGGCTAAGTACCATAAAAGAATTTTCACTAAAACTAATAGTTCATTCAAATAATTCAAAACAGCAGTTATGCAACAAACAGTTGAAGTATAATGACCCTTCTGACTTACAGTACTGGCAACATGAAATGAAATTCTGGTCAACAGATACTTGCCTGAACTTCTTTTTGAAATTCCTAAAACAGTAAAATAATACTGATGTTAAGACTAGACTGTCTAGTCAATATCTGGATGATAGATTTTCTAAGCCAGATGTTCTGAATAGGTAATTTCTTCCTGCAAGTTCTTTGCTGAACGTTTATTCTCACAGTCATTTATTTGCACTTTTACTATTTTCCAAAAATTTCACTACTAAATAAGTACAACAGTTAAGTAATTCTTGTAGTGGACTGTTTTATCAATCTGTGTAATTCTTGAACAAAGAACAATCAATATAAACAAACAAAATTCCTTGCACTCCTGCATTATTGAGGTAACGAACTGCTGATTCTGTGACTTGTGCCTCAGGGTCACATTTGTAGGGCATCAGTTGAACCTAATGCTTCCACCACTGCCCCCCCCCCCTTTACATGCACCCTAGGCACAGTCCTCAGATTTTCTTTCTTGCATATACACGACTTCTACTAAACCTTCTGTAGGCTAATTTGCCCTGCCCTTACAGCCGTGCATTTCCATGGCTTTCCTGCAATTACACTTTCACATAATTTTAATTTGCTTTGGGTATTTCTACAGTGTTTTACTGTTACCAATCTTTCACTCTGGGTGGGGGTGTTTTTGATTTGGTTTGATTTGCCTTTTTTCTCTACATTAAGTCCACAGAATTCTTGGTATTAGAAATGAAACATCAAGGCTGGAAGAAATATGGCCTTTTTATGCTTGGTAAACAAAACAAGAAATATAAGATCTTGTTTATCAGGAATGGCCCTTTGTAAAACAGAATTGGTGAAAAGAAAGCATTTAGGTTTAAGTTGTCATAGGTACCATATGGTCTAAAAAAGACTTGTGAGAAGGAATTCAAATCACCTGTCTAAAATGACATTTTAAAAGTATCCCAAATGTGCCACTATTAGGTAGTCAATATTACATACTCTCATTCTTGGTTTTCTTCTTCTTCTTTTATAGTAAAGCAAATAAAGCCCGAGAGACTGAATTCAGAGCTTAATGTTTCTTCTAACTCAAAGTACACTTACCTAGCAACTAAAATGCCATGGTTCATGTTCTTGCTCCAAATGATTTCTTTAATGAAATACATCAGTGTGTGTCATCAGGTGTGAACAAAACTATCAAAGCCTAGAGTATTGTATAACATGCACTTAATGTTTTTTCACCTGCACTAACCACTTACATTGCAGTGGGAAGGACTGATATTATTCCAAACTTGGAGGTCTCCACTCCAACCTTCCGCTTGGTCAGCTATAAGACTACGTTGCTCAGTGCATTAGCCAGTGAGACCTTGAAAACCTGCAAGTATGAAGGCTACACAGTCTGCGTGGGCAGCCTCTTCAACTGTGTGACTCTTCTCACAGTGAGAAAATCATATCCAGCCCAAACTTCCTCCACCAGTGTTTCCTGTAAATCTATCCATCACTCCACTTGTCAACCTAGAAGCATACAGAGTCATATCATTTTCTTCCAGACTGAATGCAATCTGTCTGCCATCAATCTGAAGTCAGCCTTCTCTACAGAATGACTTCCCTTGCACTTTCATTTCAGCATGCAAGTTGACTTTAATAACTAGAACTCTGAACTTTCTGTTTGAGAACTAACTCCATAACTGCCAGTCGTTCACACAACCTTGATGAAAAGGAGATTATAGAATAAGAGCATAGTACAATATGCTGGTAGTTTTTGGCTGCATCTAAATGGCATAACTCTATGTCCGAATGCCTAGGTCAGCAAAACTGGACTGTAGTACTTTTTCATGAGAGTTGTACATTTGTGTAGCTCCTCAGCCCTGTTAAAAGTAAATCCCATATGAACAAAAATACCAGAACTCATACTAAAAATTTACATTTCTAAAAGAAATAAATTAATTTTTAATTAGGCAAGACTAAAGATAGAACAAATAATGAATTGCAGAGTCATTCAGGCTGGAGAAGCCTCAGGAGTTCCCTAATCCAACCAAAGCTCTGAGGTCAGACCAGGTTGCTCAGGGCTTTATAATCTCTGGTCTTGAAAATCTCCAGTACAGACATTCTGCATCATCTCTGGGAAGCCTATTCCATCACTCGTGTGTCTTCTTGTCATGCCCACTCCTCCCAGCACTTAAACTGGATCTTCTGTCTCTTTCTATTTATGTCTATTATCCCGTGTGGTCCTGTCACGCACATATCTAAAGAGCCTGACTGCATCTTCTCGTAGCCCTCCATAAGGACTGGAAGGCTTCTACTACATCCCCTTTGCATCCCTCCTCCCCTTTTACTCTCTAGACTAAATAACTTCAGCTCCCTGAGCCTTTCCTGGTGGGTCATAGGTTTTAAACAGTAAGTCACAAATAACTTCAGCAGTAGGACATAGATCTGAATAAGTAATATGCAAAAATTCAGGTCCTCTTGATATTGTCTACTTTAAGTTTAGTACCTTTTTTTCCCACATGACCATTCAGTTTTTTTCTGTAGCTGTCTAAATGTTCCTGCAGGCCACCATTAATTATCCACTTCCCTTGAATATTGATGGACAAATTTTCAGGGCATTTCCTAATTTGATATAAGCTTCCAATTCAATAATCAGCTTGATCATTGAAAGAATTGCTAATATATTTTACATAGTTTGCATCTTTGGGACAGCTTGTGCAGCTTCATTCTCAAAGACACAGGGAACCACTCTGAAGCTCAGGCAAGCAGCAAGTTCTGTTGAGGTGTGTGTTTAAAAATTAACAGAATTAACTTCAGAGAACTATATTGCAATATAGTTCTCTGAAGCTGGTATTTGAAAATGTGAATTCTCTAGCATTTTCCTCTTCCTTCTCTATTTAAGACTAAATTTCAAAAATACCAGCTAAACTAATATGCCGTGAGTGTACAAAATGCACTTATACACTAGAAGATGCAACCAAGACCTTCCAAAATAATTTTTTTTCTCACCAAGATTCTGTCTTTGTCTTTCCTCCACAGACAAGCACTGTGTGCTTTGAATGCACTTAGTACTCTGTTACTGCAAGCCAATTCACCATTTCTGCAAAATGTTAAACAATATTGACTATCTACAATTTCCCACAAAATATTCCCAGATCCATTGCCATTTTAATTTGTAATACCATGCAATTAATTTTTCAGTTGACTAAAAGTTCTGAAGAATTTTTCTTCTCTTCACACAAGATGTCCATTTTTAATTTGCTTATCAAAGCCATAGATTCTCCACTGAGTTAGTTTGTGCAAAGTAGTTGCTAGGCAACTAAAATAATTTTTCCTATCTTAGTTCAGCAAAGGAAGATATAAATTTACCAGCCTGAACCTTGCTGAAGCTTTTCTGGTTTAATTAAGTCTCTAACATTTATAATCCCTTGTCACTCATATTTCTCCACACTCATTTTTTCATTGGAGTTTCATGGAGGTGGGAACAGATATGGCAGTTTCCAAAGTGTGTGGTTTAAGCACAAGCCAGTAACAAATTACCTATATTCATAACTTAGGAGGCAGCAGTGTAAACATGTAAAACTCTTCAATAGTTTTTTATTTGATGAAACAACACATCAAAAGTCAGTAAAGCCAGCTTCAAAAGTCAAACATGGAACAGTTATCAGTTTTAGTGTTCTCAGTGTTCTGGTTCTTCTAGATTAATGGAATACTAAAAAATCCCATAATGGCTAATAATTACTGTGAATATAATTTTACCTTCCTCCCCACAGCTTATTATTTAATATTAAAATTGGACACATTTCATATTTAGACATTTCTCTTTGAGTGATCTCAAACAATTTTACTCATGAGTTGGTGTTGCTCCTATCAGAAGTGAAATGTTTGTATCCAGGCATGTGCCCAAAGCAGTAAGCATGACTATAGCTTTAAAAACTCAAGATTTAACATATTCAGTGAGTCATAAATTTTATATAGCTTTTTCAAACTGGAAGAAGAAGATGGGTTGGACAAGCAGGTGACTATATTCTATTTAAGATTGGGGCAGTTAAGAAGCAAGATAACTAACAAATAATAATGGTTGTTCCCAAAACTATGAGAAAAAATCATTATAAGAAAGGCAAGAAAGTACTGGCAAAAATAATCATCTTGCTTTAGAGAATAGCTCTGTTTCAAAGGGTTCTTCAGTTCTGATACTATTTTTCAGCAGAATGATGGGTTTGCATGCTGATTCGATGTTTTCGAGACACACAAGTTCTGCAGTAACTGCTACAGCAGACCGACCTTCAAGAAGAGTCCCTAGAAGACAAGTTTTTTGTTAAAATAACAGATTCTCTAATTGATGAACATTAAATATTTGGTACCAAAAAAACACTGATTTTTTTATCTCCACAGAATTTTTCAATTTCAGCAACTAAAGCTGGAAATAGCTCATCTTTCAGAATGGCTGACAAAAAAAATTTCCAATTACACTCCAAATAAAATTTTCCTTCCCATTTTGCACTTCTTTTTTTTTAAATACAAGACTGTCATATTAAAAATCCCAAAACACAGAGGTACAGTGATAACTGGAGCTCAGTAGGATTTAAGCAAAGTTTAGTGAGGATTTCAGGTAAGTGAAGAACTGAACTATAAACATACTACTTCTAAAGAAAGATTTTTAGCATGGAAAAGAGTATACTGCTCTACTATAAAAAGATGTGTCACTAGTTACTTCAACATCATTGAAGAACTAGTTTAGTGTGTGACAAAGACAGGGGTAAGAGAAAGCAATACCTGTCAAAGGACCTAATATACCAGTTTTGGTGGCTGTGATGTCCAAAAAGTGTATGTGAGAGGCAAGAGGAACCTAGGGTCATTATAAAGATAATAGACAGTGGCAGGCAGTAGTTTAGGATGCCAAATGATTCATTTTCTTGACACTGCTTCTGCTCTTTATGCAGAATAAAATAATTAGGACTCTCTACTGGGAGACAGAACAACATTACTTTTTTCATACATGACATACAAATATAGTCACACTGAAATAAAACCTCCAAGATTGCTGTGAACCACTGTCCAAAAGTAAGCCAGAATAGACCACTGTAAAAAATTATACTGCCGGAACACAGAACTTTACTGTCCCATCTGCTATGCCAAAATGATTAAAGGAACACCTGCTGTCTTTACATTAGCAAGGCATTTTGTACTTTCTTGGGAAAAAAACCCAAAAAAAACACCAAAACAACCACCAAACAAAACCAAACACAGGCAGCTTAGTCTGCGATCCTGCGAGAGCTGCAAGAACATTAGACACTGAGCTTGTTATTTACCACAGCAAAGATACGAGAATTACTTTGATAAGTATTTTTAGTAACTTCAGGACTAACATCATCTTGAAAACCATCTTAAATGTCAAGATATATATTTTTTCCGGACCTACGTATAGCATGGCAAAATGCAAGTAACGATAACGGCACTGCAAACATAGAAGCTACCTTTGATTTTTCATTTTTATTATACAGCCAGGCACAGTATTGGTGTGTTGGTGTAGAACGTGTACTCCATTTCTGTGCATTCAGTTGAGCTCACCTTTTCGAAACACTGAGATGCATCTTCCAGTACAAATACAGTGAAAGCTAAAGCATGACGCAAAGAGAAGAAAAAGGAGTTTTTTGAGGTCACATTCAGGCCTTCATGTTTATTCAACCAACTACCCTGATTTCCAGCTATGCATAAGCATATGTGTGTATTTTAGCGTGGGTCAGACTCATGACAAAAATAAATAGTCAGAGACAATTACTTAATATTTATACATCTGAAAATTTCAGTAATTATGCAATGGGCCAGATCTTACTCTAAATGACTGCAAACTGAAAGTCTGGACTAGAGAAGGGAAGGAAAACTAGACTTCCTCTTAGGTTTGCTTCAGATACCCTGAAGCTATTAAATGCTGCCAGGTGAAAAACAGGCAGAATTTCCAAACAGCCTGTGCTGCTGTGAAGCCTTCAGATAACAACTTTGTCCCTGCAGCTTCTTAGGTGAAAACGCTGAAAGGAGGGATACTCCCAGGGCTGGCAAAGGTACTTTGTAAGAAAAGAAGTGGAGCAGCAGAAGCAGAAACCTTTTCAGAGTGGCAGCAGCCTAGCAGAGTCCTTGATCAGAAGGGCAAAGTCAGGAGACATGTACCCAGCTGCACCCAGCAAAAGCTAAAAGCTAAAGCCCTCAGCGTCATTCCTTGTTCCTTTGATGTCTGCGGGCAATCAAAATGCCACATGTAGTTTGGCACAAGGAGAACTTCTTAATCTCCATTCAGACTCAGTTCATCTGTGATAAAATGACCATAATATGGCAACAAACAATGTGAACACAAGACTTAGTGAAAGCAGAAGCTTAAAAAATTGTAGCAGGAAAAAAGTGCCCAGGACATTACAAGTTCATAATACAGTCGTATAGAAAAAGGCTGCCTTTAATTTTCTTTTTCTGGGACACATTTCTCTTCCACAGTCATGTTAGATATTTTGCAGTAATATCTCACAGAGAAATATAACAGAAAAAAAAAAAAATTGCGTTTTAGACAGCTGAAAGTGTCCAGTTACTGATCTGCCAATTTTTTTTGAAAGACAGCTATCTGAAACATCTTCTATTTTTCCCTACTATTTGCAGTAAGAAAAGAAAACAAATATGAACAGGGAGTTCATCTTACAATATACTATACAAAAATAAAAAAACAGGTTTTGGCAGTCCTTGGACCACATTGGGCCATTTACAACTGCAGGAAAATGTTAAACAATAAAGGGAAAGGACAAAACTCCAGAGGCACATAATTGTCTGTTTTAAGGCAGAGTATAATGAATGATTAAAAAGCATTGTTAAAATGTGGGCAAATTATTTGCCATAAATAATATCACCAACAAATTATCTTTTATCTCTTCATAGGCCAACAAAATTAGCCACATTTTTTAATGAAATCATTGGCAGCAACCACAACAGTGACTTTATTTCATAATTTTTTTTTTGTAAGCAGGATTTTTCCATCAATTCAATCTCTTGGGTTTCTGGGGAAAAAAGCCACATCAAAAAATAATCGCGCCAACAAAACTGATGCCTCAACTTTTAGCTTTTATATTTTTCAGATCCTGTACTGGATTAGTGTATAACTCTGAACTTCATATAGAGTGTTAGTAAGCTCTCTTCACATTTTAGTCAGACAAAATAATCCTTCTAAGCCTGAGAACTAAGGTCACCATCATAGCCTCAGGCACCAAAAAGTATGAACAGCAGTAAATTGGGGAGGAGCAAACTAGGGATATGTGACTTCATTACCTGAAGCTCTAATTGGACAATTAACCCCTGATATGCAAATAGAACAAACTTATATCTGTCTGAAAACTCGTGACTGTCATCCACCTTGGGTGTAGCCTCTGCGAGGCTCCTGCATTGCCCAGGTTGTATCTATTGAAGGCCTTTAATAAATATTCACTTTATTCTCTAACTCTGTCTAGCCTCTGTTCTAGGTAGCAACTCCAAGGCATCAAAATCAACCAAGCACACACAGATCAAAAAACAAACAAACAAACAAACAAAAAAAAAAGCGTACAATTAGTCATCTAGAAATCTCTGTCTGTAAATTTGAACCTTGACAAAAATTACATAATTCTTAAGTCTGGACTACCCCTTGAAGATACTGACTCAAGTGGGGTCAGAAATATACCAAGTTGAGTTTTATTAAACAAAATAGAAAACTTAAGAATAAAATGCCTTCATAAAGAAAAGAAACCAAACAACTTGCATTCCTGAAATAACTAACCCAGGACAGATTTTGGCAGCAAGGGCATTGCTTGCATTTTAAAATTTATCTGAAGCTGTTTTAAAAATAACTGGTCTGTCAACTTGAGTCAATCATTTTATTTTTTAAATCCTCTAATACTCTCTAGCATTTCTCTCCAAGGAATGTTTCCGGTGTACTGTCATGTCATATTAGGGAGTTGACATGGAGATTGTATATATTGGTGAAATCATTAAATTCAATCTTTTTTCCCGAGAGAGCGCAGCAAATGTGAAGTTGGACTCAAACTCTTATGCTAATTTTGAAATACTTCAATAAGTTGTTATATGACATTTTGTTGATTTCAATACAAAATCTTGATGACCATCACTTTCAGACAGTAAAATTACCTTTTTTGTGTCAGTGTGAAAATTACCACTGTTATAACATACTTAAATGAAACACCTTATTGAATGTCTCTGAACATTACCTGAATATTTTTACTATTCTTTTTATCTCTTTTTCAAATCCATACTAGAAGTATGGCTTTCTCACAGGGTCTCATATCTAATCCTTAGCTTGCCTAGCATAAACTGAACTGAGATGTTGATTAAATCATTAAATATGTGCTTTTATTTCTTTGCATCATTCTGCATTCCTCTGGAATTTGTGAGCCCAGGATTATTTCCTGTTCACACTTTCTTCTCTCATCATCCACAGTATTTTGAAAAGAAGAAATCTGACCTTTCCTGTCATAGTTATCTCCTTTTTACTAGTTCAGATCTAGGTGAGGATTTTCTCCTGAAGAAAATCACTTTTCTATTTATTTCTGCTACCCAATCTTCTAATTTTATGATATTTATTATTCCAAGTAGCAAGTTGTAGCAAGAGGGAGAACTTTGTTTTTAGTTGAGATCCCAGAATTTCTGGAACAGTATCATCTTTCTTACAATAAACTACAGAGCATAGTATAGAAGCTTAAAGGGATACTTTCAGCTTTTTCACTCTTTTTGAAAGCTCTTAGGCCTGAAGGAACAATTTTGTTTTCTGCTGAGAAGCACTAACTGTGCTTTACACCTATTGACGCATCATTCTCACTAGGGGAGGAGGGAAGGTGGTGTTCTTTGTCTTTAGTCTCAACTGCAACTACTTTGTGTGTAGAAAAGAAGGGGTGGGCAAAGAAATGTTGAAGGCGGGGCAGGAGACGTATAATTAGAGTCTGCAAAGACATCTCCAATATTCACTGTGACTGAATCAAGACTACGAATTCAGGATGTAGAAAGGCATGCTAAATCTTCTGAAACAAAGATTATGGAAACTAATGTTTAATATTATTTAATGAATGCTTCATCTAAGCAGCTTTACACGTACACACACAGGGGACTTAAGAAGGTATGTAGATTCACAAGGAAGAGGGAAGATTAGTCTTTTTAAGCAAATTATTAAGGATCAACAGGTAGTTTTTCTTTATTTCTGTTAGTAATATTTCATAGCAAATACTATGAAGTATAATCCTTCCTGCTAGTGTAGCAGTTTCATGTGTAAAATATTTATCAGAAGCATATGCCTGATGGCTAGTAGCAATAGAGTGGACTGTGAACTCCATAAGCATTTTCTAATAAGGTAAGTGATCTCAACTAAAATAATTCAGCTTATTACCACTCTCAGTTTGAATGTCCTATTTGAAATATTTACAATTTAATAATTCATTAAAAGGAAGAAATTAAACCCTGCTCGGTTTAAGAAATAGAACATTCAGGTGTGAAGTTTTGTCATGGGATGAGTTTTGTTGTTTCCCAGCCAATGCACCAATTAATGTTGGGGGTTTATTTTTTGTTGTGAGATAGGACTAAAAGGAGAGAAAGCAAAGCAGATTCAAACTTGAAAACATACAAAGAAAACTTTATTAATGAGTTAAAGGGGAAAATAATGATAATAAGGTAATAATAATAAATTTCAGACAAACCTTTTTCTTTTTCACTGACAACGCAAAGATAAAGCCCATGGCTTTTAGTCAGTTTACTACCTTTAAAACAGTCTTAACTTCAATTTACCTGGGGAGAAGAGTTTCTCTTGTTGTGCCATGGAGACTTTTTCCACAAGAAAACAGGTTTTCTTGTGGCTTTGTCACAAACTAAAATAACCACCTGGAAATGAAATTATTTTGTAGTGGCAAAGCATTTCTCTTGTTATGCAGCTTTTATACAACTGTTTTCATAGACTATATCAACTATTGGGGTATTATTTTTAAGAATGAGATATTTTAGTATACAACAGTTTTTTTCATTTATCTCTAGAAACAAAAGGTCTCCTTGCTATATTTTTCATTTCTCTCATTTCTCTTGAAGTTTCTTCTCAAATCACAGTAATATCTATTTGTTTCAATTACTGATATTCCAACTCACAGTTGTACTAAAAATTGCTGCTTTGCTGTATATATAGAAATATACATTTCTATACGTCACAGAGAAATTAAACAAAGTCTGATATATTAATTATATATGTCTTTACCATAGCTTTACAAAAGAATTTAAATCTTTCTTTCTCTTCAATCCTTCCATTTAAAATCAAACTTCTTTCTTACTGACTTCAAGAGTTAAGTTTTACCGTCGATTGAAACAGTTTTATAGAGTCTTACAATGTCGAAAGGTTATTTTGATTTTAGTTCTGCTTTTTTGGGAATGTAACTTGCCGTGTTTCTCTGCTGCCAAATGGTCTCTGTTAGCATCATGTCGGCCTTGTGCTGATGAGGTGTTGAGACTGAGAAAAAAACTGCAGCCGATGTTTCTGTCCTTTTTTACCTGCAGTAAAGTTGATTTAAAGTAGCTGAGCAGACAGAGTTTGTTGTGAGCCATGCGGGAGGGGCTGTGGCCGCCCGGCCCTGTCCTGGCTGCTGCGATCCCCGGCCATGTGGCCGCTCTCCCTCTCGGAGCTGCTCCCGGTCTTGGAGTCTTTCCTGGCCTCGGGGCCCAGAGGGCTCCCTGGTGAGAGGCTTGCCAGCCCTCTCACCACCCCTCCGGGAACAGGAAAATCTCAGCCGGGACAGGGAGATCAGATCAGATCAGCCCAGGCCCGACCACCCCAGGCCAAGAGGGTCCACCCAGACCCCACTCGGCCAGGGCCCCGCCACCTTCTCCCCAGGCCAGAAAGGAAGTGAGTCACCTTCTACTTTTTTTTATCTTAAGAATGTGTCTTTACAAAAAACGTAGCAACCTCATTGGTTCTATTGAACAATGTCAACCTACGACAGGTTTAAAGTAATAGGAAAGATCAATTGGCTTACTTAGCCTGCGCTATACTTGTCAAATTTTTCAACTTCTAAAAATTATTTTCAAATAAGAAGACACAGTTATGTTCAAAATTACTCTGTTTGGTTTATATGTATGTATAGTGAATACAGTAATTCTCATGTAACTGCTTCTGAAATGTTAATGTGTGTATTTGTACACATACTTGCATTTATTTTTGTCTCTAAGCAAATGAAATGAGGAATAAGTCACCAATTTCTCATAGGCAATGAATCTTATGTATATAGTATTATAACTGTTAAAAAACCATCCATGAGCTCTAACAGTGATCTTTATTGACTAGCTAACTTATTATACAGTATTAACAAAGCCATGTGTGTAGACAAAACAAAGCAGAGTAAGCCTGCCCTTACAGCAGAACAGTGCTGCTGCTATCTTCTTCAGGGATTAACTTACCTCATTTGAGCCACCAGACCAACACAGGGGTGGCTAAGAAAAGTTTTGTTTGCAGTTGATAATAGTGAGATATCAGATAACAACTTTGTTCTACTACCTGCTATCCAGCAATCTAAGCTAATTTCTGTGCCACTTTGCATTCTGCCTTCTCCATCTTCAGCTCTTTTGCAAGACAAAACAACTCTGTCAATGCACACACCAACCCCACCAGTAAATAGGTTCTCTACCTTGGCTTCTGTGATTAGTTATTTAAAAATATGACTGGTTAAAACTATCCATATTCAACTGTGCCTGCTTCGAGAAAAACATTATTTCACATCTCCTTTTCAAAAGATTTTGTTTCCTATTAAGCAACAGGAACATAGTTGCTGTATGCTCTTTCGAACAGGTCAGAGCTACTTTTGACTTTTCACCGAAAGGTTATTGTGCAGAATAAGTCAAGAAAGTTCAGTTACGTAGGCAAAACAAAACCCTGTAAGTTACAGTATCTACAGAACTACATAAAAATCTATATATCAATTTTTGCACTTATAACTGATTTATATAAGTGTGTAACTCAACAATGTTAGAAATCCCATATTCACATTCAAAATGTTTCTTGTACATATAGAAAGCCTCTTCAGCACATTACCAGCTAGCAAAGGACTAAGTGCAAAACAGCTTGTAAACCAGAAAACTCTTGGATAGCTAGTGGTAGAGCCTCAAAAGGAGATTTCCTCTTTTTTAAGGAGGTAACTAAGAAAAGGAAATACTTACAAACCCTTTAATTTTCACATGATTCAGTAACTGAAATTGGATTTGATTTTCCCTAAAAATTATTGATATACAAAGATGTCTTATTCTGCAATCCTCAGTTTTTTACTGATGTGTCTACATTTTTTAACTGAGTTTCCTGGTCATTTCATAAGATCTACAAAATAAAAAGCCAAGACTGAGGAACACACAAAACCACTAACTATTCTAGGCTCTCCAGTTTGTTTGAGCAAGATTTTTAATTCTGAAGTGTAAACAAAATCCACCTCAAAGCAAGTTTTCATAAACAGAACAAGTATTTCATTATATTAGAATCAGACTCTAGGTCTGGGCAGCCCATATTTTCAAAGCTAGGTAGGTTTTCAAAACTATGTCATCAGATAGAAAGGTGTTGAAAAAATATGGTTTTGAAAAAAATAACTTCTCAGAAATTAAATTTCAAATACTGAAGTTAATTGCTTGGTTTAGACTGAAAAAATTCCTTAACTTTTGGCAAATCATTATTGAGCATTTAAGATTTACGAAGTGCCTTTTCCTTCCAAAGTCATCTTGGAAATTTGAATTACATAAAAACATAAAAAAGATGTTGTTAGCTTCCAAACCTGAATGCAAAACATATAAAAGCAATAGATATTCTTGATTAAAAATAAACCACACCAAAGCAACTCAGTTTATTTACTACTTCTGCCAGACTCTGTTAGCTTTGGACTGCCAACACTAGTAGCTATCTACTTGTAATATCTACATACAGCCTGAGAAATGGTCCTGGAAAGCAGTGCCACAGAACGTGACCTGGTGTTCCTGGTCAGTGGCAGGTTGACCATGAGCCAGCAGTGCCCTGGCAGCCAGGAGGGCCAATTCTGTCCTGGGGGGCATCAGGCACAGCATGGCCAGCAGGGCAAGGGAGGGGATTGTCCTGCTCTGCTCTGCTCACAGTGGGACAGCCTGGCTTTGAGTGCTGTGTGTGCTCTTGAGGGCTGCAATGTAATAAAGTTTTTAAACTATAAAAAATATATCATGTTATTAGAGAGTATCCAAAGCAGAGCTACAGAGATGCTGAAGGGTCTACAGAGGACACAACAGGAGGAGCAGCTGAGGTGTCTTGGGCTGTTCTGTCCTCCTAGAGAAGAGAAGACTCATTGGGCCGATCTCATTGCAATTTCCTCATGAGGGGAAGAGGAGGGGCAGACAGTGATCTCTTCTCTTTGGTGTCAGTGACAGGACCCAGGGAATGGCCTGAAGTTGTGTCAGAGGAGGTTTAGGTTGGATATTTGGAAAAGGTTCTTCATCCAGAGGGTGGTTGGGCATTGAAAAAGCCTTCCCAGGGAAGTGGTCACAGCACCAAGCCTGACAGAGCTCAAGAAGCTCTTGGACAATGCTCTCAGGCACATGGTGGAATACCTGGGGCTGTGTTGTGAAAGGGTCAGGAGCTGGACTTCAATAATCCGTGTGGATCCCTTCCAACTCAGGATACTCCATGATTCTATTATTTTTTCAAACCTCAAATGCATCAAAATTAAGGAATAAAGTTGTATGCACAGTTTGGGAAGAGGCAAGAGAAGTGAAGTATATGCTGATAGTTCATATTCTGAATAATATTGAAGGCAGCTTTCAAAGAGTATTGTATTGTATTGAAATACATCAAGAGTTTTAATCAGTGTTTGAACCACAAAGACATAACTTTATGTGATAATGCAGGTTCCTTGTAGTGATGACAAAAGGCTGCCTCTCTCTCTCTTTTCTGCCTCCATGCTCTGTGTCAGGACTGCAGAAGTAGTATTTTATCAACTGTCTATTTAAATCATGGAAAGTAGATTTTGAATAATGAGAAAAAAATAATGAGACACCTGGACTGTTTTGAAATAGTCCTACAAAAAGTGATCTAGGCAAATGGATCTTCAATTTACAATCAAAGTAGGCCAGCTGGACTTGGCAGGCTTCTCCCTCTTTACCCTTTCCATGTTGTGAGCGATACATTGGTTTTGCTGAAGAACTCAACACTGATTCTTCCTTTTGATAAATTGTTGAGAGTTTATTGACCTGCAAACTGAAATAACAGCAGAGACTTGTCTAGTACAGTCTTCATTTTAAAAAATTACATCCTGAAATAATTCCAAGAGAAAATATTAAATATGCAAATAAAATGAAAGAATGTAATAGCTTTGAAACTGTTTATGGAAAAGTATTTCAGGTAGTTACTATTGATGATAGATAAGTAAAATTATTTTAACACAAGAATTTAGGAACAGGAATGTGTGCATGAAATAATACAGTAACACTATTCTGAGAGGTAAAACATGACCACAGTCTTGAAGATTTGGAACACATTCAATGAAAATAAGGGTAAACAAATTGTTATGCTGTTTTTAAATGATTTTTTCTTTTATTTTGCTACCTTGAACCCCAGCTGCTGTACATTCAATTCTAGGCAGAAATCACTGAATCGAGATCAGGTTTCAATGCACTTTCAAATATCTCATTGTAATATACTACTCTGCCCTACTGTTTGAAGTATGAATAGATTTCATGTTAACCAATGCGTAACTCAATAGGAGTTTTTGTGTGTGGTCTGGCTTTGACTTAAAAATTACAACCTTTCCTCACAAGTTTCCTCTCAGTGGAGCATTCCAAAGTTAGTTTCATCTTTTTAATAGGTCCTCTTTGGCTATAAATAGAGGTAGTATTGCATATTTTGGTCATAGGAGTGTTAAAAAACTCTAAAGTGTAGCCAATTATCTTCCTTCTGTGGTCTTAATGACCGCTTGGAAAACTGGTGTAAAACTTCATGTAAACATCAAGACTGAATTTTTTTAAAGCATTTTTGTTTTAAACTTCCCTCATTATGACAATAGATAACACAGACATAAGGTGTGGAATAGAGTATGAATAAGATCAGTGGGAGACCAATTTTCCCCACATACCTTCCAAAAGAAATCCAGTTTCAGGAGGAAAAAAGAACAGAAAGGAAGATATGGAAACTGAAATCTGAGTAATATATGCAGTTGACTTTATTAACAAACAGGAAATCCAAACCAAGTAAATCTGAAGGATTATGTTTTATAAAGAAATTTCTGAAGCTCTCTCTATGAAGAAGAGATGTGCAAACAAGGAAACAAGTTTGAAGGCTTGGGGGGTGTGTCACTGTGACCTGAAGGAACTGTACTGCAGTCATCAGCACTGTCTGACAGTGCCACAGCCAGTCTGAGCCACTGTGGATTTTTAATAGACACAAGGGAAAACAGGAGACATGCGGGAAATTAATTTCAGGTTTGTCTTACCGATAATATTCCTCAAGGTTTGAAAGAGTGCAGATTGTTTTTTCATTACTTGGCATTAATAATGAGTAGACATTCATCTATTTTTCCCAGAAGTGTGGTACATCTCTGATTACGTCTCCAAGGATTTCATTTCACAGGTTGAGCTGGACAAAGAAGATTCTCCTTTTACTTATTTTCCCCTCTTGTGGGAACTGAGACTGCCAAGCACAAGCAAGTAAAAAATTAGAATAAAGACCAGTGTGGGTCAGTTGAAAAAATAATAAATCTGAAACATATCCCAAAAGTAGACTTTATTTTGCTTTCCATAGTGACAGTATTCTTCTGAAATTCTGTTTCATTTGCTGTGACGTTTTTAATATCAGAACTTTAGACAGTTTTTGAAAAATATTTCAAGCTGTTGTGATTTTGGTTCCAATTTGGTATAAAAAGATTCAGTTTGATGCTTAACATATTCAGAGAATGGTTCAGCATTCTATAATTTAGCTCTGTAGTAAGTCACTGATTACCTAGGAATGTAAACATTATTGCTTAACACACAAAGAAAACTGCATAGTAGCTCTTAAAAGAGGCTTATAAACCTGAAATTGAACTTAAACTAGTCAAAGTTGTTAAGTTCGAGGAAAACAGGAGCATATGCACAGGGAAGACATAGACCCATTATTAAAGAAGGAAGAGAACCTAGTTATTAACAATGTGACAAGGCAGAGGTTTCTGGTATTTTCTTTTCTTCTATCTTTAGTGGCATAGATGGAGTCCACAAGATCAAGTAGGTAAGACAGCACTAGGTCAACATGTAGGTCAACATGTCAACCCACCAGTAGTGGAAGAAGGGCTGGTCTTTGCCTTCTTGTAAGGTTTTAGCCCACATACATCTATGGGTCCAGAGGGAACCCACCCCAGTGAGTTTGGAGAAGTGGCTGACTACTTGCAGATCCACACATTGCAATATTTGGAGCACTGAAACCCAGGTAAGTTCTTATACAAGTTCTGCAGCTGGGTCAGAATAACCAAAGAGCCCAGTGCAGGCTGGGGTCTGTGTGGCTAGGGAGAAGCCTTGCTGTAAGACACCTGGAGGTCTTGGGAGAAAAAAATTGAACATAAATCAGCACTCTTCTGCTGCAGCAACAAAGGCAAATTGGATCCTGGGCTGCATTCTCAGGGGCATCACTAGCACTGATAGACAAGTAGTCAGCTCTAACTCCTCTGACTACTGACTGTACAATCTACTCTGATTGTACTCTGATTCTACTACTGAAAAGTGCTTTTCAGGCTGCACCTGGAGTATTATGTCCAGTTCTGGTCCCCACTTTTAAAGAGTGATATGGACAGACAAGAGACAGTCCAAAGGAGGATCACAAAGATGAACAATGGGCTAGAGAACACTGCTGTGAGGAAAGACTGAAGGAATTAGGTCTTATCTCCTTGAAGAAGAAAAGAGTTATGGGTTTTTTTCATGGTATTTTGATAGTTAAAGGGCAGCTGCAAAGCAGATAGAGACCCTTTCTTTGCAGGGAGCCATATGAATAAAACAAGGTGTTACAGGTACAAACCACGAAAGGTCTCATCTCAACATAAGAAAGAAAATTTTACAGAAAGAATAATCATCTACAGAAACAACTTCCTCAGAGGTATAGTAGAGCCCCCATAACTGAAGGTTTTCAAGATACAATTAGACAGCGTGATAGATAATCTCATCTTCTATGAAATCTGGAATTATTTTCAATAAGAAAATTACAAGGTTCTGCTGTTATTTCATGCTTCTTGCATTAACAAATGCCTGAACTACTGCAGTTCATTAAGAGGATTTACAGGATTTACCTTACCAAAAGGTGAATGTGCAGGAGTTTTTCCGCATTTTCTCTGATATTTTGTAATTTGCTTTGATATTATGCTTACTATAAACATTTATAGGAATAGTGGAAAAATAGAAGCCTGAAAAGAAAAATTTTATTTCTATAGTAAAATACATATAGCACTCTACATTCCACTGATTTTTATGAGTAAATATTTGCACATTAGGCAATATTAACTCCATTTTGTCTGTTACCTCATCGTCACAATAGGACACAAAAAAATGTATCTGCTACCCACAATGTTTCGACTGACTTAAAATAATTCAGTTACACACAGAATATTATGCAGTAGAGTCATTAGAGAGGTATGCTTGGCAATACAGTCCTTCACATTTCAAATCTATTTTGCTATTCTTAGTTTTTGTTCCCATTTGCCACCATGGTGAGGCTGTCAACAGGCTTCAGCCACATCATCCATACCTGAATAGACATGACTAGCTGTTATTCTTCCCTTGAGTGCGTATTTTACTTTTATACTGAGAATTATATATTCCAATTATTTTGATACTGGTGCAGTAGTGGACCTCACCATGTCATGCCAGATGGTTTAATCCTCTACCAGACACTGGTAGACCTTTGTTGTCCTTCTAGGTCTCTCTCCAATTGAAAATCAGAGCAACTCTGTGCCCCTTTCAAGTACCAAGGAGATCTATCATTTCTTTCACTTTCCAATATATTTCAGAAATAATTGTTTTAAGGCTATTTCAAGTCAACCCTAGTCCTAATGTGAGGGTGACTTCATTGCCAAGGGGACACTGTGAAACCTTCAGGGCATATATCTTTCAATCTTCCCAATCAGATCAGGAGATCAGGGAGTATATAATACATATTTTCAAAGACTGCTTATTCACCACCCGATAAAGAAGGCTCAGAATGTTGCCTACAGAGAGGCTTTTGGTAGGAGAAGAATTAGCAAAGAAAAGATTGTAAATACAAATTCTATATGGGTAAAAAAAAAAAGCTTCCATTTAAAATATACAGCTTCTAAGCAAAGAATTTTTCTAAATATCTGAAAAGTAAAAAACGTGATCATCTATAGTTATCAAGAAAGGAGAAGGGGGAAAATGGACTGATAACAAGAACAATTTGATACAAGCATGTATTTTTCTCTTCTCTGCTTGCCAAAGCAGGTTCCTGCCTAAAATTTTAACAGACAAGATTTTATCCATCGCTTTTTAAAATTTAATACTGAGAGATAGTAAACTTGGTACTTCCACATTTCATTTTAAAATGAGGTCCAAATGGCAGTCACAACTTAAACTCAGATAACAAACACTGTAAGAGTAGGTGCTAGGCTAGAATAAACAGCAGGTGACCATGGAGTAGGAAATTCCTGTATATAAGATGTGAAAGATCTATAAAAGTAAACATAGATTAAATTTTTTATCCTAACCACTTTTAGAAACAGCACATAACTTCAGAAAAATATATTGAGTATGACAAGAAAAATATTTTTTATTCTCAACAGACAGATTTCTGTGCTTCAAAGGACAGAATTCTGAAAGAAAACCTTTAAGAAAAAAGTGAGGTAGAGGCTTGCACGGGAGGAAACAAGTCACCAGAGGTTAGAGGTGCTGTTTCTGACAGAGTTGCCTGCCAAGTGGGTGCAAGAGAAAGGAAAAGAAATACGGAAAGCCTTCAAGAGGGCCTGACTTTGCTCATACTCATATAATACAAAAAACTACATTCCAAGTCTTTTTGTATATTTTAACTCTTGGCTTGGCAGACACACCTTATCTACTGCATGCTTCTGTTCCCAGCAAATCCCACTCTGAAATCACAAGGACAACATCAAAACACCTTCCAAGAAAGTAATTCCTGTCCAGATATCAGAGTAAATAATTTTTGGTGAAAGTTTTGAAGAAACAGCATAGACAGATGATTCCGTGCAAGTCCTAGTGTCCGGTAGCAGGCATGAGTACTTTAGTCCTTGTGCATATTCAGTTTGTTATACTCCTATGAGTCTCCCCTCTCGAATAATCAGTGGCAGATTGTTAACCGGGCCCCATAATGAAATAAAAGCTCTCCCCAAAGAGATGAGGAAAGGATCTACCATTCAAGGTTGTTGGCATGAAGTTACTATCTGTGGAGTAAAGAGGCTTTTTTTGCATTGTTTTGGCTTTGTTTTGTGCATTTGGGTTTTTTTTTTGTTTAGGGTTGTTTGTTTTTTTTATTGGGGTGTTTGGTGCTTTGGTGGTTTGTTTGGAGTTTTTTATTGTTTGGTTGGTTCATTGGTTGGTTTGGGTTTTTGTTGGGTTGCTTTCTTCGCTTCATTTTTTTAACAACCAGCAAAAATATCCCATCACTAATAATGAGAAGATTTTTTTTTTCATTCTGATGAGACGTGTGCCTACATTTTTCCTACCTAGTCTATATACCAACTAATGTTGATGTGGATTTTCTCATTTTAAGACTAGGTTTACTCCACTGAAATTTGGCAACATTTTGATTGATTTGACTGAACTTAAAATCCTTTCGATGTCAATGCTAGAGTAGCATGCCACTATTATTATGTTGAACTAGTTTTGTAAAATCCAAAGAGACCTTGACAAACTTAAGAGGTGGGCCAGTGTGAACCTCATGAGGTTCAGCAAGGCCAAGTACAAGGCTGGGTGGGAAATAGATTAAGAGTAGCTCTGGGAAGAAAGATGTGAAGGTGTTCACGGGTGAGAAGCTCAACATGGCTTGGCTATGCCCTCACAGTCCAGGAACCCAACTGTGCCCCAGCCTGCATTAGCAGTTGAGGGAAGTGATTGTCTCCCTCTATTCTGATCTCATGAGCCCCTACCTGGAGTGTCGTGTCCAGCTCTGGGGTATCCAACACGAGAAAGACATGTACTTGTTAGAGCAAGTCCAGAAGAGGGGCCCTGAGCTGATCAGAGGGCTGGAGCACCCCTCCTATGAAGACAGGCTGAGAGAGTTGGGGCTGTTCAGCCTGGAGAAAGAAGACTCCGGAGAGACCTTAGAATACCTTCCAGTACCTAAAGGGGGCTTACAAGAAAGAAGAGGGACTTTTTAAAAGGATATGTAGTAATAGGATGAGAGGGAATGGTTTTAAGCTGAAAGGGGGTAGGTTTAGGGTTGACATTATGAAAAAATTTTTTACTGTGAGAGTGATGAGGCACTGAAACAGGTTGTCCAGAGAAGTTGTGGACTCCCCATGCATTGGAGTGTTCAAGATCAGGTTGGATGGGGCTCTGAGTAACCTGGTCTAATGAAAGATGTCCCTGCCCATAGTAGAGGTCAGAACTAGATGATCTTTAAGGTCACTTCCAATCCAAAAGCTTCTACAATTCTATGAAAACCAAAGTTAGAAGATTTTAGAGAAAGCTCAATAGGACATATGATTTAGAGATTGTACCACATTAACACACTTTGTCACTTCCTTTTCTCCTGTATTACCTGGGAGACCTTACCTCTCCTTGTAAGGTAAAATGGACAATTCTTAAATGGTAATTTACTTTGAATATGCTTGATACTATAGAAAAAATCACAGCAGGAATTTCTGAGAACCACTAGACTAGAAACCATGCTTTGCTCCCAGCCCTCTGTGCCTAGTGTGCTTCAAGCTCACTGCTTTTTGTTTTGATAGTAGCGTAAGGACTCATCTGTCTCCTGAGAGGTGCAGTAAGAGAGATTTAGAAAGGAAGATTCTGATTACCTAGGGCTTCAAAGACTGAATGGAGTAGCACTAACAGCCAAACAGTTTGTCTTCAAAGTCTAATTCATTCCAAGTACAATAATTTCATCTGAATTACAAAATTAAATTCTTGCACATAGTTTGTATTCTTATATCAGTAGTTCTTTCCAAAATAGGTCAAGAAGATTCTCTTAGGATTGCACTTGCTCCTTGATTGAGGTTGGAAAAGAAATGATAACACATCAGTAAGACAGAAATAAATAAAAATGAGAAACTAAGGAAGTTCTCCCTTTCCATGGCCTCATGTCCAAATTTAAGAAGACCATTTCAAATTTGTTGAGAATTTGAATTGCTCAGACCAACAGCATTTGTAATCATTCAACAGTCAATAATTCTGTGAATCTGTGGTGTGAGTGGCTGAAGTCAATTGAAGAGCACTGAACAGCCACATGAATAAAAAATCAATCAAGTGATAGCCACAGGTTTCACATACTCTTCACTGCTTACTATTTTGAAAAACACTTGGCTGACACTATACAGTATTATGAACTCATAAGGGAAATATTGGAAACAGTAGTATATTGAGTACCTCTGGAGAGCCCGACTAATGCTATGTTGTATTGCGTTAATGTATCACTTATTATTATTTTGTACTGATGTATCACGTGGTTTGTTCTGTGCACCCCTCTGGATGCTGTAGTAGTTTCTCCTCCCTTCCTCAGGTTAAGTCCCTCCTCTTACCAGTCCCAACAATTGTCTTCCATTGGCTTTGGTTCCCTTCCTCCACCCCCCTCCCTCAGAGTTTAAAAATCCCTCTTCTCAGCTGCTCAGCCTCTTTCTCCTCATCTCTTTCTCCTCATCTTTCTCCCTGCTCTTTCTCCTCGTCTCTTTCTCCTCACCTTAACCCCTCCTCTTTCTCCTCTCTTTCTCCTTGTGGCCTTTCTCTCTCTTTCTTTCTCTCCTTCTTGCCCCCTTCTCCCCTCCCCTCCCCCAGGATCTGTTCACTATTAAATTTGTGGACGTGTTTCCGGGAAGAGAGAACGCCTCTCGATCTATTATTTTGTGTCCATGTTGATTTGCTGGGGGTTTTGAGCTAGCCAAGCCACCCCCTACAGAGCAAATACAACAATGCTAGAAGGACTTTTATTTAGAAAGTTGATCTGTATTTTCTAGCTGATAACCATGTTCTACCTCTGGGCTTCTTCTTTCCAAAGCTGCTGTGGAAGACAATTGATGTAGTGTAGTGCATTTTTCTGAAGAGACTGATTTCAGCAAGAAACCCCTACAGCAACTGTAATTCTGGGATTAGTGTGGGAATGGAAGACTAGGAAGCATCTTCGCCATTCAGTAATGTCTGTTTGTGATCCAAGGAATTGCAGCCATACCTTAAACTCACTCCCAAATACAAATCCAAGCAGGATGACAACAGTTTTTGGTACATCAATATAAGAACTTCAAACTATTAGAGTGTGTCCAGTGGAAGACTGATAAGGTGGAGAAAGGTGTCAAAGGCAAGACTTAGGAGAAGTGCCTTCTATTTTAGAAAATTCATTAATTTCTTATTCTAATGTTGCATTCCTAGTAAATAATCTTCCTACATATTTAGTTTTCCAATGCAATTTCCCTGTTACTTTACTACAATTTCCCTTTTAATTTACTACAATTTCCCTTTTCCCTTTCATTGTACCTGCCTACAATTAAATTTTAATCAGCATAAAGAACATCCATTGGAAAAATGGAAGGGAAAATGAAAGTAAAGAGCAGAAATGTCTCAACATTTATGCAGACATTTGTGTTAATCATCTGCAAGTACAGTCAAGATACTTATAGGTAGGATGCTTGTCACATAATTTCCAGATTATTTGAATAAAGAAGAAATTATTAGTTATAAATCCTAAAGGTACCCTTCTGGCATTCAGAAACATATTCACACTTCCTTTACCAAAGATACTGAATATAGACATATAGGGAAAAATAAAATTATACAAAATGAAGTGATATTATTGGTCAAAATAGGGACAAAATTTTGTGCATTCTACCCTTCAGATCTTAAAAGCCAGCCTCAACTCATATGTAGATTTGGAATAAAATCTCATGTTTAACTATTATACCATTGCATTTACATGAAGAACTTGCTAATTTTTCTAATGGCATCAACTGTCATTCTGCAAGCCATGCCACATCCTGAGACCATAACAATTAAGTGAAGCATTACTTAATATCTTACTGGAATTTGTCACTTAACACTTTCTTTGCATTTATGACTCCATTATCAATTGTCAGCATTTTCATTATTAATTAATTATTATAATTTAATTAAAATCTATTAATTGGTTTATAAGCTTTACTTGTTCACCTAATTAATAAACTTTTGCTTTATACATTGCTTCTCTGCATCACTATTTTATGAATCAATTTTAAATATTATTGATCAATTATAATATTTTCCCAGAGGACTTGATTGCTACAACACTGTCAGTTACAAATGTTTTTCCTTCCAGTCATTAACTTTTATCCTTGAAATACATTTTTTGTCCCAAATTTAGATCTTTCAGATTCTTCCATTATTCATTAACGTTATTCCTATTGAAACAAGGAATCACACCCACAAGATTTGCTTCCACCAATCTCACTTGAAGTACTCCTCTACAAGATAGTCCTCAGCCTACCCCAGCTAATAAAGATTTTTCTTCTCGACTACATTTCTGAAAAACATCTTTTCCCTCCTGAATGACCTATTTCTGAGATATGCACTGCTGGCTTCTCAGTCTAGTTATTTTTTTAATTATATCCTTTTAAACCATGGAAATATGTGCAGGATGTCTGAAGTTTTGGGACCATCTCTACAGGAAACACATCAAACTATTACAATTTGTTCAGGGGAGGACAGACAAGGTGGAGAAAGATATCAAGGGCAAGATTTAGGACAAGACTCTGAGGCCCCCTGGCTTGCTCTTGTTTAATCAAAACATTTTTAATTTTCTAAATGTGGGATAAATATTAAGATATTTATTTCAATATATCCTCAACAAATGTTTTATTTTGAACAAAACACTGATCTAGATTTCTGGGGTAGAAATCAAAATCCGCATCTGCAGGTCAACAGATGTTCATGTAGTAAGACTAACAGAATTTTAAGTAAGCAAATAGCAAGTCTTCACCAACCAGATCAGGCAGAACTAGGCATTTTAAGGAAAAGGCACTGAATTTTCAGCCTTCAAATCATTGCAATATGTTCCTGTCTTTAACTTTTAAAGTTTTAAGAATAGAAAAGCAATTATCTGACTTTGGAATGAGTTTATTTTTTTCTTTTTTTCAAAATGCTGAACAGATTCTTGTTTATTCTTTTGTTTAGCCAATAAAAAATTCATATTTTCACAATGGTTTATGAATCAATTTACTGATTACTTTAAAAATTATCATTAGAACAATTATAAAGTCATTAATAGTAAAATTATGCCTTTATTGTCAGCATGACTTTCTCAAAACATTGGAAGGTTTTCCATTAAATATCCTGTACTTATCATTCATTTTATCACATTTGAGTAGCAATCCTCCTCCCCTCTCAAATCTTAAAATCAGAAAGCAGGAAAATTTAAGAGATACAGTTGAATCCACTGTGAATTCACAATTGCATCTTATGAAATAGGAAATAAATGTGCTACTCCAATAGCCTGAAAAAATTGTTTGAAGCAGTGCATTGAACTCAGCTTTTCTATTCATGGCAAAATTGCAACTGAAATAGTTTGTCTTTATGCAAATTTTCTAGTCAGAACAGTCAACTATGGTGGTATCCATAACCAATAATAAAAATGTTACTCAGAAGTCTCGGGCTCCCATTGTAAAATATATGACTAGAAATCATAACCAGTCTTTCACGTTTGACTAAATGAATCATACTATGAAAAAGTATGTAAGGAAAAGAGTACCCAAGAAGGATTTAGTCTCAATAAATGAGCAGAAGTTACTTTCACTAATAGAGCAACAAAAGCAAGAAGAGCTGCAAAAATTAGTTTCCAGACATAGCACTTGAAAATCCTTCACAACAAAAGCTCTCAATCTGGGTTTGAAATACTGTGTCCTTCCCCCCTCCAACAGCTGTTGGCCTCACGAAATTTTAAAATACTTGCCAAAACACTAGAGGGAGGATTGTGGGTTTTGTTTGCTTTTAATACCCCTGTTGTGTAAACTATTGTTGATAGCCTTGTTAAAAAAAACATTTAAAGAGTACTATGCCTCTTCTTTTAAAGAGCTTTTCTAGCATGAAGGTTGTATATAGCACAGATATTTTATCTCACTGAAGTCTATGTCAGCAGACATCAACAGCATCTGATTTCAGCAGAATCAGAGTGAAAACCAACGGATTGTATCTGGAGCATGAAAAGATTGTGTGAACTTTTTCCCTTTTCAAAAAAACACCACTTACCCTATCCACAAGTTAATAGAAAAAATATTAGACAGGCATTTATTTTGTTCTTTCATTCTTCTTTTCATTCCTCCTTTTGGTTTTTTTTTTCTCATTCTATCATTCCTTCATTAATTCTTTTATTTTTCTCGTTCTGTCATTCTATCATTCATTCTTCCTTTTATCGTTCATTTTATCGTTCTTTTGTTCATTTTCTCGTTCTTTTGTTCGTTCTTTTGTTCATTTTCTTGTTCTTTGTTATTTCATTCTTTTGTTCATTTTCTTATTCCTTCATTCTTCCTTTCGTTCATTATTTTGTTCACTTTCCCATTCTTTAATATTTTCTTTCGTTAAATTTTTGTTCTATCATTATTCCGTATATTTTTTTGTCCTTTCATCCATTCCTTTATTCATTTTCTCATTCTTTGGTTCTTCCTTCTATTTGATCATTTTCCCATTCTTTCATTCTTTCCTTAGTTCTTTTTTCATTTTCTCATTCATTTTTACTTTCATTAGTTCTTTTGTTCATTTTCTCATTCTTTCGTTATTTCACTTGTACTTTTTTCATTTTCTCATTCATTCTGTCCTTTCATTCATTTATTCATTCTATCATTTATTCTTTTGACCATATTCTAGATTTTTCATTCTGTCATTAGTTCTTTTGATAATATCCTTGTTCTTTTATTTATTTTTTCATTCTTTTTTCATTCTTTCATTCTTTCATTCATTCTTCTGTACATTTTCTCGTTCATTAACAATTTCATTCATTCTTTTGTTCGTTTTCTCATTCTTTCATGCTTTCATTTATTCTTTACTCGTTCTTTCATTCCTTCGTCCTTTCTTACATCCATATTATCATTCATTTGTTCTTTCAATCGTACCTATGTTCGTTTCCCATTCTTTAATTCTAGGTTTCAATAATTATTTTCACTCTTTCGTTCTTCTTTGAATTCAGTATATTGTTCATTTTCTCGTTCTGTCGATCTTACATTCGTTCATTTGCGAAAATTCTCATTCTGTCATTCTTCCTTTCATTCGTTCTTTTGCCAGTTCTGTCATTCTGTCGTTCGTTACCTTCCCATTTTCTCGTACTCGCATTGATTCATTCTTTCATTTGCCCATTTTCTCGTTCTGTCGTTCTTTTTCCATTCGTTCTTTTTTTTCATTTTCTCGTTCTGTCGTTCTTTTTTCATTCGTTCTTTTGCCCATTTTCTCGTTCTGTCGTTCTTTTTTCATTCGTTCTTTTGCCCATTTTCTCCTTCTGTCGTTCTTTTTTTCATTCGTTCTTTTGCCCATTTTCTCGTTCTGTTGTTCTTTTTTCATTCGTTCTTTTTTTCATTTTCTCCTTCTGTCGTTCTTTTTTCATTCGTTCTTTTGCCCATTTTCTCCTTCTGTCGTTCTTTTTTCATTCGT
>JAWWMU010000106.1:76479657-76499956 GCA_035048155.1 Cinnycerthia olivascens
TTTTCATTCGTTCTTTTGCCCATTTTCTCGTTCTGTCAGTCTTTTTTCATTCGTTCTTTTGCCCATTTTCTCGTTCTATTGTTCTTTTTTCATTCGTTCTTTTGCCCATTTTCTCCTTCTGTCTTTCATTTTCATTCGTTCTTTTTCCCATTTTCTCGTTCTCTCGTTCTTTTTTCATTCGTTCTTTTTTTTCATTTTCTCGTTGTGTCGTTCTTTTTTCATTCATTCTTTTTTTCCTTTTCTCGATCTGTCGTTCTTTTTTTCATTTGTTTTTTGCCCGTTTTCTCGTTCTGTCGTTCTTTTTTCATTCGTTCTTTTTCTCGTTCTCTCGTTCTCTCGTTCTTTTTTTATTCGTTCTTTTTTTTCATTTTCTCGTTCTGTCGTTCATTTTCATTCGTTCTTTTTTTTATTTTCTCGTTCTTCCGTTCTTTTTTCCTTTGTTCTTTTTTCTTTTTCGCATTCTGTCGTTGTCTTCATTCGTTCCTTTTTCATTTTCTCGTTCTATCGTTCTTTTTATTCATGCTTTTTGCCCATTTTGTTGTTCTGTCGTTCTTTTCATTCGTTTTTTCGCTCATTTTCTAGGACTGTCGTTCTCTTCATCCGGTCTTTTTCTCATTTTCTCTCTGTCGTTCTTTTATTCGTTCTTTTCACACATTTTCTCGTTCTGTCATTCTTTTCATTTTTTGTTTTTGCTCATTTTCTTTTTCTGTCCTTTTTTTCTTTCGTTCTTTTTTCATTTTCTCGTTCTGTCTTCTTTTCAAACTTTCTTTTTTCATTTTCTCTTACTGTCGTTCTCTTCATTTGTTCTTTTTTTCGTTTTCTCGTTCTTTCATTTTTTTCATTTGTTCTATTTTCATTTTTTCATTCTGTTGTTCTTCCATTCGCTATTTTATTCATTTTGTTTTTCTTTTTTCTTTCATTCATTCTGCTTTCATTTTCTCTTTTCATTCTTTCTTTCATTTTTTTCATTTTTTCTTTTTATTTTCTTCTTCTTTCATTTTTTCTTTCGTTCTTTCTTTCATTCTTTCGTTTTTTCATTCATTCTTTTTTTCACCAAATTCATTTTGAGACACCTTTTTCTCAGACAGGTTTTACATTACACAAATTCCAATCTGAGAGATTGGAGTTCATAGGAGGACTTAAATGCATCCCTACAAATAGTATAAAGACCTGGAAATTGAAACTTTCACTACTCTCTCTAATTCGTCATTACTGTTGCAAAAATTCATTTACTTTCACCAAAAAAAAAAAAAAAAGTGCTTGTTTGTAGTAAAGAAATACTGAATCTCTTAGGGAAACCCTATACTTTGTAAATGTAGAACTTGGAAGGTCCTTAGACGTACTAGAACTTTGGGACATCATTAAAAGTTTATGTCTTTTGATATTATAATGCTGCATTAGACAAACATTTATATTATTCCAGTATTTTCTACTCAATATCATTTTCTTCAGAAACCTGTCTCTATAGGAGATTTATCTAAATCATAATCCTCTAGACATTTAGGGAAAAAAATTGCTCCTTTGCTCTACTCTAATTGCTCCTGACATTTTTGGTAAAAAAGTAAAAAATACCCTGTTTCTACTTGATAATCATGTAGTGCAAGACAATGTACAAAATACTGAAGTAATTTCAAACACAAACAGCTGGCATCATTATTCTGCTATTAGAGATACTTTTGGAGGTTACAGTTATTCTTGCATTTTTAATTATGTTATATAGATACTTTATTAGAACTACGTGGCACTAGAGATAAGAGTGCCAAATAAATATTCCAAATTCTATGAAATTGTTGACTCAGGCATGCTGTCATCATTTAGTGAGCTACCATTGTCTGAAGAAACAGTGAAATATGACAGAAAGTACTTTCTATAAAAAAACACACATGAAGATCACTTAGCATACTGGTGGATCTCCATTCACTCTAATGCAGTTGAACAGTGAGATACTGGGAATAAATATGCTATAAACCATTCTCTGTGTTCACTCTGTATACAGGAAGATGAAATCACAGCATGAATTTTGACTTTAGTGTCATACTGGCTTTCCATGACACAGCTATACACTCCTCTGCCTCAGAGAGTAGACATGCTGCAGGAAAACCTCCCTAGTCAAATTAAACCTTAAGCTTTTGACTTGACTGAAATTTTTGGTGTAAACATTACCAAGGACTATCAAAGCCACGGTTACTTTTGATTTAAACACCTGCGTATTCTCATTCTGACAACATCAAAGGCTAAACAACAAACAGACTATATCCCAAACCTTGCAACAGAAGACTGATTGTTCTGAAACTTAACACATTGTCCTTTGCAGGATAGAATTCTTTTCTGCCTACATTTTATAGCACTTAAGTGCTTTTATCCACCAGTATAGGCAGTTTCCCTTCCTTCAGTTTCTCACAGAACAATGCAAATGAATTAAATACAAGTTCCATTTAAGTATAAAGTGAAGGTAAAAAGGCAGGTAGGATATCTTGGAGTACAACAGAGTAGTTATAGCAACCATGTGGTCTATATATATATATCAATCAGTTAAAAGAATACTTTTGATAAATGAAAGTAAGATCTTTCCCCTGGATGATGAAGAAGAGAAGCTTAGAATTTTTATCTTCATAATGTTCAGTAGGCAACTCGTTTAACAGAGTTAAAATTCAACACAGCCAGTAATCTGCCTTCAGTTTTGTGATTTCTTTTGAAACCCATATAGCAAGTTCTGAGCATCTGCAGTGTGCTTTAATCACAGAAAGTAAAACCACTTGTCGAGACTGATGCCTCCCAGACCACTGACATTCTTGGTCTCATTGTGCAACTTAAAAAACACAGTAGATTTTTCTTTTGAAGAAAAGATTGCAGTTTAAGCAATTCTTTGTTAAGTTCACAAAAGCAGCTTAACCACAAACCTCCCTGTTGATTAGCAAGAGTTGGGAGGGGGAAAATATTTTAGGATTTATTCTATTGCAAGAAAAATGAATACTGAAAACACAGTAATTGTGGACAGTATCATTTCTGAACACAAAAGTTTTATGTCTGTCTTTTACCGCACTCTGAATTTCATTGAACGATTTAAAAGTTCGGATTTGATGATCTCAGAGGTCTTTTCCAACCATAATTGATTTTCTGCTATTCTGTAAAACATGATTGTCCAAAATGTAATGTCAGGATCAGACTAGATTTCTGGAGCTTAAAGACATTTCTTCTTCCAAGAAGGTTTCAGAAGATGCAATTCTTTTAATATCTATATGGCAGGCCTTTCTAAGGGTACAAAGCAATCTTGCCGTTCTCTTTGAACTTTCCCTTCTTCTGGCAACCAAAAAAGCATCAGGCTGGAAGTTCTATAGGGAGTCAGTCCATCTCCTTTTTCTGAGGTTTTTTATAGCACAAATTAAGGAAGTTTGATCTAGGCCAAAGCTTTGAAAATTTATCTGAACCTAATTTAAATGTCCTAGGAATACACCATGGAAGGCAAATTTCATGAAAATCAAGTCACTTCATCCTTTTCTTCTAGCTAAAAATGCAAAAAAATATCTCAACAATGCCTCCTAAAACAAAAAAATAAACAAGCAAACTTCAAAACCAAACAAAAAACAAAAACAAAAAACCTCACAGGCATAAAACCCAACCAACCAAACAACAAAAAATGAAAAAAAGCCTCAAATAAACATTTAGAAACCAACAAAAAGAACCTCAAAGCAGTATCCAAATGTATATACTACTTGATGCTGTGGTTTAGGAATGATATTTCCCAAGTCAGTGTTTCCACTGAAACACTCCATGCTCACATACTCACTTCTCCCTCCCCATTCCACTTTCCCTGTGGAAAAGGGATTCTCTCTACCTCTAATTCTTTCTCTTCCCTGGAGAGGAGAATTAGAGGTACAAAAGGTACAGAGGTTGATGAGAACAATCTACTGGAAACAGCAATGAGATAGGAAAACAAGCAGTAGCAGCAACAATATTAATACCAAAGTGTACGAGAGTTGAATGATTCATTCAATAGAAGCCACCACAGAGAAACCCCTGATCATACCCAGCTGTGCTGCCGTGTTCTGTGACCAGCAAGGGACTCCTTTCCCCACCCCTGAAAAATGAAGTGAGTGATACAGAATAATCGCTGTGTCCTGGCCATGCCCATCCTGTTTTCTGAGGATTGCTTTTTGACAGAAAACTTTTAGTCCCATAAAGACAGTAAAGCACTGGCTTGAGCTGACCTTGCTATGCTGGTTTTGTTACAAGATGAGCTCCTGCAACCTCCCAACTTCTGCCGAGGGCCATCACTGCACTTATTACAGCTCAGATGGTCACACCACAGACAAGGTTTCATCACTGATGGAATACTGGCAGCAGCACCTCTGATACTTTAAATTATTTAATGGCTGCATCGTGTTTTTATTTTTAATTCACCTATCACACTCAGGTCTGTTTTCTTTAACTTCAGGGTATAAATTCCAGATAGCAGAAATTCCAAAATTAGTTTTTGCATTAGTGTCTTGAGTCTTTTGTACCCTTAATTACCACCTACCTTCTGTTACTGTCCTAGAGTTCACCTGAGACACACTATACACTAACAAGTTTTGTAACATGCAAAGTAAATAACAAAGTGAATACGAGGAGAGAACGTTTAAAATATGGCAGCAAATTCATGCCGATGAACTCTTCCTTCAAAAAAACTCTTGGTGACCTTTTCTATTTTTTTTTCATTTTTATGACATCTCATGAGGTGTTGCATCAGTTGATTAGAGTTCTTGCTTTATTTCCTACTCCCCCGACCACTTATGTTGGCATGACCTACACTCAATAAACCTGTACTAAAGTTGGATCTTATTTTCCCTTTACCTTCAAAATTTTTCTAAATTTAAGGTCAATGTATCCTCTGTAACAATAGTAGCATCCCAGTATTACAATAAAGCCTGTCAGTGTTAAGTTTCATTGCATGCAAAGATAAAAAATTAAATAAATAACCAGACAGTTCTGGAAAACCACAATGTGGATCCTATTTCTACAGCTTTAGAAAGACATCTGGCATTTCATAAAATAAAAAATTCTGAGTTTATTTCACCAGGAAATCCTGCTGTTTCAGGCTCATAAATAAACAGTCTCTTGAGATCTCCTCCACTGCCCTTTTTAAAACATTCTGAATTCCAGAGTTACATTTTCAAAATTTAATAAGCAAAAAAACTGTCTTAGTACTATAGAGTATTAAGAAAAAACTGTTATATGTGAAGTGTATTACTCATTTATTATTGACAACAAAAATGAACAAAAAATTACTTATAATACACATGGTTATATATGCAACTAAATAGATTTGCAGAGTTAGTTACTGCTTACTTTCAAAGAATTCTGTTTTTCTTATTATTTTTTTTGCTTTATGGTAACCATTTTCTTGTTGCTTCCATATAGACCTCAAGTAACACCATGAGATCTGATTTCCTGCAGTGCTTACGAGTTAGGGAAACTAAGAACTGGTATGGTCTGGTTTTGTTCCCTGCTGACAACCAGCTCCTGCCGTTCTGTATGAAATGAATACAGCTGATGAAGCTGTTTCTAAACCACTCTTTTCCACAAAAATAAAAAAAATATTCCTCACTATTCAACTGTGGGATTTCTCAGAGTTTGGAAATGGTGAACAAATTCTCTGTTGCACATAATATAGTTGAACAGAACAAATATGTAATGAATATACAGAGACAAGTTAGGACATGGATTTTTAAATACTTCTGCATATGCAAAACAAACACACACACAAAAACAACTGAGGAGAGAGAAGAACTGAAGATTTAGGGCTTTAGTGCTTTATTTGAAAAAGAGAGTATACGTCACGTGGAAAGAAGTCACTTTCAGGTAAGATACTGATGTAATTCTGAAAACATTCATCAGATATATCCTTTTTACAGTCACTTCCTTTTGATTGTTACCCAGTCCAGAAATGAAAGTGCCAGGCAAGGCAGAGAGGTAATATTTTTATGATATCATCTGCTACTCACAAGTTTTTTAGTGGCAGATATTTCTTTAGAGTTCCTTCTTCACACTATTTCTAATTCCTATTAATGAGCTCCAGATGGCTCCCTACAAGTATCATCGAGGTACCAGGACAATGCATGCTGCCTCAGTAGGAAGTTAAGCTTCAATTAATTGTTAGAGGATTTTCAGTTATGAAGTCGCAACACCTCTTTAATTCAAAATATAGTCCCAAATCTTTCTGGGATAGCTTTGTTATTGTTGTTGTTGGGTTTTTTTGTTTTTTTCAATGACTGTCTATAAAAGAGCAATCACTAATAAGAAACTGATTTTCCATTTCCTAGAAGATCTTTTGTAAAAGATGAAAGGACAAAGTATTTAAATTCAAACTTCTTTTTGCTCAAACCAATCAACCCTAGCATGTTTAAGACCCTGTCTTGCACTCTAGAAACCTGTCCAGAAAAATCAGCCAACTAGAATAAGGCAAATCCAAATCCAATTTCATTCTTGTGAGAAACTGAGTTGTACTTCCCCAAGAAAAATAGTGTTCAGCCATTTGTTCTGCTGCTGCAGAAGCTCGTTTGTTTTTTTTTCCTCTGATTATTTTACTGAGGAACTGTCGATAAGAAAACGGCCTCAATATCAATTATCTTCTGTAAAAATGTTTAAGACAGCCTTGAGAAAGACTCAGCTTTCCAAATTCATCAACCTTAGCAAAAGAGAATTAGAACCTTTAACAGCCTGTCAATCCTGCAATTTTCAGATGACTCACAGAACTGTGCTGTCTTAAACCTTCGTGAAATCTACTGAAGAACCTACTTCATCTGTTTAATTCTGAATCTGTGTACTTCTGAAACACAAAGATTTAAAGATCTACCATATATATAAAAAAACATGGAGGCAGAAGTTGCTCTTTCAGCTCTTGGACTTAGAAGAACAGCTCTGCAGTTTTGTGAGTCCTGTTAAACACTGCCTGATAGGAAATGTTTTGCAGGGCAAAATTCACACACTTAGAAATTCAAGCATGTTGTTCTTCCCCATTCATGTAGCTATAGTAATTAAAGTGTGACTAAATAAGAGGAGAGTCATTTACCCCAGTCCTCACCCCTCACCTTAACTACTGAACATAAATTTAAGGACTACATTTTATTGAAAACATGCCGTGCTAATCATAACAAATCCCTTAATGTTCTACTTTTCCACTGACTTTACCAAAATTTGTTTTCCAGAGGATAATTTTTTAAAAAGTCAGTATTTGTTTTCTTGTTTGTAGGAGTCCATTCACAATGGCTATTCTAGACCTGAGGGAGTGTCTGTTGTTAAGCTTCCATAAGATCTAAATGCAGCATAAAAAGATGTAAGTGATGTTTCCTGACACACCAATATATGTTGTCTTTTCAATTACATGCAGCTTGAGAGCCTTGCAACTCAGCCATCAGGCACCCAGAACACCATAGTTCATATAAAGTTCATGCTTTCTAATTCCTCAAAAGCCTCAAACTACCAAAGTAAAATAAAAGCAACTCAGATATGGCCATACTTCATTAAATAACCACACGATACTGTCAACATGTTCCTGTCTTCTTTTTTTCATTTATGATGCCTTGTTTGCCCTGGCTTGCTGCATTTTGAAGAGTAAGTTCTTTAGAGAGAAAAAAATATCCCTTAGCTTGCCAGCTCCAGTGCCCAGCTTCCCTGGTTAGCATCCAAAGAGAATCAAAAATAAAATAAAAAACCAATTAAAATCGCTATTTTTATGGCCTGCATATAAGTTTCTATGAATTTTTTTCAAATTAGATGTGGAAGGATTTCAGTGTTTTTTACAAAAGGAAAAGATTCTAGTTTTCAAACATTACTTAGTGCAGGACAGTATTCCAGTGAAAGCAGATAGTCTGCAGCTTTCTCTCTATGTCAAGAAAGCATTTTCCTCCTGTGTAATCTTTGCCACAAGCTGGACATGTAAAATATTGTGCTACCCTTCTATTCCAAGAATTTTACCTCCTGCAACATATTAGCTGAGATAGATACATGTTTTTGTTGTTTTTTTTTCCTTGGAAAAAATGCTATAATCATTGACATAAGCAAGATAGTTCATAGTAGAAGTGAGTAATACATATCTAACACTATTTTATTAAAGAATTTTAATATTTAGAAAGCAACTGAAATTAGAACAGGACAAACAGCAAAATAGGATCTTCATTTTTCTAAATTCTTAATTACAAATAAACCTAAACACCTACCATGTGGCATATCCTGGTTCTCAGAAAGATTGCTTGGCAAAGGCTCTAGAAGGCAGAAGCAGTCTGGTAGACAGTCTGAAAAGAAGGAAGATGGTCAAACTGCCAGGACACCCTCCTGGACTTTGGCTTCTGGGACCTTCTGGTTCAGCTGTGACAGTGAAAAGGAAGTTTGTCAACTTGTTTCCCATATCCACAGTCCCCTCAAATAATATCAACCTTAACAAAGGACAGACAATCCCCATGAAGGATCTTTTTCATTTATAAAACATTTTCTTTATGTTTTCTGTGAATTGATAGATTTGCATACGTGAAATTCTTTACATTCCTGCATAGTGCGTGAATGATGACGTTCATAGGTTGTGCTAGATAGATGACTTCTGCTTCCAAAAATCAGTCAAAACCATCCGTGGCTCACAAATGTGAATTTTAGGCAAATGATACATAGTACTTCATGGGAGCTTTAAGTTTTCATAGATATTAACAACACAATTTGAAATGAAAGTCAGCAAATAAATGTAGTCTAAATCACAGATCATTAACATTTCTTTTTGAAGGCTAGTCTAAGGGAAATAGTGATGAATAGAAATCAATTGTTAATTTCAGTCAGATTTCACACACTCACCAAGAAGGAACCATTAAATATGTCACCAGGACTGTATTTATCTCAAATTCAATTAATTTACTTAATCAACCATGATATCTCAGTGATCTCCCTCTATCAAATTCCTCTTTTAGCAATAATTCCAGACTTTATTTTATACTCCTGACATCATATAATCACATCAGTACAGTATACTGATCTAAATCAATCATCCACTGAGTTAAAAAAAGGTACAGATATTTTGAAGTGAGTAATGTTCCTCTGCTCAAAAGAGGAATTATAAATTCTGACAATAAAATTATTTGCCTCATCTTTGTGCATTGTATTTCTCATCTCTGGTGTCAATATTTTCCACATGTCTAGACAGACAAAATCGTAGTTCTATACAATATAAACTTTTTAAGTCAGTTACCACTTCACAGCAAAACCTTGTTCCAAATCTCAGGCAAGAGGCATCATAATAGTTCATGCTTTTTGCTAACAAAAGTTCTTTCAGCTAGTACAAAATAAATCTGACAGGGAAAGGGATTTTACAAGTGCTGACCCACATCACAAACCTACGTGTTCAATATTCCATCTTTCAACAGGCTTGGAACAGAATTACATATAAATCAGATGTCCTATCAAACTTTAATTAGTTCGGTCAAAATATTAATCACAGGCAGCTGCTGCTCAAAACCAAGTTTTCCCAAATCATATTCTTTTCAGGAGGAGTTTATTTTTCTAAGAAATCTTATGTATGGTAGGTGAGTGTAATAGACTGCTTGATTAACCACAGTGCATGATTTTTTTGTCTAGTCAGGTTTGGAGAGTTTAGGGGTCACTGTCTGGGCTTCTCAGATATGTCATATCTCAATGTCTGATGTCTACTGACCTAAATGAACTTTTAAAATTGAAAATAAGTGTTTATTACTAAATCTCTTTATCTTTTTAAAGTGTGAGCATTCTAATTTCATATAATTGTGTAGCTTATTTCCAGAGTTACATTAAATCATAAATATAATTAGTTTTATTTAGGTTTTATATTTAAAAAAAAAAAAAAGATGGACACATCTCAACTGGTATTTCACAGACTGTTAAGGTGTGGGGGGGAGAACACATGCTAAAACCAAAGCAGATTCTTTGCTGGGAAAAATGTTTACAGTTTCCTTCTTAACAGCACCTAAATCTAGGAGGTTAGAGTCATCATCTTTAAAGCTATGTATCACCATTTCTATAACACACTCCACTTATGTTGTTTAAAGGTTGGAATGAAAACAAACAAACTGGTTCTATCTTGCTCTTACAAGCTTTTGCCATCACATGTCTTTTCATGCCATAACGAAATCTTCTTTTTTCGGTTGCTACCAACAAGAAACTGCCTATGCAAATGAAGAATTGGAAGCATGTTAATATCAGGGACTGAAAGAAATGAAACAGGTATTGCAGGAAGAAACAGTGTTCAAGAATGATACAATAATTATTATTTGCATGAAGATTAATGAACAATAATGTATGTCATAGGGCATATACAGAGTAAAAAAATAATTTTTGGATTACAAAAAGAAATTCATAATTTTCCCAGAAGTTCATGTATTTAGTTAATAGTTGCCTGGGTAGCCAATCTCATGCTATAATTACATCTAGCTAAATCTTGCCCAACATAATTGCTTTGACAGTCAGTTTCATAATTTCTTATTTCAAAATAGAAATGGAACATGCTTGACTGACCAACAGTCATTATCAAAAATTATGCCACTGTTTAAAATGTTGAATGAACCAGAAGCTATGAATTAGCAAAAGGCTTTTACTTGCCTAAAAATTAAAAATTTCACTACTACCCAAACATCAAATTCATCATGTGAAAAACAATGTTAAAAAAGATGATTTATATAATTTCAAGTTTACTGAGAAAAGCCCCTAAATTAGATGTATCAAAAGGACCAATCAAAACTCTAAAATTACAAAATTTATCTTTAATACATTATCTGAATAAATAAATTAAGAAAGACAAGAAAAAAGCATCTTCTGTCAAAAAAAAATAGTGACATAAATGTGCTTATTGAGGTTTTGTTTTGCCAGCTGATGAAACTGAGAAAGCTAGGAAGCATTTAAGTTGTCACATTTGTGGACAGGATCTTAGATATTTGAACTGTTAGTTGTCTAGGGCACCATTAAAGTCTACACAGTCAGAGCATCTGCTCCCTGAACTACTTCTGCTATTATAACTGCAAAATGCAAAAAGGTCCTCCAACACACAAAAATGAAATTCAGGCGCTTATAGCCAGCAAGAAAAATGTCCAAAGGCTAACATTTGGCAAAATGACAGGGTTTTTCAGGGAAAAATTTATATTGGGGTTTTTTTTGGTTGGGTTTGTTGTTGTTGTCTTTGAGTTTTTTGGTTGTTTGGTTGTTTTTCTTTTCCTAAGAATTCCCCAGAAAAACAAGTCTATATCAGTCATCTTCTTCAGTATCATTTCTTGTGCAAGATTGTGAAGTGCTAGTATCTCACTACAAGAAATCTCTTTTTGGCAGTGGAGAAAGATCAGCATTTACTGCTCTAGTTTTGAATGAAGCAGCTTTTCTCTCTTTCATTAGGAAAGTGCCTGTATTTAGGGTAAAAATGTTAGGAATTCTACTGTTAGAAAGTTGTTCCAGTTGAGCGACTTAGTCATCCCATATCAGAACGCTCAAACTGCAGCTTGAAACAGCTGCTCACCTCTTCTATAGGGCTATTACTACCATGGAAATGTCTTTTCTTCTGATTCTCTGGTTAATAGATATTTACAGGATTGACCTGAAGAAACACCTAATAAATCAGGAGTCCGTGTACCTACAAATGAATCAGCACCTCTTCAGTAAATAAAAGTTTTGGTTCAGGGCTTCCAACAATGTTTTCTCTTACAACAGGTACAATGTTGACTGCTGCAATTCACTGAAAAAAAGGAAACAAGAAAGAAGTATATTCAGTCAGCTTTTTGATAGATAGGAAATGGTAACTTAGGTAGCAATTTAGTCTAGATGTAGATAATTTCTAGATTTATTTCTCTAAACCCATAAATGTTTATTGTGACACAGAAAAGAAGGAGGGATAAGCCTGTGTTTACATTAAGTAGTGACCTTAATGGCTACAGCATCCTACTGCATGAAACTGAAATTTCAAAATAAAACTGATCTGGCCTAAGTATTTAGTCAATAAAAAATATTTTTTCCTAGGCATATTAAATATATTGCACATCTCTAAATCCAGGGGGTTTTTTAAATCTTATTTGATAATCCACTTGCTTTTTTTCATCACTTACATGCAACTCACACATGCATTTACACTTTGGGGAAACATTTTGTCATTTCTCATTTTATAATGGATTAGTGTGCCAAGAAACTTGGAGTACAGATGTTCATTTACTTCTTTGGACAACAAAAGATATAGTGCTATAAATCAGTAATACTAGATTTATTCTATATCCTGACCTATTGAAAACGAGAAGCAGTTAGGAAATTGCTTTTATTTATGTGTTTACTTCCACCTCTGCACAGTCATTGTAACCTATCAGAATGAGGTCAGAGTCTGAACTTTCTGTGCTCTTTGCCATTTAGTTTATATATGTGATTTGGATTCCAGATACTTCAATAAGAGAAAATCAACAGGTCAAGACTTGTCTTATGTTATAAAACAAGCTCTGTTGAAATGAGAATTTAGCAATTACTGAGAATGGAGCAATAAATATTATTTGGATTAAGAATAGCACCTGAATCATCTACTGAAATTCAACTGAGTCAAAGTGAGAAAAAGTCTGGCAAAAAGAATTAGTTTTCTTCAGGCTGATTATTCAGTACAAAAACACCCATGTACAATTGCAGGTCTTTTCTAAACCACCCAAGAATCAATACATAATACAGAAAGGTAATGAAAATATAAAATTGCATATAGATTTGTTAAAGAACTAAGAAGCTGCGCCTACTAGCACAGTTCTCTTCATAATTACTGGACATGCAAGAGCACACATCTAAACTCACCACTGCACACTGCCTCCCTTTCCATCAGTAAGTAAAATTACTAAAGTAAAAATCATATAATGGCTTGGACTGGAAGGGATCTTAAAGATCAACTATTTCCAATCCCCTTGCCATGGACAGGGACACCTTCCACTAGATCAAGTTGGCCAAAATTCTATCCAACCTGGCCTTGAATACTGACAGGGCTGGAACATCCACAGCTTGTCTGGGCAACCTCTTCCAGTGCTTTACCATCCTCAAAGTAAAGAATTTTTTTCCTTCTAGTATAAAACTACTGTCTTTCAGTTTGAAACCATTCCCCTTTGTCCTTTACTTACATGCCCTTATAAAAAAATCTCTCTCCATCTTTTTTGTAGGTTCCCCTCAGGTACTGGAAGGCCACAATAAGGTCACTCACAAACCTTCTCTTTTCCAGGCTTAACAATCCCAATTGTCTCAGCTTTTCCTTACAGGACAGATTTTCTGTCTAATCATCTTGGTGTTCTCCAACATGTCCTGTGCTGGGCTCCCCAGAGCTGGGTGCAGCACTTCAGGTGGGGTCTCACCAGAGCAGTGCAGAGCAGAGCAGAGGGGAAGAATCCCCTCCCTCCCCTTCTGGCCACATTACTCTGGATGCAGCCCAGGACAGATTTGGCTTTCTGGGCTGGGAGTGCACATGGCTGGGTCATGTCCAGCTTCTCATCCATCAGCACCCCCAAGTTCTTCTCATCAGGGCTGTTCTTGAGTTGCTCATCCTTCAGCTTGAGTTGATACTGGGGGCTGCCCCAACCCAGGTGCAGCCCCTTGCACTTGTTCTTGTTAAACTTCATGGAATTCCCATGAGTCCACCTCTTGGGCTTGTCCACCTCCCTCTGGATGCCTAAGGTGCATCAACTGAATCCCTCAGTTTGGTGTCCTCTGCAAACTTGCTGAGACTGTGCTTGATCACTTTGTCATTGTCTGTGTCATTAACAAAGATATTAAATAATATTGGTTCCAATACAGAACCCTGACAGACAGCACTTGCCACTGATGTCCACTGAGACTTTGAGCCATTGACCATTATCCTCTGGATGCAACCATCCAACCAATTCCAAATCCACCAAACAGTCCACCCATTAAATTCATATCCAACTTAGAGAAAAGGGGTGGGTTCATGTCAAAGGCTTTACAGATAAATGACTTTGATAGTCCTTCCCATGTTCACTGATGTAGTCACTCTGTCATAGACGACCACTAGGCTGCTTGCCAAGCCAACTGTCCTGGGTCAGCTCCCTGTCCTCCATGTGCCTTAGCATGTGCAAGGAGGATCTGTTGCATGATATTCCCAAGCAGAGAGAGGAGGTTGACAGGCTGGAGGTCCCCAGGGTCCTCCTTTCTACTCTTTCCAGAGACAGGTTCAAAATTTTTACCTTTGTCCAGTCACCTGGGACTTCAACTGACAGCCATAATTTTTTAAATATCGTAGAGAGTGGATTGACAACTACATGTGCCAGTTCCCTCAGGGCTCTGGGATGCATCTTGTTAATTCACGTAGACTAATCCTTATTTAGAGTGGGAGAGACTTTGCTCCTTCTGCCCCCATCCTGTTGTCCATCCACACAAGAGGTGTGAGAAGAGAGATTGCCATTGAAGACTGAGTCAAAGAAGTTGAGTACCTCAGCCTTCTCCTCACTGATTTTTACCAGTTTGCCAGCATTGTTTATTGGGGGGGATACTCCTTCTTTGAATTTCCTTGTCTGGTTAATGTACCTGTACTTTCATATTATTCTTTGTATCCCTTGTCAGGTTCAATTCTAACTTCATCTTGGCCTTACTCCATCCTTACATATCCAAACTTCATCTCTGTACTCTCCCCAGGCTACTGCCCTTGTTTCCATTGTTTATGCATTTGCTTTTTCAGTTTTGTTTGATCAGCAGTTTCCTACTCAATCATACCAGGTCCTTCTTTCCTTACTCAATTTCTTGTTTCGGGATCTTGCACTACATGGAAGACTTCCTTAAAGACCTACCACCTCTGTTCTGCTCTCTTGTCTCTAAGGGTCGTCTCCCAGGGGATCCTATTGACTATGTCCTTGAAGAGCTGTAAGTTTTCTTTCCTGAAGTTCAGGGACCTAACATTACTCTATACATGATCCATTTCCTTTAGGACTGCAAACTCCACCAATGCATGATCATTGCCATTGAGGATGGCCCCCTTCTTGAAGTGTCTGATTACCTTAGGAAATATTTCCTTAAAATTAAACAAGTGTAGGTAATGAAAGTTGCTGTGATAGAATAAGTACTAACATCCAAATTTTAAATAAAGCACAGGTATTCTAAGATTCATGTCTTTGTCAAATGTACTTCCTCCCCAGCCCTCTCATAATGATTCATTGAAATAAGTTACACAGACAATTTGTGTGTAACTCTTACCTCTATAAAATATTCAGCTGATACAGCATTGATATCAGTGATATCACTGATACAATTAGTGTTGAACCTCTTTATTATATGATGGATACTTTTTTTCCTTGTAATCAACTCTGGAAGCACATAATGAGGTGAACTATGTGGCCCATGTTATTATTGCCAAGCCGTTTAAGTTCCAGACAAGGCACTTGCATTTCTTAATATCCTTAAGAAATACTCTGCAACTCCTAGGATAGTGAAAAGAATTAAATTGTTTTTCAAGGATGATTTTGTTCAGAGTATTTCTACGGCATCAAACATCAAGTTAGACATTTTAAACTGGTCCTCCTCCCATTAGTGGAATCAGACCCCTCTGCCTCCATTGCAGAAATGTCACTAGTGCTGCAAAAAAGGCAAGAAGCCGTTGAGACCTTGATCTTTCTGCCGTACGCTGTGCCCAATACCAAGTTCAGAGACATTCTCCTAATGGGGCACAACAGCTCCATGCTGCCCTTTTTGCAAGGGGTTTTTAAAATGAGGCAGTCTCACACACTGAGACATTTCTCTTGAGAAACTTCATTTCGTGGAATGGGTGCATGAAGAACCCACTGGGGTGGCAACTCATCCATCTAGTTGCATGGTCTGATGCCCATCTCACAAATGTAGGAGTTTCCCCACTAGCTCACCTTTATTGGGGTGCAGCTATAGCATGAACGAAGCCCAAGCACAGAGATAACTCCTCCAAAATAGCCATGATGAAAGGTCATCCTTAAACTTATTCTATGCTATGCTGGCACTAACAATCCATGTCTCATTAGTGTCAAGCATATTTAGTCAGAAGTGTCAAACTGTCACAAGCATTCCTTAGTAAATTCTTACTACCCTGCTAAGTAGCTGTAAATTCAGGCTCATATAGCAGCAACAACTACTGTGTAAGTATTTCTATTAGTGACAACACTGCATGCAAGTCACTGGAAATCATTACTGCAGAAAGCCTTGCCACAGATAATTATTTTGTCCCCTAGCACAGCTGCCAATGCTAATTTCTTTCCTTCTTATTGCTTATAATTTTAAAACATACAAAACTGCAGATGACTTAACAGAAGCTGTTATGTTTACCTGCAGACACTGCTTCACTTAGAAAGCAAACCTACTGAAGAACTATAGAGGGCCAAGTTCCTGTGGAACAACTTCTGTTCTTTTTCTGAGCAAAACCTGGGTTGAACTACCTCAGAAACGAATAAATATGCATTACATAATACAAACCTTCCTAGAAAAGACTTGGATTCTTTGATACAAGTGCTGGAAACACGAATAAGACAAAGGAAAAAGACAACACTACAAGACAGCTCATGGGCAAATTGCTTTTAGCTCTGCCTCAGAGATCTGGTGACAGGATTTTGGTTATGAGAATAAACAAAACTTTTCACAAGTGGTCACTAAAGTCCCTACTTGAATTTCCCTGCCACTGAAACTCTGAGTTTCAGTTTGCTGAAACTATAAATACTGGCCCCTGTATATGAGGTTAGTGGGAGACAGACTTTAAAAGCCAGGAGTGGGATAAAAAGCCAAGTGCTTTAGAAATGGGTAGTCTGGGAGTCTATAGTCTGGAAGCACCACAAAGGCACATAGGAAGAGGCAAGCCAAAAGCTTGCAGTATATCAATGGGTATCTAAAATGTCCATGAACCTGACCTTTTCTGTGTAACATGTATAAGCAGCTTATTTTCCACTAAAAGAAAAATAAATTTGTTTAACCTCAGCCCAATAAGTGGATTTGTACAGCTACTATGCAAGAAAAAAATTAGTAAAAGAATCACACTCAAGCTAAAGCTAGTGTAATTATTTCAGTGCCTATGTGGTATTACAGTGATTAGCCCAGAAAAGAACATGCAAAATTGTCTCACATATCTCCATGTTCAAATTCTGTGACTGAAATAAAGTCTGAGCTATACAGCAAACAACAACAAAATGTGCCTGCTGATTTGCTGAATACACATTACAGCGCCCTGAGCGAAATATAGTAATTATAGCAATAAACATAGAAATCTTACAAGAGTTTGGCAAAAGAGGATTCCATAAACAACTTAATTCTAGTATTCCTCTATGCTTAGCTTTTTTTTCAAGTTCATTTCATGTCAAGAGATTTCCAGCCTGAACAGTAAGCAAACTAAAGGAGGAAAACTTCACCACATTTTCATACCCAGTACCAGAGACTAATGAAGAAACGATCCTTGGAAGAGACAGGGTGACCCAGGAGCCAAGGGACACATTTGCAGGTAGGGCTCTCACTAATAGGACACAGTCCCACACCAGGGCACAGTAACAAGGTATATCTGGACCCCTGGACATGACAAGGAAATACTCCAGCCAATCCCAGGGGCTGTGCAACAGAGCCCAGATAGGAGTAGCAGTAGATGTGGACAAAGACAGGACTGGAGAAAAGCCACCTACTATGTACATCCAAAGTTCACTGAGGAATCAGAGCTGGAGACAAGGCTGTAAGAGATCCAAGTGCATTCAAGAGACAAAGCTGTCCTCCAAACAGGTTCAAGGCCCAGAAAGGAGACAAAACTACTACACTACATAGATATGAAGTCTGTCTGGGAAACTCAGCCAGTGAGGGAGGTCTGAATCCAAAGAAAGCTCATATAAGGCCCAGTTATCTTGGTCTGAGTTCAAAGGGATCCATCCATGGACAGGGCAGGAGGCTCACTGAGCCATTAGGGCAATAAAGGCATCACATCTGACAGGGATTATGAGCAGAGTCAGAACCTTCAAAACCAGCTCTTTTCTTGCTAACAAAGAGTTAATGGATCCATAAATGGAAAAGGTTTTCATCCTGGTTAAATAAATGTGCAGCTCTAGTTATGGTCAGAGCAGCTTTTATATGCACATATGAAAATTGCGCTAGCATGAAAACAGTATGGCACAATTGGAGTGGTTTTTAGCAAAGTGACAAGAGGCACATCCTTTATCTCAAGCATCTGCTGGGTCCTTTGCCTGCCTTTTTAGCATGCTGACTGGTGAAAGCAGAGCAAGTACTGTGGCTGCTCTATAGCTGTGTGCAAGCTGGCTGGCAGCTAACATAGTTAAAAGTCTGTTCAGTTCCTCTGCTACCCCTTAGCTGAGACAGCAGCTTAATTTTTCTCCCTTATATAGTTGATGGTTTTGACTAAGTTTGTGACAATTTGATGTCCTTAAAACCTTTAAAACTGGCACATGGAGAAAAAAAATTGGGGACTAATATGACAGCAGGATTGAAATGGTCTTGTTTCCTTACAAATCAGCTGAAAAGACATCAGCCATGAAGCAGGCAGAGAACATAAAAAGTTTCAGTCTAATATTTTCAGCTTGTCGATGCCTCAAAGAATTAGAATTTACACTATTAAGGAAAATGTTACACGATATCTCTTCTATCTTATCCACTCTGGTAGTTTCCTAAAGTCATTGAAATGAAATCAATACCTAAGAAGTATGGATAAAGCATTAGATCCATACCTTATAATCAGATTAATAGAGTATAGTAGTATAGTTAGATCAATTTCACTATATACTGTAACCCAGTAATTCTGTATCAACCACTATTTATATAGAAGTGTGCAATGAAAAGCAGCCTTTACATTCTGTTTTACATTGAGTGTATAAAAGATGCAGTGCTGAATAAAAATAAGAGGGTAAATCATGTAGTGACTAGTAAAATTATTAGTGATTCCAAATGAAGAAGCATAAGACAAAAAATCTTAGGGTTCGTGTCCTAGATTGTGCTTCCATCATGAAGCTGATTATCCTTGATCTTTAAAGACTGCTGTAAGTTTTAGATTTTTTCAGACTTTAATTTACAATCATTTTTCTTATCCATCTGAAGGGAATAAACGGTGCAAAGACCTGTTTAACTTAGGTTGATGAGGAAGTAAATGCACAATTTTCACATAGTATTAAAGTATTATTACATAATTGTGGTCAAAATCTTTATCTGCAAAGACCTTAGAATATTTTCCGCATGTTGAATATTTTATTGTTTGTTTACAAAAAGAGAATACTGTAATACATATGAAAAATAGCAAAGTTTGCTAAAGTAGTGTTGGAAATGTGATTTACACTAAAACAAACTGGAGAAATATATTTCTTGTTTCTCTGCATCCTCAACTATCCAACTGATTTCACTCTTAATTATTTTACATTTACTATTCCTATTATTTTAATATTTGAAAGAATATCCATGGAATTTATTATGAAAAGACCAAGTTTCAGAAAGCCCAGTGAAGAATTCTCACAGAATCTTCTAAAATACACTGAAATATTCTTGCAAAATAACTTCCAAAAGAGAAGTTATATTATCCATTTTATTTATTAAACCTCATCCATTCCAAACAGAATACCATTCCAAATGGTTACTGACACAATTTATCAAACCAAAGAAAAATGTGTGCTATTTATGGAGTGCCAGTTTAACCAGTCAGTTCAGGGCATTTTATGTAATAAGTGGAATAGTCAACGTAGCCCACACAAGATGCTGTAGGAGCAGCTATTGAACATCTTTTTTACCCAAATGGCCCCCTGAAGTCCTCTGTCATTGATAGGAATGAGACACCCACCTTGCCTCAGAAAGGTACTGTGAGTACAGACTGCTGTCGCACAGCACTGCACCCATGCACACAAGCAGGCACATGAACACAGAACTAGTCTGACTTTTAATGGGAATATCAAACAATTAAAACACTTCTCTATTATTGGAGTTTGGCCCAATATTACCAGGAGGTGGTGCCTGTCCTGGCTGGCACTCGCTGTTTGCCTATGTGGTAGCACCGGTGTTTTCACCCCAGTGGCACCACAGGCTCACAGGATGTTACAGCTGAGGGCTTGGAGATGAGTCCAGGTGTGCAGGAGCTCAGGTTTGCCTTCCACTGAGAGGCTTCAAAGCGAGGGTGAAGGAAAGGGGCTGATTCTGATGGCGGGTTTTGATTCAGAGTTTTATTCCTGACCAAAGGCCTGTGAATCCAGTAACTGCTCCAACAGAAAAATCCCGACCGCATGGCTGTTGGCCCTTTTAACCAGGGGAGAGGGGGAGGGAAGGAACACAGGTGAGCACCAACCAGGTATGGGGGGGAAGTCCTAAGGGACAGAGGACACTT
>JAWWMU010000106.1:76500056-76525974 GCA_035048155.1 Cinnycerthia olivascens
TTCTGGAATGGCAGGGTTGACAGGCAGCACTCATCAGGGGTCAGGATGTGGAAAGGAGGAATGATTGACAAACCTGGAAGGGAATCATCTGAGAGGGGCCTGGGATATCCTGAGACACACTGCAACACTCTATAATACCATGGAAGTTATTTTGGAGAGGCAATTCTTCTTTTTTCACAGAGAACAAGACTTTCAAATGGTTTGCAAAACTGTGCTGACCATGATTACAATATCTAATCTCTATTTAAGAGGGTCAAACATTACTGACATTTATTTTTGCATCTATACTGATAATATCTTGCCGAAAAAGACTTTAGTCTCCTGTGGAGCTGAGAACCAGAGCAACCAGGTTTCTCTTCACTGCTGTTATTTTAAGAAAGCCTAATGTAAGACTTGAAGTTTCATTTGGTATTCCTTTGTATTATGTTGTTAAAATTTTCCTACTCTAAAAATAGCTTCTGCCATTTAATAAAACACATTATAATTTTTACCTCTGCTTCATCTCTATTTCCTCAATGACTAAACTCACACTTCAGTTATAACTTATGCAAACACTTGGATAATTTAGGTGATTTACCTTTCAAGGCCCCTTGGTGTAAATTTTCTGAACTGTGCCCTCTGACATGATCAGGTGAGCTAGGAAAAGACACATTCACCTCCTGGATTTCAAACTTTTGAAAACTCTAACCCTGTGTAGCCCCACAAGCATTTCACATATTCAGACAGAGATTTTTCTGCCTAAAACTGATTTAAGCTGAGCCATTGAGAGATAAACATACAGAGCATTAACTGAACCACTTCAGGCTGCAACAGAGAGGAATCATAAGGAGTCATCTTTTTGTCTCAGATGATATTTAATTATAAAGAGCAGAATCTAGGTTATTAGGAGAATGCATCTGCATGTGTGTTTTTTGAATGAAATCTATCGAGGGAAAAAAGATAAAGGAAGTGAACATTCAGAATTTTGTATAATGTCACAGAAATGAAAATCTTGAATTGATGCTTTAACTTCTCCTCTTAAAGCTAGTTGTTCATGTAAAATATTGATGCAGCAAATTAGCATAGAATTAATAAAACCAGTTCTTTTTCCCTCACTGTTATAAGTTTTTTACTTTTTAAGGAATTGATCTTGATTGCCAACAAGAGAGTCAGAAATTCTAGATTGAAGCACAGACTCCAAAGCATTTAGATCTTGTGCTTCTCCATGTTCATTCATTATGTAAAATTTGAAGTGACACTGTGAACCAGAAAAAAAATTTCTTTCACCTTCTGCCCCACCATGATTACATTCCCAGGAGCCCTGCTGAGTCACTGCGCTTCCAAATCTACGTAGGCAGAGCCTCAGACAGTGCCCCAGGGCAGGCAGCACCCTCTTCTTTGATTCCAGTCGTCTTTTCTTCCCTCTCCTTTGCATATAGTTTCTTTCTATATTTCCTCCTTATACAGCTCAGGCCCAATACGTGGATATTATAGTTTGTAAATCTCTTGAAAGCCCTTTCTCAATCCTTATGAGAAATATATTAGATGGCTTACACCTGCCAAGCTCCAGCCAGAATCAAACGCAGCTGTAAAGCTGGGAGGTGTCACGTTCCTACAGTCTGATAACTCACACGACATGTGTCACGACAGCCAATGGCTCCTGGAGCAAAAATGAAAAAAGTAATCAAGTTCCTATGCTCAAATAGGGAATAAGAAATTCTTATCATGGTATGACAAAACAAATATAAGATGATCCTTCAAGGGAGGGGCCCACCAATTCTGAAGTAAATGCAGACTGTATAATATTAATTCCACCTTGTCAAAGATTAGTAGAATTAATGAAAGGTAATTATACTGAACTATATTACTAAATGCAGTTGTTGATTTCTTTTTAATAACTGATGTCTGAAAACACACTTGCAGTTTAGAGCCATGATTTTCTCTTATTGCCTAGCAACCTGTGCAAATATAGAACTGCAGATGCAAAACTACTGACCTTTCTTTCATGACTGCTTTCCAGTGCTTATTTTTTCTGCCCTACACAGCAAAAGACTAAAACCAGGAAAAATATTTTAAACACTGAACTCTTCAGTATGTATTAAACATTTCAGATAACAAAGTCATGAAAACACCTTTGCTTAACAGAAGAGCAAAGTATTTAATTTATATAAGCCTAAAATATTGCATATTGGATAGAGTCTCACCAATCTTTTTAGTGCAGAGAAAATGGTTACTCACCCTACAATATCTGCATCTCTTAGGAAGAGTCATCTGTGCAGATTTCTCTCCTAGTGAACATGTACAGCGTGGGGGGAATTTTTTTTTTAGACCAACACTATCTGCTGAATCTATTCCTACATTTAAGTATACCTGCATTGAGTCTAAAGGGAGGTTTGAGCTGCTCGTTTCTTTTCTTAGTAAAGACAAAGTTGGATTATTCAGCAAATGGGAAGAAGAACACTTTCAAAACATAACAGAATATTGAAGAAAACCAGGGTAATAGCCTACACACCTTCTTCCCACAGTGCCAAAATGTAACTTCCTTGGTTACTTGAGAGGATGTCATGGGGATGTACAGAGAGGGAGGTGAGAGAGAGAACCTATTACTTCTCTGGCTGGGATTGGAATGCTGTACAATTACACCTGTCATAAAAGACTAAATAAGCAAAAGCATTCTTGCAGAAGGAGCTAGACTGCAATCAGTCTAGGAGGTGGAAATACCTCCTTAAAATAAAACGCAAGAACCTGAATGCTTCCCTTCTTCTTATCACAGATGGAAGTAGATTGAAAAACAGTTCGCAAAATATATTTAAAAAAACCCGAAAAATCAGTGCATTTGTAAAATAACACAAAATATAAACATGCAAACAATGCTTATTTCAGCATATTTTCTCAGGAATTCTTAATGTACTTAGGATTTTCCTACAGAAAGCCATCTAGAGAGCAATCCTACTCTGTACTGAAACTACCTGGTGGTTTGGGTTAGGAGCAAATATTATTCACACTCTCAAAAACCTTATAACAATTCGTTTCAAGTGTTAGAGAGTCTTTTAACACCAAAACAGATTTAAGAATCCATAGCAGGAGATAGCACATGTGACTAGTATTTGGTGTAAACTTAGACTCATGTTTCTCATGACTCCTCCAGTTTTGCTTGCCAGTGATCCCGAAATTTGTGATATTGGTTTCATGCCAATTCAATGTGTAGAGTTTCAGAATCAAACATTTTTCAGAAGCTCATGGAGATTTAACCCAGCATTCCATTACCCTACTGATTAGATAAGCTATTCTTTTTTTTTTTCTCTTGAAAGACATTAGAATATACTACACAAGTACAGTGCAAATTAAGTGAAGCTAAGAAAATATTTCATACTTATAAATAGCTCGCAAAGAAGACAACTTTATAAATATTAAAAGTCATTATAGTTTCTGCTATCGTTGTTGTCATAAACTAGGAAACCTCTTTAAAGAGACTTGAGAGAAAACCTGACATTTTTGTCAAACTTCACACTATTTGTCTGAAAATGTCTTACAAGTCTCAAATTGTTGGATCCTCCCTGATAAGATGACAAGAATTTTCAAGCCACACCTTTTTATAAAGGACAGTAAAAGAGGAAAACTGTCTAAAGGATAGTCAGAATTTAGGTAAGCAGTGTTGTAGTTTTCCCCTATGAAGTTCAGCTGTTTTGTATTCCTACCCAGTTAAGTTTGTTATTGAAAGTTTTAGCCAGGCAAAATTTTTCCAAGGCTTCAGAATTATCAAGAATGAAATAATTAAATACCTAGAGTGTGTATTCATGCAATCTGAATAGGGTAAATGAACAAGAAAAAAATGTAATTATTTATGTTATTTTATTATCTCATGCTTATAAAAACATAGAAATCTAGCCTATAAAATATAAAATGGATTTCTTACCAAAAAAAAGCATTATTATTTTAATTGAGTTGCACAATCTAGAAAAGTCTTATTTTCTTCAGAAAACATAAAAACAGAAAACTCTGTAAAAAACTAAAATTTAGTGTATTATAAAGTCACAATTCATCAAGATACAGAAATAAAAAAAATAGTTTGCTCTCTATTTTGCTAAATTTAAAGATTCATCCATTTAAAGCTCCATGTTATAAAGTTTTTTGGCTGTTCTCTTACACAATGCATGATTTAAATCAAGTAATATTTACATAATTTGGGGCATTCTATTAGTCACTGGTTCCTTAAGACAAATTGTGACCCTATCTGTGAACTATCACCTAACTCAGGTCATTTCTTCCTCTTAGTTTCATATTTTAGATGTTATTTCAAGCCACTCTAAACACTGTCATCATCACTACAATATGAAACAGCAGAGTTTAATCTCCATTTATCTCCTTTTTATTTAACTGGAGATTTTCAACACCTCAGAAAGTCAAGGTATTTGTATCTAAAGACACTGCTAAAAGAAATAACAAAAGAATGAAAATGAGTAGGAGGAGAGAGAAAAAGGATTCTAATTTTGCTGATACTTCTTTCTTTTAAATTAATCACTTTAAAACATTTTGACAACCACGTATGAGTAGTTCTATTCTTTTGTAGAACTAATTTTACTAAAATCCTTAATTTTTATTTTGTGCATACAATTCCAAGCTTGTTAGCTATGTAGTTAATTATAATTAGCTAAATACAGTTAATAATTGAGTTCTTAAGTTAAAGGTATTTGAGTTTCTGGAGACTGGATCTTGATTTTGACAATAACTGTTTTAAAGCATAAATACATTCAGAGTTTTTGAGCAAGTTAGCTTCAGTCTTCACATTCTCATTCACACACACAGAGTACAATACAGTGGCATATGACACAAGAATTCCCATGCAATTTAGAAGTATGTTTATCAATATATTTTGCAGATAAATGTAATTACCACACCCTTTTGTGAAAAATGTCAGCTTCCTGCTGGTTGAATGACTCAAAAATTTTAAAATCAGCTACAAGATTGTTCAAGTTCATACACAGAAAGTAAAGCAAAGTTGTCTGATATAGACCAACAATCTAATCATATTTTTAAATTAAGACAGTAATGATCTAACTACACTATCAGTTTTCACATAACAAGCAATTCCCTTTCAGATATTTAGATTAGATTTGAAGGGTTCATCTTAGTATTTCACTCCAGATAGTTCGTAGGTCAAAAGATGCACTTGTAGTGTACATCTCAATAACCTGTAAACAACCTAAAGACATGAAAAGGAAATCAAAAGCTTTCAAGAACAAAAAAAAAGAAACGTGGAAGCATAAGAGCAAGGAAATAAACAAGAATATTAATAAACAGGAATTTTTAAACATTTGGGAAATGTAACAGAAAAAATTTTGAAGGAAAAAACAGAATTCAAAGAGACATGAAACATTTAACACCAACTGAAACTCTTCCCTCAAGTAGTGAAAAAAAAATTCTCTTCAAACTGCAGAGGATGCCAAGTCACTAAGATATATCTCAAGGCTTCTATTGTTCTTCAGATGAGATCTTAAAAATTACTGATGGAGCACAGCAAGACAATAGCTTCATTAGCATAATGTGAAAAGAAACAGGTAGGAGCTGTCTCATGTAAATTCCTGCCAACTGCTTTTGGCTTGTTCCACCTAAGAAGCCTATTTCTGTCAAACACACAAATATGTCCTTCAGAACAAGGAAAGTGGTAGGAAAGAAAAGGGCTTGTACGCATAATCTGCCATGGCTTTATGCCTTTGTTTTCTCTCCTTTTTAAGTAATTAGTCTCTTCAACAGAAGTTTGGATTTGTTTTTGATGAATTTATCTTTCCATAATTGTCCTAGACATCATTAAAGTCTAAGTAATGAGGTAATTGAGAGTATTGAGATAAAAATAATATATTATTATAATTATATTATTATTATTAGAATAAACAGTGCTTTTTAAATAGCTATAGAGCATTATTTTCCAATTAGCTGTGCACAAATTTTAATTTAATTGCTGTTAATCCTCAGCTCTTGTCAATCACAGGAACAGTTTCTGATATTGCATTTTGTATTCTTATACTGATTCTTATGATCTTTTTATCATCCTATCCTCACTTCTCAAAGTACCAAGGCTGTAAAAAGGAAAAATCAAAAATGTCCAGATAGTCATGTTCTTTTTTCATCACACTGAAAAAGTCAAAATGGGAACAATAGTAAAAAATTCTTCTTATTTCATAACAATTTGAAATAACTAATTGTATTTTGTGAGTTTAGACCAGCTTAATCCTGCCATCAGAAGAAAACTGATCTATGGTTTTTTAAGTGACTGTAATTTGATTTCCGTTATTATACTATTATTAAGCAATATATTTCTGGAACATAATTTATTTGGTTTTGAGATCACAATAATTAAATTTATTTTTCATTTCTTTGTGAATTATCATATTGAAGTATATACTTTTTATCCAGTTGTTGTACATGTATTTTCACAAATACGAAATACAATATTTTTCTGAAAGTATCCTTAGCTGTGACAATTGTTTTCAAGATACTCATTGGAAACGTTCAAACTGTAATCTTAAAGGATATTTTATATGTTCACCTTCAGGAAGAGATCTTTGGGGTGGTTTTTTTTTGGGGAGGTAGGGGTTAGAGGGAGACTTGTGGTTTATATTTTTTTTCTAAATCTATGACTCCCACATATGAGCCACAAGCCATCAAATCTTTTATAACTTTGATGTTTATTTTCAAATCCCACCAGATATGTGGTGCAAAGCCTAAGCGTACACAAAACTAACAGCACAATGATGACTACACATCAAAATCAGAAAAAAAATCTCCCATCCCATCATTTAATTAATGTCAATCTCTAAATTTAACATTAGATTACTTATAAAACTATATGAATCTCATTTTTCATGTTTCAGATTTTAATTTTGTTTTTAAAAAGAAAATCCAAGTTTCTTTTTTTTTTTTTTTTTTGCCTTGAAAATGCCCAGGACAGATTTGTAAGCATTCCTTTCAGTTAGAAATGCCATTTAACTTGCTCTTATGTAATTTCTGCCCTTAGCTCAAACTGATGTGAATTACAAGCCATCTCCATTATGTTTATACTCTTGAAATACATACATACTGTGCTTTTGCTTTCTGTGCACAAACTCTCTGTGGGCTTTCAATGACAAATGCCTCACACACTGCTCTCTTTTTGGAATTCAACTCAAAATCTTCAAGACCCTTCAATAAAGTTTATGGCCAAAAACAAATGTCACGTAAAACCAGATGTCTATGTTTGTTACAAATAAGCACTAATCAATTACATTAAAAATCATTAAATATGTGTAGTCTAATAAATTAAAATGCTGCTAGAAGACTTACAGACTGCATAAAGCATATTTGTTCATATCACCTTCCATTTCCACTGGGTATTAGCTTTCATAATTTCTCCAGGTATCACAAGGTATAGATGTGACTTTCTGATACAAGATTATGGCTTTCACAACAATGTAATCAGAAATCCCAATTATGAAATGTGAAACCTGGTTTCTTAATCAAGCTCCATAAATCCTGGTAAATTGTTTCAATCTCACTTTACTTGTTTTTCTTGTTGGAGAACCTCCAAAGAAAATGAACTGAGTTTTAACAGCTCCTATTACAAAGGAAACCTTTGATTTCTCCTGAGTTCTCAAGGTATCAATGAACATTTCAGAAAATGATCAAATTTGGAGACAGTAGATTGATTAGCAGAATTTCCACCAACATGAATTTGGACTTAAAAAATATAAACTCTCTGTGTAGGTCCCTTTGAAACCTCGCCTAGCCATGACAAAGCTCTGTACTCTACAAACCATGATTCCTCTTCCCTCTGTCTGTACATTCCATCAGTACATAAAGTTCTTCTGTATCCTGCCACCACCAGATCTCCCCATGATGATGTATAAGGAAGACACAGAAACAAAGGCCAAATTTCTCTCTATGTATGAGCTTTCACAAAATCAGATTATGTGAAAGGCATACTTTGCTTATATACCATGAAGATTATGGAAAATGAACAGAAAAAGAGAGTCAGAAAGAGAACTGGAATTATCTATCGATCTATACAGATTCATTTTTCATCTGTTTATTTCTATAGATTCCCCTGTGATTATAATCAATGTAAACACTTTCTAAAATGCAAGAAGGATTCAGCTAGTTTCATTCTTGTTCTCTCACCTCTTTCTGTTTATCAGGAGCTATCAGACATCTGAGTTGACAGAATCAACAAGAAATACTTGCTGTGGAATTAGGAATTTAGGTCTCTTTCCTACACTTCCTACAGCGAAACAAATCAAACCATGGCAGGATATGTAGTTTTGCAGGAGTTTTGGCAGGCTATTTTAGCTCCCTAAAGCAGAACACAGTAAGATGCTTGAGAGGGTGACTTGAAGGACAGTGAGTCAGGTACAGCAGGAAAAAATGTGCACTCAAAAGACTTGGGTCAGAAGCATTCTGGAATGGGGTTACAACCTTCACACCAAATCACATGCTGAATTACTCTGCTTGCAGTTTAACTGGATGAAAGTCAGTTAGTAGCACATCAATGACAAAATGGTTCAGCTGAAAGAAGAGCTGGAATTTAACACCTTTCTCCACCTTAGAAGTAGGACATACTGAGTGCCTAGAGATCTAATATCTTCTTTCTGATGCAGAAAATAAAACGTCGTCTGTTGTCTTTATCATCCAATATCTGTAAATATTAAAGGCAAATCTGACACATAGTCATAACTAATTCAAACTTCAGAGTGCAGAGTCCTTCAAGAAATGTGTAAAGAACTTGACTATTTTACACTACTTTAATTAAGCTATTATATTACTTCAGGTTCTAAAAGTGAAGTTTGGGGAATAACATACAGACTTAAAATTCAATGCAAATGAGTTAAAAGAATCATTTAGGACCTTTAAATTTTGAACTGTACAGTGGAAAACTATTTGGAAATCTAGAAGTCTTTTTGCTGTGGCCTGCTTTGGCCCTGATGTTCACAGAATAGAAAGAATATTAGAGGAAATTAGAGCAAACTGTGTTCTCTCTTACATTGGCACTACACAAGCTAAAAAGACTAAGTAGACTAATATTAATAACATAAAGAAAAAAAATCTCATTAAGGATTTCTTTTTACATTAGAATCATAGTTACAGCTTTGTGCAAAACACAGACACTAAGGTTTCATGAAAGCTAAAAAGGAGATTGATTGCAGCCTACGTATTTTGTTTTAACACAGTAAGCTTTTTGTCAAAATTTGCCAGTTATAATACACTGAGATTTGTATTACATAATAGCATATTCTGCTTTGTTCCAATTGTTGAAACAGAATGAAATAAATGAGTTGATATTATTTCACATTCAGCAGTGTTTTAGAACAGAATCAAGAAGATTATATCCTAAATCATCAAAAACAGGAAATGGAGGGAGAGAAAAGGAAGAGAGCAGAGACAAGGAAAACAAAACAGTTCTGTGATTTGAGCCTGAAGGCTTACATGTCTCATCACTCAAGGGAGTTATCTTGAGTGAGCAGCCAAAAAATCGCTTCCCTCTACATAATGCAGTTCTGACGCAGGGATCTGAAGACACCATGCCTGAGTAGCACAGATATCAGCCTTTTCTGCCATCTGTCCCACAGTGGGAATACCAGATGAAATCAGACCAGTTTGCTAAGTGAGCATAGTGAAAGGCAGCTCCCTACAGCTGATTAACTGTGGAAAGATCTTTGAAGTTGTGTATTAGCCATTAAGCAGAAAGGCAAATAAATTGCACTTCTAAAGCCATAAAAACTAAGAAACACAGTGAAAGTAATTTCAAAAAGAAGCAAACTTCCCTCTCATCGTTCGATGAAAATTAGTTAAAAATAAGAGTGATTACAGGAGACCTAGAAATAATCTTGGGAGCCATTTGTTGTTAATGAAAAATTATACACAATTCACGATGACACTTCTTTCATTTGACATAAAAATAACTGATCCTTACCAAATCTAGACACTTGAGTTCTCTTAAGCCTCAAGCCATGTGCTGATTAAAGATTTGGCTGACGAAAACCAGTAGAGTTAATCTAGTTTTAATCCTCAGAATAGGAGAGTAAGCCTTTTCAAACACGGGTGAGGCAGCAAGAAGATTAATATCACACATAATTCTGGAGATTCTTCCAAAACAGGTGGAATTGGTTGACATTAATCAGTAGAGTTTGTGACCAATTTCTACCAAACATGAAAACAGTCAGCACATACAGTTTAGTAGTTGAGATCTTTGTGTCTCTGGCCTCTGGCACATTATGCAAGACCAACACGGATAGTGAAAATGAATATTTAAAATTATGAATGCCTCAAAAGTCACGGAGTCATAGTATATGAGATGTAATAGGGAATGTTTTAAGTGGGACATAGGAGTACAATTAAGATTTCCAATTTTTAGTATAAAATGTCTGAATTCTAATCAAAAGCTGAAAGCCTGAACACTAAAAATGTCATTTTCAGCAGCAAATTCTGAGAGGGAGAGAAAAGGTGAGATTAACTCTTCATAGCAGTCGAAAACGGACACATTTAGCAAATAAACTCCCGAAGCAAGACTTCTTCAAGACTGGAAAAAAGACTCAAAATCTGCAGCTTACCACTTGCAAAGCTGCAAGTTATATTCACAGAAATTAATATGACTGAACACTGTTCTGGACTTCTTTTGTATACACTCATATTTCTCATATTGCAACAAATTACTTGCAATTCATATTAGCTTTTCAGCAAGTGTTGGAGATTTCTTAACTATAAACTATGAGAGAGCACAAGAAGAGACAAAATCCTTTAGTATCTTGAAAAATGGATAAAATTTCATTATGAAACTCAAGCAATTCTGCACAAAAGCATGTTGTTAATTTCTTCCAATTTCTGCTTCATGTTTAAAATTATCCACAGAAATTTACGTTAAAGATCAATATTTTTTATTTAATAATCCCAAGATTCAGTAACAGTCTAACAAAAAAAATTCTACTGTTTTCACGAAGGTCAGATCAAGTTTTTCTAAGGCTTTGAACAATAAAGCTTTTAACCAACCCTGAGGTTGATTTGAACAATGGGAAAGCAAATGACAGAAACTTCCCAGAAAGCAAAATGACTCCTATGAATTCTAAATTTGACTTTGAGAAGAATTCTGATTAACTAGAAACTAAAATAAAATCTAGAATTTTTTCTTCCTCCCAGGGGACACATTTGTCCCTGATGCAGATGGGACACTTTGAATAACTCCACAATTTCCATTGTCCTTTGTGACAGACTCTTAGGACAGGCCATTTAGTCTACCTTCCCAAACCATGGATGTGTAGATCAGGTCCCACTAGATCAGGTTGCTTAAAGCCTCCTCCATTCTGGCCTTGAACACTTCCAGGGAAGAGGCATCAAAATATCTCTGGGCAGTCTGTTCCAGTGTCTTACCACTTTCATAATAAAGCATCTCTTACTCACATCTAATCCAAATCTTCACTCTGTCAGAGCAAAAGTGCTGCTCCCTTTCCCAGTATTACAGGTCCTGGTAAAAATCCTTTCCATATTTTCACAAGCCCATTATAAATACTGAGAGGTCACATAATAAGGTCTCCCCAGAGCCTTCTTTTCTCCAGACTGAATAATCCATACTCTCAGATTTTCCTCATGGGGAAGGTGTTCTAGCCCTCAAAATATTTTTGTGGCCCACCTCTGGACCCAATTCAATGGATCCTTATCTTTCCTGTGCTAGAGGCCACATAACTGGACTCAGTGAGGTCCAGGTGAGGTCTCACAATGGCAGAGAATCCCCTCCCTTGACTCCTCCTTTCATGTGGTGCAGGATATGATTGGCTTTCTGGGCTGTGAGCCCACACTGCTGGGTCATATTTGTGTTTTCATCCACCAGTACCTCTGAATCCTCTGCAAAGCTGCTCTAAATCCAATCTGTAATGACACTGGTAGTACAAGTGACTGCCTCAAATCAAATGCAGGACCTCGCACTTGGTTTTGTTGAACATGAGGATCACATGGGGCCACTCCTCAAGCCTGTCAAGGTCCTTCTGGATAGCTTCTCATCTCTCAGATACATCAACTGTACCACTCAGCCATTTGCAAACCTGGAGAGGGTGCACTCAGTCCCACGATGTCACTAATAAAGACACTGAAGAGAGACATCCTATTGTATATGGGAATTTAGGGGAATATACTGAATATCTTACAGTTTACTGATCTAGGAGTCTGTACTTCTCCTGGCAGTGCTTTTATACACAGGGACACATTTCCTATCTCACAGCAATTCTGCACTTACCTAGTTTCAAGTATAACCCAGGTATTTCAGCTCAGAGAAATGGAATGGATTAAAGTTTTACTTGTGTTGTAAATGCTTGTAGTCATAACATTGCTTTTTATTATTGTTTTTAGACAGGAAAAATCCACAGACACACTTGCCTTCCCTGTAACTTCTTCAAGACTTCAAATGGAGCTTGTAATATTCATTGAGACATTCCAAGAGCTCCCTGAAGTTCAAGCTTTCACATCTAATAACTCCAAAAGTTATAAAACCATTTGTAGTAAAGTTGTCTTGTTCTCCTGCTTTAGTCAATTAACATCTCTTCTGTCATATGCATTTATGAGGAGAATCATGGGGACCCGGTCAGTTCTACTTTGAGCAGCTAACTTCCTGCACAGAAAAATGTCAGGGACCACTACTAAAACGGTTCACGCCTTACATCTGGGACACATTAATCCTGGAAAGCAAATATACTATCTCCACAAGATTTTCCCTCTGATATTTTTTAATATCTAGCAAAATCAAATCTCCCAGCAAGTATAGAGAAACGTAAAAGTCCACTTGATAATGTTAATCTATTTTCTTTGCAATTGGCTTCTATCTAATACCAATTTTATTTCAAAATCTGAAGCAGAAACAGAACTTTTCTCCTTTCTGTGAGAAGACAGCTCATCCAGTGATTCTCATTACGCCTGCAAATTCTTTTAGCTACACAATATGATGCCAGTAGCAGTTGCTTTAAACTCAAGGGCAAAAATGCTGACACAAAAGCATCTATTTTCTCAGTAAAACTGGGGTGGAGAACAAAAATTAGGAATTTAATACAGGATTTCCATCAGTTTTATGGCTTCATTAATATATAGAAAATATAAATTAGTTTTTGGTTCTGAATTTTAAAGTCAACATTTTTGTTGGTTCATAGTAAGCTACGTGCTTGTAGATGTTGAAAAATAGATGGCACAGCATGCAGGCTTTCTACAGCTCTAGTATGAAATCAGGATGATGATATGAAATTCTTCTTTGGCAGACAAGGTAATGAGATTTACAGAGAAACTAATAATAAAAGCTATTGCAGAAAAATAACAAAGAGGAAAAAATGACAGAGCAGAAAGAAAATGAGATATTCTCTCTAAGGCTCAGGCTACGAACTGTGACTTAGAAATCTCAGCAATCTGTATTTGAATCAGACCAAGGTATCAGACTTCTAAAATCAAAATCTCATAATATTTCATTTGGGCCTCATTCATCCAAAGAACCTCCAGTTTGCCTTTTTAACACTACAAAGGAGAACAATTATAGCTAATTAGCAGAGATACACAAGATATAACATCAAAGCAGCTGTGTATTGCTGTAGCAGATCAGATGATGTGCTTCTATCTTCAAACACTACCTGGTTCTCCTTTCCAAATCAATCCATTTAACAAATATATTTTCCCTTTCACTGCAAACCTTGCCAAGGTATTTTGAGGCATTTTTTACACTTTGTGAAAAAGACCTACTTCCACCATCCAAATGAGCCAGCAATTTTAGGTGTAATGATCTCTAAAGTTTGGACCGAAATCCTCAGAACAAGGAATAATTGCTATTTTACAAGCTATTGCTTTTTTCCTCTTAGAGTTTGGCTTCTTTCTTAGTTTTGCTTTCCCTTTCAGTCACACAGAAAGATCTGTATGAGACTAATTTTCCTGATCTTTGGAAGTTAATTTGAAGTCTTCCCTGAGGCATCTGGACCCTTCCTAGAAGAGACCTAAAGAGTACACAGTCTTAGTTTATGTATTTCTGATCTCTAAAAATCTGAACCACTCTTCTGTAGTTAAAAAGCAACAAGCAAATATCAGTGAACCAAGCCATAGTTTTCTCGTATTTCTACAAGATTTAAAAATTGGAACTTCTTCTCTGCCAATGTTCTGCCTATCAAACACAACAGATCAAACCAACTCCCCACAAAAACGTATTTTTAATAACAAAAACTTTAAGTTCTGTTGCATTTCTCATTCGGCTTTTAACAATTAAGTTGTAGGCAAATGACATGTAAAGCTTTTGTTGTACAACCATTAGAAGTATAAACATCACTTTTAAGCAAAACATTCATGATTCTAAGAGTCAAAGCTTTAAAAAACACCAAGAAAATCTCAAAAGTTCCGTTGAGGTTATGGGAATACAGTCCTGTGAAATGCATGATAGGCATTTCATTTCCTCAAAATTTGCCTCGGGTCCTGGGATCCATTCCTCTTTAAAATTGCTATTGCAATGCAATTTCAGTTCCCATTCTCCTTCAGAGACTATGTGGAATAATCCACAACAATTTTTCAGCAACAAGCATGCATACAGTATTGTGTATGCATGTGTACACAGATATACACAGTGGCTCTGCTAAATAAACACAACAAAAAGCTAGCAACTATTTATGTCACTTACACTTGAATTCAGTCCATGCTGTAACTTATAGAAGCAGTACCAAGTATGTGAAAAATTTTCAGTAATTTTTGTTATGAATTAAAAGAGGTTTGACATATTAGTTCACTATTCTGGGAGGAGGGAGAAGAAATAAAATAGCAGCATGTGGCACTAAGAGGTCCCAACACTGCTAGTAATAGTTCCATTTTTTTCTCTGCTATTTTGTAGGTATAGAAAGCAGATAAAGCCATTTAATTTGAGAGGCCAGGGTAAAAGTTTTCTTCAATTCTGTATTGCAAAGCCTTTGAGTGTTAAACATATTCACAAAGTATATAATGGCTATCTAGCAAGGTCATATAATTCTGTAGCCAGAATAAAAATTAGCCTTGCAGAATAGTTTGAGGCCTGTAAACAAGGGAAAACAAATGGTTTATTATGGAGTGCTCATCCATGACACAAATGACAGCAAGCTACATTGACACTATGAATCTGATGATGATAGGCTGAGACTGTCATATTCATCAGTGTAATAAGATACATTCGGACATGTTTACATTAGCATTTTATAAAGTTGGGTTTGTTGTTTTTTTTTAAATTAATTTTCTCCTTTTATTATACTTTATTTCATGTTAGAGACTAGTCTGGAAGTGCTTAAACTATGGGGTCCTATCCCAACAAGTAACAATCATTCAAGCATAAAGTCCTGGCTTTGTGGAAAAAAAAAAAATTATTTTGCTGTGAATACTTTTAAATGAACCTTTGCAGAAATTGACCATTGTCTCATAATGTTCCTGTTCCCAGAGTTGTGGTAGTGTATTAAGTCAGTTATCATTGTACCTTCAGCTACACCTAGCAGGTGACCCACAGTACGAAGAGTGGCTGCTAGTACTTTTCAGGGCTGAAAAAAGCATATGCAGATATCTCACTCTCTCCCAAAAAACATCTTTTTCTGATTTGATGTTCATGGTGCAGTCACTTCAGAAGTAATTACAGTGTACTGAAATTGCCTAATTTGTACTCTTGCAATACAGACAAAAACATAAACTTGTATAAAGAAGCTTAAAAATGGCAGTACAAAGACTAATATAGACATTCTTTCTCTGCCATTAAGCCAGAAAAGTAATGTAAAAGTTTGTTACTGAAAAAAATGAAAAAAAAGTTTTCTCATTATTCCTTTGGGGTCTTATGTCCTCTACGCGGATGAAGGATTAGATTTGTGCCTCCACGAGGACTAAGGATTTGAAAGCACATAATACATAATCCAGTTTAAAACGTGTCCCGAGCTCTAACAACTTCTTTCTTACCTCTTCTTGAATTTGCAGGTATTTGTTGTCACTGACATTGTACCTATCATTAAATATTATCTTCAGAAGAAAAGAAGAGTTTGTTTAAGATACTGCTAAATAATCATGGTTCTCTGTAATTCCCTGTCTTTATTTTAGACCTTTTATTTAAATAAAGTTTCTTTTCTTCTATTGTCTTTACTATTGCAAGCACGTAATCTATTCCAACATGAATTAAGTAGTAAAAAATAGATTCCTGAGAAGATTTTAAAAAACAAAAACAACAAAATTTTTCTTTTTATATTGTATTTCTCATAGATCCTGTATAAGATGATTTGCCTAGTAGCATTCATCTTTTCTAAAATATGTTGAATGAAAATGGAAAAATCCTTGTAACACTGTATAGTGGTGGCTTACTAATGCATGTATTTGCAGCACAAGAAAAATCTGGTTGATGAAAGCACTCCTTTAAGTTACAACATGATTTTTCAAAAGGATCTTTACAAGTAGTTGAACTGAGAATCTCAAACTCAGAGATGGATTCTCATACATCAGGAAATAGCAAGATGCATATTTTCCTTCCTAGCCCATCAGCCATAAGCAGTACTGAAAAATCACTGACATGATTTCAGAATGCTCCACTATTAAGGGTCTTTTTTTCAGTGTGCCTTTGAATTAAGGCAGACTACAACAGCTCTATAGGAGTTCTGGGATTTGGGAAGCAGCATTTTAACAGCATGTTGCCCGTATTCTCATGCTGTGAACATGTTCATAGCAGTTCCATGAAAGTCCCAGGACTGCTGGTGTAGCATCTGTTCACTACCAACAAAGACCTGGATATTACACAAGAGCCTGTTTCCTATTCATTGGCTGCCCTTTTACAAACACTGTACTTCTTTTGCAACAGGAGAATATTTTATCTTTGTTTGCTCATGTTAACACACAAGCACACTCATTAAGAATATGTATCTTTATTATTTTAGCACACATGCACCCATTTGTCAGACTAGAGCGACATATATGAGACTGGAGCTACTTTCAAGGACAAATAGGGGGTCCTTAGGCTTAGATTTTATCCAAATCCAAAAACATGTAGATGTTTCCAAAGATGTTAACAAGTCATAACCTTGGAACAAAATGCCTTTCATTTAATGTAACTGAGCTCCTAATGCTCCTCTTCTCAAAGTGGTAATTACATGTCAATTCACAGTTCAAAATGCTTAGACTGACTTGGACATTTCACATCCTTGCACAGTGATGGAGGGTGGCCATCTCTTGATTCCACATACAGATTCAGATTTTGGCTTTTGCTGTTTAACAGAGATATAGATCCCCAGTTTCAGTGGGGCGTTCACGAGAATGAATTTTAAAATCATGGTTCTACTTCAGCTGAGTGCATCATTTGCTCCAAATAATTTAGTTTTGTTTTTATTTGGATGTGCTTTACTTTATCAATTAAGCTCACTTAATGAGCTGGTTCAGGCAGGTGTGCAGTCGGCTGATTACATTTGTTAAGGTCCGATTAGTGAGAGATGCCTCTGCCCAAATTAAGCTGCAAATGAGACCATATGCCTGAAGTCAACAATACAGATTTTATTTCAGCATGAATGTGAGGTAAAGAGATAGAAGTGGAGGGGTATGTGTGTATGTTTGTGTGTGAGAGACAAAGGGAGAGAGAGATAGTCACCATCCATGGATCCAACAGCTTCTCATTGGTCCTTCTTTCTCCTGAATTTCTCAGTGGTGGAGTCCTGAGGTCATTAAAAACTTTTCACTATTTATGGATTTAGTCAAACAAAAAAATTAATGCTCACTGGCTAAGCAGTTATCTTATTCTGTTGATTAAATGATTCTTTCACTTCTAATGCTAATTGTCCCTTGCTCTCTCTTCTTTTGAGCCAGTGGATTTCTTCAGTTTGTTAGTTGTGATCCTCCCTTGCTGGAATTACATTTTTTCCAGTCCAAGATGGTTTCAGCACAGTTGCTGAGTTGGCTTTTTTTGTCCATTTTCAGTGATACATTGCTCTCTCCCAGTTCTGTTAACCTCCCCTTAGGTCTGAAATAACACCTAGACAATTGTACCACCATTATCTTACCTCAAAGTCCTGATATAAGTGCTTCTTTTACAGTCCAGCTTCCAGGTACTGAAGCGCATATGTCTGGGTGGGCTTTGATGTTCATTGGCGGTTGCAGATGCCATATGTCCCATAACTTGGGGTAATCTTTGGCCAGTGATATGCGTATGAGCAGTAGCTTTACACAGTCTATCACAGTGGGAATTTCTGTGCAGATGTGTAAACCAGGATGAACTAACCAGATCCGGCCAGGCCTGGAGTTCACATTATCCTGTCACTCCCTTCTATGCTTATCTTACGGCGAAGCCCTTCTATGACCTTAAGAGTGTTTGAGATGGGCAACTTAAACTCCTTACAGCATTAAAAAACCTCTAGATCTCTTCCTAGGTCACTTCTGAGAAAGAACAATCTGGACCAAGCTGGTCAGACATGTGACTTGATGGTATGGGCATGACTGCTGGCACGGCAGCCTACACCAGGACCACATCCAGACAGAGCATATAGACGTGGACAAGACAAATATGGCTTTCTCTTCTTAGGACAATCTCACAACACTTCTCTCACAGACCTCAAATTATTTTTTAATTACATGAAGGGGAAGTGGGTATCGAGTTATATTCCTTCCCCCCCACCTCAAGCTCATAGACATAGAAGAAAAATTCTTCAGAGGCTTAAAAAATAAACATCCACACACCCAGATAAACATAGTGCTCACAAGCATACGCATACACGTTCTCTGCACGTGCAGACAGATGTTTCTCTCCAGCATTGTAAATACAAGAACGGTAGACTAACATAGGTAGGGTGAATTGTGTCATTTTCTTTCTCTTTCTTGTAAATTTTGGTTGCTGCAGACTTCAATGGAACACAGCAAAGAAGCTAGTCTAGGCAGATTCGTCACAGGCAACTTGCCTGAGTGTTCTCAGCCTAGGAGACAATCAGGTTAAAGGATCCTGTGCACTCATACTGAGGCTATTGAATGTAATTCATGGATTTCAAGAAATTAGATTACCCATAATCCAATAGTAACATTTGACATGCTACATATCATTAAGAAGTCACTGTAAAATTGTTATGCAAATTATAGATTCACAAGGAAGAGTGAAAAGAGTAGGAAAACCAAAGAATTGCATGGTTTTTATGAAGTAGCTACACTACTGTTGCCAATTACATACCAGTTTAGCTTTTGAATGGGATTACATTTCTGAATAGGAACTCTAGCAATTCCACTGGACATCACTAAACTGGTGGTAGGTTCCATGTACAATCCTTTGTAAAATTCCAAAATCCCATTGCACTTTCATGCTTCCCCTTTTTTACATGAAAGACATTTATCAGCCATTTTATGTAGTACTGTAGCGAATAGTTACATTAAGGGAAAGAATGCACTCTAGGACGTACACTGAGAGCAGGCATAGTTTCAAAAGAATAAAATTGGTAGATAATTGTTAAACAGCTGATTAGTTCAATGTTATCACTCATTTTTTGCATGCTTCCTTCTATCTTGTCCTCTGATATTGTTCAAATAACAGGATTTTCTTATATTCAACTGATTTTCTTATATTAATATTATATGTGTGCCTTGCACTTCCCTTCACATCCATGCTCACAGTGTTTTGAGTAAAGATTATAACATTACGTGGTGTGAAATATATGCAGACTGACATCTATTCTTTTGAAAAGCAAACCTGAGAAACACCAGGTAACCTGTGCACTGATATTCCTGCTGTTGCAGTCTGACTTGACTCAAACACATGACAAGAAGCAGTCCAAAAAAACAATTTAATTGTTAAACTGAATGATTTCTTGGTGTTTAAATGAAGGCATCACCCTTTTCCACTGCTGGAGCCCAAAGGAAGTGACTGCCACCATGTCCAGCGCCCTTTGGTCCTGCCATGATGCGGGGCTGGTTGCCGCTGCAATAGCCACCCCTGCCCATGGTGTGCCCATGCCTGGCTGCTGCATCCTCTTGGGATGCTGGCCCTGCCCCACATCCAATGCAGCTGTGCATCTCAACTGCTGCTGTTGCCGTGCGGACCAGAAAAACAAAAAACTAAAAACAAAAAATCCCAAAAAAAAACACACACACACACACACACACACACACACACACACACACACACACAAAAAAAAAAAAAAGTAAAACCAAAACCCAGTCCTCATTAAAACTTTAAAACCCAGAGTCTCTAAAGTTGCCATTTTATGTTCTGCAAGGCACGTGCTGTCTATCATGATGACCTTGACATTCAATTTTATAATTTCCCCTTGGGTAAGAGAATTTGCAAGGGCATAGGCTCTTTAAGTTCAACATCTTCCATTGCAAATGCGATTTGTCTTCAAAAGCAGCAGCAAATCAAATTCTCTGTCTCATCCCAGCTGCTTGTGTGCATTTACAGGATTATTGATTTGGAAATCTTACATCTGCAAATGCAAAACTAGCCAATTAAGCTTAGGAAAGGCTTTACACATCAGCTGATCTCCCCTGCTGCATCCAGTCTAATGGTACATACCCTCATGACTGTGAACCACTCTGGAAAATGAGAAAGGCCTGTGATCAGTAATAATGTCATTACCTAATATTAAAAAAATATAGTCTTTCTAATCTGACCAGGCTTCTGCAGGTATCAGTGGTAATTTTAAAATTTATTTCTGAGGTACAAAGTTAAACACCATCTCTTCTGTTTTTTAGTCCATCACTCCTCAAAATCAACAACTAGAAAGAGATAACACTTTATATTAGACCAAATTGTGCCATCAGAAAAAGGGAAAGATCAAGCTTTAGGGCACAAAAGCCCTTTCTCAAGCCTAACATGAATCAAGCATACACTGGAAAGAATTACTCTGGCTGCATTCAGCTAAAGGGGAAAAAATATTTTCAAAACTCAAAACTAAACTTCCAGGAGCTTACTTTGCTTACTAATAGGCATAATATTACAGGATAAGTGAAATTCTGACATAAAATATGGGTGATTTTGATAGTACACTAGAACTTCCTTCCTATTTTAAATACTTCAAATTCATCACCATTTTTTGCCTATTATTCACAGCTCAATATGCTGGAAGTAGCAACTATTTTCAAAATAAGCATGCACATAGACATTTTCCCTTTCTTACTTCCTAGTTTCTTACAGTTATTCTCAATATCTCCTAGCTTATTAATATAATTAATTATATCCAAAACAGTTATTACCCACTTTATTGTTTGCTCTGTATCAGGCTTGAAAAAGGGCTTGAGAGCTTCATCCATCTGTTCTTTTCAGATTATGTCATGTTGCCCAACTTACAACCTTGGCTAGTGCAGCCACACAAAATGCTATTAATTTTCATATGTTCTTTATAGTAAAAAACCATTCAGTACGCAGTAGAGAATCTATTATTCAATTAGAAAGGGAGGGTATGATCCCACTATTTACATCCTGGTAAAATTTAATAAAAGCAGTAAAAGAAAAGAAGTATCATTCAGAGATAAACAAATATAAATTATTTTTATTGCTGTGCATTATTTCAGATCCCTTCTCTATGATTGTCAATACAACTTTTGAGAATATTTTCCAGACACAAACAATGTTTTCTGTTTAGTTATGATCAAAAACACACTAAAAATCAGCATAATGTGGAAATTCATGTCATTTATACACAAACAAAATTGAGTGTATTTCGATAAATCATTCTTAATAAGATATTTAACAAGACAATTCTTAACAAGTATTTCTTCTCACTAGTAGGTTTTCCCAAGGCAGAATCAAAGAATAACAGAAGATGCTGAGTTGGAAGGGACCCACTAGGATCCTCAAATTCCAACTCCCATCCATGCACAGGACACCTTGAGAATCCCACCGTGTACCTGAGAGCACTGTCCAAATGCTTCTTGGATTCTGTCTTCTGTCAGGCTTGGTGCTGTGACCATTTCCCTTGAGAACCTATTCCAGCACCCAGGCACCCTCTGGGTGAAGAATCTTTTCCTCATGTCCAGTCTAAATCTTCCCTGGCACAACTTCAGGCCATTCCCTCAGGTCATGTCACTGGTTTGTCCTGGTTTAGGGCAAATTTAGGAAGAAATCTCCAGATGGGGTCCCTCTAGAAAGCAAATCCAAATAGCTCCTCCCCTCAACTGGTTCGGGTCAGAAAAATTACCTTGGAGGAAAGTGGAAAAAATTTGTTGATTTACCAGGCAAAGCACTCCCCAGCACAACAAAGGAACAACACTGAACAACAAAACCTCTCATTGCTCCACAGAGATGCCAAATTCAGAAAGTCTCTCCCGTGGGCTGTAGCTCGGCTCAGTTGCTGTCGGTCCCTCTGGGGCTGGGAAAGGCCGGGCCCAGGCCAGGCCCGGTGGGACACCGGTGGGAGCTCCTGGGGCCCTTTTGGGTTTTTAGTCCAGAGCAGGGTCAACAGTTCCAAGAAAAAGGGGAAAAAAACCACAGTCCAGAGAACTTCTCTGCCTCAGCTAGCCAAAAAACTAACGAAAAGCAAAGGAGAGCTCTCTTCTGCTGTCCACACACTGCAAGACAACACAGGCCATGTGTAGGAAAGCTGAAAACTCTTATATTTATGTTTAGAAAACAACTGCCTCAGACATTCCACCGCGTCTCCCTCACTCCCAGATCCAGTTATTAAAGGTACGACACTTATTTCTGAGCCAAACAGACAAATGGGGATACAATTTAGCATCAACTCTTATTATCTGATTCTAAATGGAAAGCTTCTCAGTTATGTCTCAAGCAGAGAACTGTGCTAAGACAACAAGCTTGCATGGAGAGTGCCTCTAAAACTTGTAGAAAATGTATTTGAATTGCATTCAAGGGACTGTCCTCTTGCTTTTACAAGCTGCAAAGTTCTGCCAGATCGCTGCTCCCTCTGCACAGATCTTATCGCAAAGTCCATTGCATACATTTCAGCTTCACAAAGACTAAAGATTGGGAGAGACAGACATTTTGCACGGAAAAATGAATGTGTCAGGACAAACAAAAACATGTCGTGCATGGCCCCTTCCCATTGCCGAGATTGTGGTGCTGTCTACAATGCCTTGAACATTGATTGACTAATCCAGCAAGTGCTTCTCTCCAGCCACATTTCCATGAGCAAGAGCTGCATGGGTAATTAGACCCTGCAGAACAGAAAAGATATGAGTGTACATAAGGCTAAGAAATAACTGTGCATAAAACACAGTAGTCCTGTATCGTGTCTGAGCTGAAAAGCAGCAAAGCTGAATGGCATTGTTGTGCTTTGGTTGTCTATGGATTACATTAGACAAAAAATGAAGCTGCAGAACACTGGGTTTGTGTGCGCAGTTGTCATGGAACTGTGCGAGGTGTAGCCGAGAAGCTTTCCGTTTAGATTCAGACAACAAGAGGGGCAGAATGTGGGGCTATGTAGCTCTTAGAAGGAAAATGCATGAACCAGAGGTGTTTCGGTAGAAGCACAGCCTAGGAAGGCTTCATTGTTGACGCAATGTTCTATGTGTGAAGTAGATGACGATTCTTTCACCTGTGGACGAATGAAAGTGGGACATGATACAAAAGGTGAAGAACAAAGCCACAGAGCGCCAGGCTGGTGTGGGCAGCATACTGAACATGAGAGAACTGCGGCTACCACTGCCCTTGTAGTCAAATCGATAGTGGCAAGATGTAAGGAAGCATTTCAATGAGAGCTACTTGTGATGCTACTTGATTCCTCTTCCAGCCCTCTGTGGAAAAAATTACGCTTGCCTTTAGGCTCTGAGGTGCAGAGAACACAGTTGTACATGCAGTGGAGAAGGAAAAGACACAGTGATTGGATGAGTTTGACATGACTGACACGGGGAAAGCAGGAGGTGCTGCCCTGCACTGACTTTTACTTCTAAAGCCTCTTTCTTGGAGAAAAGCTGGCAGAAGTTGGCAGCTGAGCTGCAAGAGTGGAAAATGTAGATGAGTTCTCCTCTCTGAGAAGGGGCGTACAGAGAGGCAGTGTGCAAAGCACTGTTTCAGAGCTGTTCGGAGAGCACATACTTTAAGGATGCCTTCTGTTCTGCAAAACTCTGCAACACTGAAGGGGTAAGGGAAAGCTTGTCACCATGTTTTGAGATGAAGTTCAAGAACTGCATGTTATACTTTTTGAAGCAGCAGGAGCATTCCCAGCTGATTCTGATTGTGAACGAGCTTTTGCTGGACATTTTGCCATTCAGTACACTGCTCAGACAAGCCCAGTGCTGTGCCACATCGTTCTTCACCTAATGTGATCCAGATGGAAGTGAAGCCCAGCCGTGTCATTCAGCTTTGACACTTTTCAGCACGTGTGCTACACAGAACCACTGTGTGTTGAGCACAGTTTTTCCTCAGCTTTAAGTACACTGATATTCTTTTTGTTCAGCAGAATCCAAGTTGTCCATGTTGCTGCCACTCAGCAAACTGTGGCAGGAGAGAAACTCTTTCTAGGGTAGTCATTCGGTGTCAAAAACATTCAAAACAGCACCACAATCTGGGCAAAAAGAAGAGGGCGGGCAGAACGTGTTCTTTGTCTTGTCACATTATTCTGTGTGAGACGTCTGTCTCTCTGGGGCTTTAGTCCTTGCAAGGCATTTGAGCAGTGGTACATCAACTTGGCAGAAGCTGTGCTTTAGGAGTGCTTCACAGCTGGCACAGTGCTCTGTGCGAGAAGTTGTCGAAAATTGGCCTCCGGGAGAAGGAATGCTTGGCAGGATGCAAAGGGTGGACAACTAAGCTGCAGAGCACCTGGGTGGTGTGAGCACATACTGGCACCAAGAGAAGTGTGCATCCACTCTGGCAAGTCGTAAGGACGCGTTTCAACAAAAGCGGCTGTTGCTGCTGCACATTTCTCTTGCAGTCCACTGTGGAAAACCTTGCAGCCTGCCTTCCGACTCTGAAAAGCAGAGAACATGAACACAGTGGTAGGTGCAGTGGAGAAGGGAAGGACATGGTGATTTTGTGTGAGTTTGATGTGCCTGATGTGGGGATAGCAGGAGGTGCTGCCCTGCACTGCCTTTTCCTTTGAGAACCATTTGCTAGGAGAGCAGCTGCCAAAAGCTGGCAAGTGAGCTCTGAGAGAAGGAAATGATGTCTAGGTGTAGTTCTTTCCTGGGGATGTAGCCAAGAAGCTTTGCGTTTAGATTCAGACAACAGAAAATGCAGAACAATGTAGATCTTAGGGTTCAGGAGGAAACTGCACAAGCCAGGTGTTTTTCAGTGGAAGCCATGCTTTTCGAGTGCTGGGCTGCCAGGACAGTGTTCACAGCAAGAATTAGTCAACGATTCACCTCCAGGAGAAGGAAAGTGTGACCAGCTTCAAAGGATGGAGAACGATGCCGCAGAGGTCCCTAGTGCTGTGCACAGCCTCCTTACTGTGAGAGAAGCATGCATACACACTGGCAAGTCAGAAGGAAGCATTTCAATGAGAGCTGCTTGTGCTGCAAGGCATTTCTCTTGCAGTCCTCTGTAGAAAGAATTGTAGCTTGCCTTTCGGCTCTGGATGCAGAGAACATGAACACAGTCATAATTTCAGCGGGGAAGGAAGGACCTAGTGATTTCATGTGAGTTTGGTGTGCTTGACGTGGGAAAAGCACGAGGTGCTGTCCTGCACTGGCATTTTGCTAGGAGAGCAGCTGCCGAAAGGCGGCAAGTGGGCTGTGAGAGTGGGAAAATGATGTTTAGACACAGTTCTTCCCTGGGAATGTTAGCCTAGAAGCTTTGTGTTTAGATTCAGACGACAGGAAAGGCCAAATGCTATGGATCACAGTGTTCAGAAAGAAAGTGCACAAGCTAAGCATGTTTCTGCAGAAGCAGTGCTTTAAGAGCCCTTCGCTGCATGGACAGTGTTCAGTGTGAGAAGTAGTCGACGATTCACCTCTGGGAGAAGGAAAGTGTGACAGGCTCCAAAAGACAGAGAACAATGTCACCAAGACCTAGGCTTCTTTGTGCAGCCCCCTGGATGTAAGAAAAGTGTGCATCCAC
>JAWWMU010000106.1:76527470-76543445 GCA_035048155.1 Cinnycerthia olivascens
ATACATCCTGAAGCACTGTACTACACTATATCAACTTACATCTTAAGCATCTCTAGGAAACCCTAAGAAGAAGAGCTAGAACAGCAATTCGTAATAACCTCAAAATAATTCCTGATACAGAATTGTAGAACTGTCAAATAATGCATCCTTTCAGAAAAATACGATTCTTCTTACAGCCCTTGATGTATGTATTCATCAAGGGTATTAGCTGCTTTCTATGACAGAAGGTGCATATAACAAGGCCTGGTTGTATTAACTGCAGACAAAATTTGATTTGCCTCCTGAGAATTCACAGGGTTTAGTTGTTGGGTTTCAAAAAATCTATTCTTTTGAATAAATGCCCAATAAAAAGTCAAATTTTAAAAATTAAATTCATTTGTTGCAGTAATGTTGGATTGACTGATAGCAAAGTACAGAAACAGAAGCAGAAGTCTACCAGTGTGTGTGACTGTTCTGAGGAGCAGGAATCTCCGAGGGACCACTGAACATGGCAGTAGCTCTGCAATGACGCTACATCACCCTTTGTTCAGGCTGAGGTGCCACACAGTTCCTGGACACTGAAAGGAAACTCTGTGCAAAGGATATCTCAGTCCTCTGTAGTGTCCTCCATGTCTTAAACACTAAAGACATAGGTATTTTTCCATTTTACTCTAGAAAACACATAAAAGTGAAAAAAATTGTCAGAAATAATAGTTGTCACTTTTTTCTTACACAGATCTAAAATCTAATGTTCTTAAAAAATAAAATTTAGAGAAATATCATAATTTATTTCCATATTAACTTGTCACTTGTACCTGAACTAAAACTTCTTTCTAGTACAAGAATATAAAGAACGTTTTAACATTTAAAAAAAAAAAAAAGCACACTTCCGAAATGCTGAAAATAAATAGATTTTTTTTTATTTATTCAAAAGTATGACAGGAAAACTTACATCTTGTAAAATGATCCATAAGAGACAATTAAGAGTAAAAAATTAGCATTACATTTGATAGGTCAGTTCATAATCCAACTTTCTTTGAATGTTTTTATATCACTCTTCATCCATTTTTTACTGAGTGTAACATATAAGCAAAATATTCAGAAAGGAGAAAGCAATATTCTTAGGAAAATGGAACTTCAATATCTTACCAATACCTAAGTAAAACTGTTCCCACAGTTAAACTGTTCACCTTCCCTGGCATAAGACTGTCAATTATAATTCAAGTCTTAAAACCAAGTTTTCAATCAGTATGGTGGACGAAGTGAAGATAGAATGATAGCAGGACATTTTTCCATAATTTCCAACTCAGTCACCTCCTGTGAGAAGTTTTTAGAATGTGGTATGGATTCACTGATAACTCAGTTTGCAATCTATCTCTTAGCATATGACAGGTCACACTCATACCAGGAAAAATGCACAAGCTGAAAGATATTGGTAACAACCAAAGTTTCAATGCCTTTAAATTAAGAATTTCAAATGAAAGGTTTTTTATATAGTCAGGAACGAAAGAATTTTTACAGGTTTTTTTTGGAGAGGCAGTATTGTGGTGTGAAAAAAGAGTTGTTATAGAATGCCCATTAACGCATAATACAACTTGTGTTTTGCTAGGCTTACTTTTAGTGGAGTTCACTACTTTTACAACGCCAAATATTATTTTTATTTTTCTGCTAAAAATTAACACATTTGTTTGGGAGTTGATGTCTGTTTTCCTTCTACAATTAATTTGTAACCAGTGGAAGTCTATCCTGCTTTAAACTTAGCTGAAAGTCCTGATTACTTAAAACCATCAAGATTTTCCCTCTTAGAGAACAGCAAGAGCAACAGAGAATACTTTCTCATTGTCTGGATCATATTAATTCACCATCACCCTAAGAGCAGAAAATATCCAGACATGTCAGTTTATTTCCAGCATCAGTTCCCCACCAGGTCCAGTTACCCAGTTATACCAAGATTTGACATCTTTCCTAGGATTATAACAACTTTTTATATTTACAGTGGCATAGTCCTGATGTTAATATTTCCAGATGTTAATATTTCCAGCCTGGCCTTTTTATTTGCAGTACTTGAGTCTTGTTTCAAGCAGTAGAACTGACTATTTTTGCAAGTGCATAAAGCAAAAGAGAAAAATGGTGATGCTGACACTGGGACATAGAATCCCTAATGTAAGGCCACCAAGTGGCATTACTACAATTTCTTTGAGAAGAGCAGAATGCTATATTACACAGACATTTTATCCGGAATGATGTAGGTATACTTGATACTTCCTTGAGGTAGCTGTTTTGGAGAAGTTGTTTATTCAGGTCACTTTCAGCCCTATGATTAGACCCAACGTGCTCCGAAGAGATTCAAAAAACATACTCTGTAGTTATGAAAACTTGTGGAATATACTTTAAACTTGTAGAATGCAGTTGTGTGATGTTTTGTAAAAAGTTCTCTGTTGCCCAAAAATTCTTTTTATTTAAATACATTTTCAAGGAATAAAACAGCTGAACTTTTAAAAGTTACGGAGTAACCACATGGCAGCCTATTAATACCAATTGAAGTTATTAATTTTAAAGGTAATGGTTTGATTGCCAAGGATCTTGTCAATAAGAACAGAAAAATAACCTTTTTGTTAGCATTTTTATATGTTACATTATATCAAGTGAATATTTCGCATGTGTCTTGTGTGGCTGAGTATAGTCTATGTGTGAACTGAACTTGCTAATCCTGCCTAATTGCTAATTCACTTGGAGTAAGGCGCCTTCCTAAGGACTGCTGCTGTTTGGTTTATATGTACTGTTCCACAAGCAACACTGAAAAGAGAAACATAAAACTGGAATTCAACTGTGCAAGTGAATGGAGAGTACAGAATAAAGTAATGCAGAACTCACTTTTTAAAGAGTAAAGTTCACTTCAAATTTCAAATTGAGGTTTGATTTGTTTAGGATAGAAATTTGGCTCCCTTTTATTCAGGTTGCTACAATCATACTGTGTAGTCATTGCTCAAATATTTCTTCTGAATATGACACTTTGGGGTTGTGTCTGGGGGACTTTTCCCCCTTTGATCAATCTGTGACCATAAGAAGAAAAAAAGTACTAAAATTTCATGCATGTGCTAGTGTGTTTTCTGGTCCTCTGCTTTTTCTGCATGATGCAGAAACAAAGAAAAAGCAGGGCTGGTACTGGCAGGGTCCAGGCAAGGGCCTCCACTTGTATTTTTTCCAACTTTTACTTTTTTTTTCTTTTAATGACATTATTGTCTCAGATAGCAGAAGTAGTCATATGTATACATCAACAATGTAGGCCAAAATTGCAGAAAGAGTTACCACTGTAACAAAAAAACAGATTGTTTTCTAAAATGAAGCATATTCATGCAGGATATACAGAAAGTTCTCCCATTTATTTGGTTTTTTGGTGATGATGAATCAGCCTGATATTATAGAATATTACTTTATCAGCAGTATTTCTCTTACCTAGTATTTTCCAAAAATCCCAATAAAAACACTTTGGTCCAAAAAAGTGCTGTAGAGATTACTTAATCATATTATTTCATAAGGCTTTAAGAAGATTTAGCACTGCTTTTGAGCTTTTTGAAGCTGTAAATGGCTAAACATTAAACCCGAAAAATCTAATACAATTTTCAACAGGAAACCTAGAATACAATTTTAGCTGGACAAAACAAGAATCCATGGAAACATATATGTCCCAAGTGTTTTAAAATTACAGTGACTGCTTAAAAAGTGAGCTGTGTAGGAAAAGAACACAGTTCTTATGACATGTTATTCACATACGTGTAAAAACAACATCTTTACCACAATGCTTTAAGAAGAAAAAAAATACAAATGTTTTAGGAACCAGGGCTTTGTAAAGAACGGACAATTTATTCTGAAAAAGGAAGTAAAAATATAATATTCATGACAGCAAGCATGCAAAAAACAAAGGGAACAGGACAGACAAATTCTGCAATTTTATTCACCAGCATCATGTATGACACATATTTTTGTAGTGTGTTTTATTGCATAGATGTGGTATGATTTTGGTTAATAGTAAATATATAGGCCCTGTATCGTATTTGTCCTGAAGCTGTGACAATACAGTTCAGTCGCTAAGCACTCCCCAAGGAAAATTGATTTACTGAAATGCCCAGTGGCCATTTTAAAGCGAAGATGAATTGCTGGAGGTGCACAGCCACAACAAACTCTTCCCCCCCCACCCTCCCCACCCCATACAAAGGCTGTTTACCTTAATATGCACCTGGGAAAATAATTTCCCCAGACAGAAATAAAAACAAGATCCTTGCCTCACTTAAATAATGAGATATAATTCTGCAGTGGGAGAGTAGAACCTGGAGGCAGAGGGAGCCGGGTAGTTCTGCTTACACCACCAGTACATCACATGTCTCACAGCAGCCAAGAGGGAGCGTCCTCCTCAATCAGCTCTAGAAGAAAGCAGTGGAACATAGATCACAATGTGAAAAAAATCAGAACGAAATGTAACCTGTAAAGCTCTCTCTGGGACAAATGCCCTGCAAAGAAGATTGCTGACTGTCCCAGTTCATTCTTGATTTTACAGTAACAGGAAGCACAAACAACACTTCTATTCCCTTTTTTTACCTCATCAAAGAGTTGCATTTTTTTTATTACAAAGAATGTTAATAAATATTATGTAGCTAGCAAAATCCTCGAAGTTTTGCAATACATTAAGTGTCATAAGCCAAAAATACTTTATTATAAAGTTCATTGCCTTAATTTTTTAAATGATTCATGCCAGAGAACTTCAAAGTATTCAGACTTTCCATATTCAAGAACACTGAGACTTGGAACATCCCAAAGCCCTTATATTTAGTGTAGTGCATTTACGAGAAATTTAATTTACACTGTTATACCATTTTATTCACCTATGGTTTTTCAGGTATAAAGTGAATGACTTAGAAGGTTTTTTGGTCCAGACATGAAAAAGAAACACATTCTGCCAATGAATTATTATACCTTGGTCCTTTAACCACTAAGTACCAGATAAACAAGGAAATAATAATGAGAAATAATAGATTTAAATGCACTTGGTCTACATTAGCTATAAAAACGGACTTATTTAAAGAACCCTTGAAGAAAATTAGATTCAGTCTTTCATTGGTTTTTTTTGACAGGAGTAATCATGGTAGAAGGGTAAAAGGAACACAAAATAGCATTCCTTTCTTCTTAAAATAATGTCCTGCCTTTAGTCTCCTCTCTTCAACCATTTTCTCCTTGGTCTTGATCAGGACTTTGACCATGATTGGATTTTGGCAGAGAAGAGTTTCTGGGGCATGTGGAGCATAGACAGGAGAAAAAAGCAAAAAGGGAGACATTGTTATTCATGCAGAAATTGAGTCTCCTCATCTGACATTATTTCTGTTAAAAGCATATATATAAATGTTCCAAAGTGAAAGAATTTTGCCAAAAAATTAAGTGCATTTGTCCTGGGGGGCTCAATGCACATTCATTGACACACAAGTTTTATATGGTAGGTAGTAAGCACTAATATTGACAGGGAACACACAAAAATTGAGATGCAGGAGTATTTTGGCAAAGAACTACAGAGAAAGTTGTACAGCGATTAAGTAACAATTTTACTCAAGTGTACAGCAAGAGCAAGAGAATTTCAATTGGCTAGATGCTCCTTTTATGAAATTTCTGAGTTCTGAGCCACTTTTTAAACTATTCCACATTGCCTATCCACACAGCCATTCCAACTCGGCTTCATTTCTACAGCAGAACTCCTTGCTAAGGGCATTTCAGCTATGTACACAGGAAAATGTAGTCTGTTATTTCTCAGTGGTTTAGACAGTAAAGAGAAAAGTATGAAATATAGATCTGGTGAGTTCAGTTATTAATTTAATGCAGAGAGCAACTGGGAAAAAATAAAGCCTGGAGTTATAAAGTAATTGCCTGATTTTTAGTTAGTGTGTTTCTTGTGTGTTCCCCTCCTTAGCAGAGAGTTAGGATAAAAGGTTACATTTCCAAAAAGAGAAGTTAGGAGAAAAGCCAGGAAATAATTCCAGTGAGCTTCCAAAGAAGTATTGTCTTACAGTAGAAATAACTGATTTTCTAACTTATGCTGAGTTAAAAACATTTTTATAATTTTTTTAGAAATAGGTGTGTTTAGTTATTTCCACCATGCACTCTTATAATCCATTTAGAAACACTGGCTTCAATTTCTCTGGGTTTTTTTGCTCCTACATTTATCAAATCTAATTCCTACCAAAAAAAAATGGTTTCAGAGAATATTAAATTCAAAGTAAGTAAACAAACAACACAAGGATCACAGAATTTTAGTCCTGCAACACAGAATCATTATAAAACCACAAAACAAGCCCGTGTTAAGAAAGGCAGTCTGCAGTACACTTAAGAATCTGTTCAGAATCTCAAGTGGACCCAACCACTTTTCCCTTTGAATATGATTTAACTAGTTCTCATTTATTTTCACTAGCCTGAAGAAGATATTCCACATGATTGTTTTCAATAAAGTTCAATCTAATTAAATGGAAAATAAAGCCAGGGGGACATCATACCCCCAAATAGCAGAATTTATTTAATCTGGGCTGGTAAACATAGTTTCTTTCACATGCTAAATTTGGGCAAAATTTAAAGTCAGTTTCTCTTCACTTCTGCACATTACTCCTATTTAATGATTTGTTTTTGTATATCAGAACCAGTGAAAGAACTGGAGTGTGAAACTCTTTTGCTTTGCAAATCATTAGAACTATCAACATTTTTTCCAGTGAAAATTGCAGAGATAATTAATCATTGGGGATGAGTTCCTTCCATTGTATTTGTTAATAAGCAAAAAAGTGAGGGTTTCTAGCTTTGCCTCTCTAAAGCTAAAGGAGCAAGCATGGAATTGAAGAGGATACATCAGTATGAAATAAATGCGAATTTAACAAGCCCTTTCATCCAAGATGCTTTCATCCAAGTACATAACAAGATCTTTGAGATGCTCTAACTAATTTTGACCTACAATTTTCTCCCTAAGCACTAATGCATTAACACCCACATTGATTTCTACCATTGCTTGGCTTCTTCTCAGGGTAAGGTATAGGGTGGAATTTCTTCAGAAAAAAATATTCCATTTCTGGATGATGAGACAGAGTGTACCCTCAGCACTCCTCCCAGCTACTGGGTGAAGTGGCTGACACTCTGGAGGGTTTTGTCCAGATCCACAGGGATCTGAAGAGGCTGGACAAATTTCTGACAAGAATCTCATGAAGTTCAACACACAGAAGTGCAAAGTCCTGCACCAGAAGGAACAATCTGAGGCACCAGTCCTGGAAAGATGCTTTGAAGAAAATGACCAAGGGGTCCTCATGGACACCAGATTGAACATGATCCAGCAAAGTGCTCTGGTCACAAAGAAGGCTAGTGGCATTGTGGGCTGCATTAGGCATTATATTTCCTGTAGATCCAGGAAAGTGATCCTTCTCCTCTGCTCAGCATGGTGAGGCCACACCTGGAGTGCTGTGTCTAGTTGTGGATTCCACAGAATAAAAGACACATGGACGTACGGGAGAGTCCAGAGAAAGTCTGCAGAGGAGATGAAGGGATTGGAGTGTTTTATATGTGAGAAAAAGCTGAGAGAGATAGAGCTGTTCAGCTTACAGTAAAGAAGTCTCAGGGGAATCTCATCACTGTATGCAAATCCTGGAGGAAAGATTAAAAGAGAAGGGAGTCAGGGTTTCCTCTGTGATGCCCAATGACAGGACTGGAGACAGTGGGCTCAAACTGAATCACAGCAGGTTCCCTCTGACATCAAGCAGTAAATTTTTGCTCTGAGGGGGACAGAGCAGAGTCACGATTTTCTCAGGGAATTTCTATAGTCTCCTTCTCGGGAAATATTAAAAAGCTGTCTGGACATGGTCCTGAGCAAGGTGTAGGAGGCTCTGCTGAAACACGATGCTTAGACTAGACATCCTTAAGGGGTCCCTTGTAACCTCACCCATTCCGTGATTGTGGTCTACCACAGGTGCAGTTAAAGGACATTTTACTTAATTCTGTTGATCTTGATTTACGTTTACTTGATTCACAACTCATTATCAAAGAAAAGAAAAATGCCCATGTAGGACAGATCAGCTACAGTTTAGCTATCCAAGGATCTATTTCCATATCTCCTACATATTATTTGATCAGAGAGGGTAAAATACTACCTAACTGAAATCCTGACATTTCAAACCCCTGAAACCAATTTCTCTATATGTCAATTACTTATAAGTAAGATAGAAAGGCTTATACTGCTGGCATTCTCTGTGTCAGCTTCCGAGGAACATAATCAAAATTGTTCTTGCATCAGTAAACTTTGGATACATGACTAAGGCTCAGCTACTCCTACCACACAAAGTGAAGAGAGAGAGCAAAATTAAACGAGCTGTTTCTAGGAAATGGTCTTGGAGGGAGGAAGTAGAGAATGGCTAGTCACTAGGCCACAGTCATGAGCACCATTTTTGTACGTCAGACCATCTCAGAAGACAAATTCCATCAGTATCAATACAAACAAAAGATTGCATTTTTTACTGAAATAGAGCACATCATGGACATACTGTGTTGATTCAGGAACAATAGTCAATACAGCATCCAGGATAAATTTACTGACATAAACAGTCATTACCGCAGACACTCAAGTTGGCACTGCAATTTTTAACCAGCAAGATGAATTTATACATACCAGAGTGGTGACTTGTTGTGTGGCTTTAGCATTTTCCTTGCAGGAGCTGCCGTAAGCAACTGCTAACTTGGCCTACAGCTAAAGCTCAAATTAAACATGACTTTTAAAGGCACTGTGCAAGACCATGTTCTTGCTCACACTTCTTTGGGTACTGTCACAGCAAGGGCAAAGCCAAGCGTGTTGTCCTATCTTCCATTACTCTCTCCTGTATTTTAAAACTAAAGCACTGAAATCTAATTCCAAAAACTGAAATAATGGAAACAGTGTTTGCTCTAGCCTGCTAATTCTGATACCCACATACAACATGAAGTCACAAACCATAAGTAATTTCTTTTCAACTTTGCTCCTGAAGGCCTCAAAATGTTTATCCTAAGGTTTATACTGTGAGTTTCTTGCAAAGATATAAATAGGTATATGCATGCCAAACATTTAAGATGATTACTTTCTTTTCCTAAAGTCTCAAACCATGAAATGTAGTGTACTTCACAGTAAGAGACTCCATTTGTAGTTAGAGGCCCATTATAAGGAGTTGGAAAGAAATGTTATATGTTCTATGTTAGACTGATTCAGACTCTTTTTTGTCAGAAATAATAATAGACTTACAGACAGTTCTTTTTGTCTTTTTGTCAGTCTTTTTGTCCTTCTCAAGTTCTTTCCTATAAAGTTTGTTATTCTACTAGCTGCATGAAATATTCATTACAGTTTTAGTCTCAAACACTTTCTCTTCCTTCACAATCCAAGAACAGGCACACATGCTTAGTGTGCCCCTTTTGATATGGATACCCAGCCCATCTGCTTTCAAAAAGTTTGTTGCTCAGGGTGTGTTAAACATCTGACTGTGTTCAAGTAGGTGGTGGTAAAACTCTGCATCTTTTTACAGCTCTCTGATCTTAAAAACTTAGGATTTTTACAAACCATATCAGTTCTTACCAGCGAGTCAGAACCTCCATCTAGGACCCAAACATTAATCTCTAATTCAGATTTTTATCTAACTCGACAAGACACTGGCCTTCTCATGAAAGAAGGATACATTCAAAGATCCCAGTGAATTTTCTCCCTCTTCTTAGGAACTTTGTTCAATACTATACATGAAATTCTCTCTTCAGGCAAGAATATTTTTTAGCTTTGAGTCTTCAGGAGACAGTAGGAATAGAAACTTGGAAAGCAAGGATACTTGGGAAAGAAATAGGAGCCATGTTGATATTTAGCTTCCTCTTGTCAGCTGTTTTAGGCAATTAGATAAATAAACTACGGAACTGAAAAAAAGTATCTGTGACTTGAGCCAGGTGTCTGAATGATGGAAGTCTGCCTTTTGAATTGAATCAAAGAGAAATTAGGACTTTCTACTTATGCAAAATGGTTCTTACTTTTAGTAGTTGTGGTGTTAGAATAGAATCATAACGTGATAAAATCATTTATGTTGGAAAAGAATCTTTGAGATCAAGTCTAACCTTTAAACTAGCACTACCAAGTCCCCCACTAAACCAGGTCCCTAAGTGCTATCTCTATGTGTCTTTTTAATACCTCCAGGAAGGGTGACTCTACCACCACTGTAGGTGGCCTTTTCCAATATTGAGCAACCCTTTTGGTGAAGATTTTTTTCCTAGTATCCAATCTAAATCTTACCTGGCACAACTTGAGATCATCTTCTCTTGTCCTGTCACTTATTACGTGGGAGAAGAAGCCAACACCCATCCTCACTGCAGCCTCCTTTCAGGCACTTCAGGCAGAATTAAGGAAGGACCCTCCAAGCCTCCTTTAATCCGCGCTAAACAATCCCAACTCTCTCAGTCACTCCTCACAAGCTTTGTGCCCCAAATCCTTAACCAGCTTCACTGTCCCCCTCTGAGGACACTCCAGCCCCTCAATGTCATTCTTGCAGGGAGTGGCCCAGAACAGGACACAGGATTGTAGGGGTGCCCTCAGCAGTGCTGAGAGCAGTTGGGCAATCACTGTCCTCCTCCTGCTGGCCACGCTATTGCTGATACAGGCCGGGATACCTTTGGCTTTCTTGGCCATCTGGGCACAGCTGGCTCATGTTCAGCTGCTGTCCACCAACACCCTCAGGTCCTTTTCTGCTGGGCAGCTTTCCAGCCATTCTTCTCCAAACCTGTAGCATTTAATGTTCCTGTTGTGACAGAACCCTGCACTTGGCCTTATTGAACCTCATGCAATTGGCTCAGCCCATTGATCCAGCCTGTCCAGATCTAGAGCCCTTCCCACCCTCCAGCAGACATCATTCAGCCTGGACTTGCCTGAAAAATGACTGAGGGTGTACTTGATCCCCTCATCCAAATCATCAGTAAAGATATTAAAAAGGATTGTTTAGGAGTTGTTATTAATTTTATATCATTATTCTTTTATATATTTCAATGTAACTTTTTCCCTAGACAAAATTTAACTAATAGCAATTTGATTAAAAAGTATTATTGGTTATTTTTAATATTTCAAAAGTGATACCAATTTTTACAGTGGGATTTTTTTTTTTATTAAGTTTAGTTTGCTAAAAGATATTTGCTTTAGCAGGCTCTTGAAATGAGAGTTTGTTGAAGAACATTAGAAAAGAATATTTTTAACTGCTTTGAGGAGATTATCTGCCTAGCCTTGGGTCACCTTTGTGTAATAACCACTTCATGACAATACAAAATAAGCAGAGAATACAGGGAAGTCATGTTCCTAAGCACAAGGAATACAAAGCTCTCCAAACTGATCTGAACCCTCCTGGTTCACCAGGCACTCATAGTAGTACAGAAGAGACTGCACAGATTCCCCTCCTGTCTGTCCACAGTGAAGGCAGAATTATGCAATCAGATAGGAGACAGTGCAGTACCCCACTAATAATAAACCAGAAGCACTGCGTGGGCACAGGAGGGAAATTGGAGAAGAAAATAACCAAAACTAAATGAAAAATGACAGTGATATAGGAAGGAAACTTGCGTGTTCCAGAACTGTTTCGCACAATGTAAGTTTGCCATTTGACAAGCTCAGTGCCTTGGCACATAAAGTCAACAAGAAAAAAATGAGAAGGAATTTCTATTATTAGTGCCTAGTCTACCCCTCAAGAATGCATCAAGGAGTGTATTTCATAGCTTTAACAAGATAAAAGCAGGCTTCTTAGACCTCTCATCATGACCAGTAGCTGGAACTGTATGTTGTTGTTCAGATAAGTCGCAATAAAACAAGTCATTCTTAGTATTTGAATCCTGACTTGAATGTTGCAGAAGTCAGACAGAACTCAGGTTTAGAATAGCTGTAAGCATTGTGATAAACCATAAGCTAAACTTAGAAAGATAACAGACAATCTGTGGACATTTTACTGAAAATTTTTCCTATGGCCAGTAACAAGAGTCTCAAGGCTACTAGGTAATACTTCCTGCATGTGAAGATTGAAGCCTTAATTAATTTCTTATTAAATTTTATTCTTGAGCAATGTCAAATTTTTGTGGACTTTTTGTAGAGCATCTATTACAAAGAGCAGCTACAACATTAAAAACACCTTCTGCCTAAAAAACTGAGATAAAATTCTAGCAAGTGACAGGTTCTGCAGCCAAAAATGATCATCTTCTACCTGGCCTAACTATACAAAATTTTGGTCTTTCAACTCTTCCATTGGAAAAAAACAACAACTCCATTTTTAGAGCAACACAGGACTTTTCACTGTATGTCAGATATTGTTTGTGGAAGACAGTTGCACAGAAACCAAGACTGCTCAGACCACCTCATCTTCCTTCAAGTAAACGTAAAAAAGGAGCAACAAAGCTAGTGCATCCCCTGAAGCTTGCTACCACTGCACAGTCCTGCTCTGTGCCTTTTTGCCAGGGGAAGAGGGAAAAATGTCTTCTGTGCCTCCATATTAGGGGCAGAGGCACTTGCAAGAAGCAAACAGGAAGGCAGACAGTTTAAATGACACCCCTGAGGAGACAAAGATTAGTTAAGCAAGGCACCAGCAGTAGAAAAATGCTAAAACAACACCCAGTACAACAGCAGGCTGAGGTTTAGGCACAGGTGTCTAGTCTTCAACTTTGTACGCCTTTCTTACTTGTTCTTACAGAAATTTTATTTTTTTTAAAGTTATAGTCAACAACAGCCAGGTCACTTACTATCAATTATAAAACGCAAAACAAAACGCCTTCCCCAGAATAACTAAGGGTTGTGAATGAACTATGACAGAAAAACAAGTACCACTTTAATACAATTGATCAATAAACATTAAATTAGTGGAAATTACACTGAACCTTTGCAAATTTTAGTACATGTATCCCAAGAGAAGGAAATGGAACAGCTGTTTAACTGAAAATAAAATTAATGAGAAATAATTCCCTTTTCCTCGAAAGCACAAGACCCTGCTGTTAGCATTGTTAGAATGTTATTATGAGTCATTATCTTGATAAAAAGCAGAGATGAAAAGGATTGTTTTCTTTATTATAAAACACTTGTACTTTATCACATCAGTGTAACACATTAGGTGTGTAACTATTTATCTTGTACTACAATAAACAAGTTCCATATATTTTCAAGCTCCAGTGACTTTTGCTGGCATGTTGTATCAAAAAGGTATTTCTGAAAAATCATTCTGGCTTTCCTCCATTTCTAAAATGCTCCTCATGACTCATTTTTTATGCTCACAATTAAGTTGGGTTTCATAGGTGCTTGCAATGTTTTGAGGGCAAATCCTGCTAAGGGCAGACAAACCACACAGTGAGGGTAGAGGAACAGAAATCAGATGAAATCAAATAAAAAAATTACTGCCTGTACAGCCGCAGTAGCAGCTTTTACTGCTTTTTGCCGTCCTTTTGCAAATTGAGATGTGTTAATGCAAACTCTCACTGAAATATTCTCTCAACTGCAGAAGGCTAAATTCACACGTGCAAACAGGCAGTGTTAGTTTGGCCCTGGGGAGGCAAAATTTCGAAGCTTTTCTCACTCCATTAAAGTTAGTTTTATGCCAAGGGCAATGTTTTCCAAACTGTTTCCAGCTCCTTTCCAAACCACACCCTGACAGGCAGCTGTCAGGTCTCTCCTCGCCCCAGCCACTCATTGGATTATTGTGTTCCAACTCTCCCTGCAGAAGTAACATAAATAAGCATATTTGCACTTCTTTTTCATTGCTTTCCTTTCTCAGCAGATAGAGCCCTGCTATCATTTTGGGGAATACTTTGGGGTTTTCTACATTATGTACCAAACCTTACTGCAGGGACCTATTGTTGGTACCAAGTGAATTAAACTGAGATTAGGTGCAGTATTTCAACACTGCTGGCATAATGATGCATGAGGCACTTAACCTTGCTGAAAAGACAGAGTTTGTGCTAATCTGTTTGCAAATAAGTTGTCTATATGTTATGTTGTTTAGGTGATTAACTAAAACATATAGATGTTCTAGCTTTCTATTACCTCCTACAGCTAGGGACAGGGCTGAGGAGAAATGTTGATGGTCTAAGGAAAATGTCATGACATCTAAATGCATAACTTCTAGAGAAATTTATTCTGTATTTTTAAAAATGAATAGAGATGTAACCAGTTCATGAAGTGTAGAAACTTTGCTGGAAAACCAGAGCAAATTATTTTACCCTTACAGTCTTTCAAGAGACATCACGAGGAGTGCAGCATATTTTGTCTCTGAAGAAAGAGACTAAAGGAGACTGTTCCATTTACAGTGGTCAGTTCCTATGAATGAGCTGTTAGATTGTCTGTAGGATTACTCTGTAGCACTTAAACTGGAGGAACAAGAGAGGAACTGCTAATAGTCTCAGAAGCAGTATAGGAATGCAAACACTTCCTGTATGCATGATAATAGGTGTGCAGCTTACACATCTCTAATTGTAGGATTGATGAAATTTCAGATATAACCACAGGTGTAATCTGGATGGGTCTGAGTCCTCCAAGGGAGAACAACAATGTTATAGGAGATCACTTTGCGTCCTTGTCCCTCTGAATACTGGCCATAATCACCATCTGCTACAGGACATATCAAAAGAAAAAACAGTCTTGTCCCAGGTATTGTCTCACAATCCATTCGGCTTTTGTTATTTTAGGGCTAGTTTCCAGGTGGCCTTACTCTGCTGCAGGCAGTGCCAAATGACCCTTTTCTCTTACTACGACATCTGTTTGTCAGGCAGCCAGTATCTGAATTCAGTATTTCCTGAAGAACTATGCTCCAGGGCTTATCAACAAGTCTGCAGGTGCCGCTTTTGATCAAGAAATGGGTTTGGTCAGATAAGGCTCACAGCCAGTTGTCCTTGATTCCCTCTTCTTATCAACCAAATTTAAATGTCAGTCTCTGCCATAATACAAATGTTCCCTTGTTAAATGAAAGAAGAAGGCAGAGAGAGCTGTGCATCTTATCCCTACAGCAAATCCAGAGGTACCAGCACACAGCAGCTCCATGATGCTGTGCTAGCTGGCTTCTAAATTCAAGGCCTGGGATGCAAGCCCAAATTCACACAGCCCAAGCATCATGTCACCTTCAATACTGTGTTTCCTTGTTAGACAGATGCTTCTGAGGATCCAGATCCAGACCATGGGGAACATGAGCCGTGGAACACAGAAGGGGAATATCAGCAATATTTCCAGCCTCTGACAGTACTGTAATCACCTTTTTTTCAAAGCATTTTAGACCAGTGATTCACCTTACAAGATGTTTCTTTACTACTTGCACACAGAATAATCGCTTTTCTGTCACTGCTAACTGAGATATGCACAAGTTCAGTAATTTTGGCTGGTCATTTGCACATAGTGTTTCATATTAAATGATCTGAGAGGCACCTTTAATCTCTGAGCCCAAAATGAAAAAAAAAAAGTGAAAAATGGACATTTAGATCTCATGTTTTTGTAATTCCCATGATGACTTTTTTTAATTCACATGTTGTTTTGGAGTAATGTAAACTGAACAATGTAAAAACTGAGTATCAATTCCTACAAACATCATTGTAATACTCATTATTAGCATGCTGATTGCTGATTTCATCATCTTATTTTCCTGTGCTTCCAGCTGCATTGGATTCATTTGAATATCACCAAGAATTAGTGCTCATAACCCGGCAGGCCCTTTTGAACTGGGCATGGATCAGCTGCATCACAAGGGTGAATGTGGCTGCTTTTATTAGTCCTTTAACATGGCATGCAACTGCTTCTCCTGGAAAACTACAGTGAAAACTACTGCGTATGGTCCAAAAGTACTACTGAAACCCTGGAAATTAACTGTATGTTCATGTTAGGAGACTTTAGCCTTTAGATACAGATATTACAAAATCTTAGAAAAAATTATTCAAAAGCATGAACAGTTACTAGTCCTGAGAAGAGAGTGGAGAAAAGATTCCAAG
>JAWWMU010000106.1:76543545-76605655 GCA_035048155.1 Cinnycerthia olivascens
ACAAAATCTTAGAAAAAATTATTCAAAAGCATGAACAGTTACTAGTCCTGAGAAGAGAGTGGAGAAAAGATTCCAAGTGCTTCAGAAATGAAGATCTGAGAGTGGATGGGGTCATGTTGTAACGAGAGAATTCATAAAATTCAGGTGAAATCAATAAAAAAACCCCAAAATTGCTACACTTAAAACAGTTCTGACTCTATATATAATTACAGGCATGAGATATACCATCCTGTACATGCTGCTCAACATGATCAGAACCCCTCTTCAACAGCTCTGAAAATCAGTTTCCTCCAGTGCTCCTGAAGCTTCTTGTGATTTTCTCAGTCCTTGTCTGGTGATTCAAAAGAAAATTTTGAAAAATTGTAGCATATTCTGTTTCAAACGTGTCACACAGGTACTTATACTGTCTGAATAAATACAATAAAATTGGAAATATTTAAAATAAAAAATCTGTGAAACTTCCATTACGTAAGTTACCTGATAATTCCAGAAAATACCATTTAAGAGATGAGTATTTATTGCTAGACAAGCTTTTTCTTTCTGAGGCGAGACTGATTGATTTTTTATTTTAGTCTGTTTTCTAGGTAAAAGCTATATTTGAAGTATTATGCTCATCATTATGCCTTAGGCTGTAAAGTACACCAAATACTATCCAAGCAATAAAAAATAATCAAGAGGCAGAGACCTGAAAAGAAAATAGCAGAAAGAGAAGGCTATTTTTACAGATCACACTACACATTGTAGTTTTAAAACTTTGACAACCAGGATTTGATCAAACAAAAACTACCTCTGCAAAATAGAATGGTTGGGGTGGAGGGGAGATGAACACAGCTCCGAGAAGAACTCATCCTGTAGCAAATGCCACACAACCTTTCAGAAAAAATCCTGGTTAGGCTTAATAACACAAGATTGCGCTTGCAATCAAATGCTAAAGTGAACAACTCAAGCTGTTATGAGAGAGAGGGTAAAAGACCATTTAACAGCTTTTCCCAGCTCTTAAAATACAGCAGAGAAGCACCATTGAAAGAGCTTGATTAGGAGAATGAACTAATCTGCTATAACAAACAATAAGGATCTGGAATTCAGGCAATTAACAGTCCCACCTTCTGCCAGGAGGTGGTGCAGAGGCAGTGGGTGACCATAATGGCTGCATCACCCAAGGAGTTTCTGAGGGATGTGAGACGTGATACTGTATGCTGCTCCCAGCAGATTGTATAAAATTACCAATCTTTAAAATGCCAATTTACTGAGATGATGGTAATCCCAGAGCTTTTGCCGAAATTATCTAACTTGCCACAGCTAGGCAGGGGGTTGACTTTAGCCAGCACACAGCTATGATATTATCTATTACTAAAATACCAACATATTGGTGGAAAGACAATTTTCATTTTGGACTTGTGAAGGATATATTTCAAAGTTTAAGACAGATTAAAAAATTGGTTGAAAATTGTACCAAGCAGTTAAACTACTCTGAATTTAATTAGAAAGACACTGAGCTTTTTGATATGCAGAAGCTTTAAAATTTGTCATCCTGACTTATAACAGGACAGGAGATTAAAAAAATAAAATTTTAATGGAGAGTAGTTTTTCTTCAGTGTTGCAGTAAAGACCCAGACACTGAAATAATGTTGGAACCATACTGACAAAGAGTGGACTGAGGCTTTTGACAACAGGCAGATGTACGTCATGTGGGTCTCAACTTTATTGAGATATACATATTTACATGTTCATATAGGTAGATCATACATTATATTTACATGCTATTTCAAATGTAATTTCTATTAAATTGCCAAATTGTTCTAGTAAATCCAAGTAATTGTTGTATATAAAGAAACATATGTATTTTAGGTATATAATTTTGTTTGTTGCTTTCATCATTGTTGGTGGAAACCTACCAAGACCCCCAACTCTCCACCATGCCTACAGAAGAAAATCAGGTAAGAGGAGAGACCTGATGGGCTGACATTTGGGCTGCTGTTTGACAATATTGGTAGCTGGATCAGTGACATGACTTTGATAAGTAGAAGTCATTGACAGGATGATGTTCTGCCTGTTGTGACAAGAGGCCCATTGTCACATACACTGCATATGGTGCATATTTTTGTTTCAACCTCACTGAGCTGGAAATCTCTCCCCTGTTCCTATTCTCAGCCATGGAAAGGAGCCATGATGCCTAAGAATGCAATCAATAAGTGATCAGGATGTGGTTAAATGAGGTTGGTTGCTCCAGGTGTACAAAATCAAAGCACTATCTTGTATGGAGCATGGTGGAGCACCACGCAGGGCACAGCCTCTAAGGGCTGCCTTTGCAGAACTGTTACAGGTGTGTTACCTGAGTGCTGCAACACCCCTGAGAGGATGTCAGGGACTGTGCAGTGTGTCCAGCCAAGGGCTTTGGCCATTCCAGACTTTTTAAGTACAAAAGATATTTTAAAAAACAAAACAAAAGGGAGCATTTGATGGTCCCTTGTCACATATTTCCTCTTTTCATGAAGTAATGAGACCTTCTCTTCTGTTATTAATCTCTTTTCCCACTATTTCTCTCTTGCTGTCTCTCCAAGTCAGTAATTTCAGACAGTGCATCTGCTCTCCATGCCCACAGCACGATGCCATCTACAGGTCACTGCCGATGCCGGCAGATTCTGCACATCCCTGCGAGTTCCACGTGTGTGACCTAGAAATTCATTTAAGATTACACCAGAATAAACAACATGCATTCGTGTACTGCATTATTACATACAAATAAATAAAAAAGATTTTTAAATGGACCATTGTGATTAAAAATTATACCGGAAAGGGTGGAGAAAAATGCATTAGTTCTTTTATGTCACAGTTCAGCCTGAGCAAGTCTCCTCCCATTTGTGTGATAAATATTTTTCACTATAGAAATACAATCAAAGAGAAAATTATAATTAATTCTGAATGCACACCTGGATCCACTTGGAAAAAAAAGAAGAAAAGGACTTCTGGTGCCATGCAACATAGATAGGTTTCCTGAAAGAAGCCACTCGTTTGATTTCATTGGCCCTGTGGTAGCACCATATTCCAGTGTGAAGGCCAGAAAAATCCAGCTCCCTCTGGGATACGGAAGGGGCTGTGAGCACACATCATGTGCTGATGTGGATGCAGAGCTCAGGGATTTATCACTGGCCGTTTCCAGTGGCCCTGCACTGTTGCAGTAGAGTCACACGCAGAGGTGCCACCCGCCTTCCCTTCCTGGAGTGAAGGGCTCCAGTATGGTTCTGCAATGTTAGAGACAATATTTCTGACACGATATTTCTAGCTTCAACGTTCAAGCTGTCAAGGCTGTTGTCAGTTCAAAGCAGGCTCTCTCTCCTCTGAAGTCATTATATAACCACCAGTCTTTGTTTTCCACCTTTACCAGAAGCTGCCCACATGAAAACAATTCACTGGAGGATACAGGAGGTAAAATACCAAGGTCTGGCTTTTATTTTTCATGTATGCCTCTTCTCGTTCTTTCTTTCCCCGTATGTAGGTGACCAAGAAAAGACATTTATCATTAGATGTGTGATTACATGCCTCACACTCAACATCAAGCACAGTAATGTAATAAAATTTTGATTCATAACCAGGGAGAAAGAAGAGAATCACAAGTCAGAAACAGAGTGAAACTTGTTGATTAAATCATGCAAAAGCACTTAATCATACTCAGATTCACAAGAAATATATTGATGTTTATTTAAAATTTACTTTTAATTTGTGATCATTTGTAAATATAGTTGGCACTTCAAAAAGCACATTGTAGAGTAAACTGCTCAAAAATTAAACAAATCTAAGGCCCTTTAATTATACAATTGAGATGGAGATGTGAATGTCCTGCCTATGCAGAGCTCTACTGATCTTCATTTTGAAAAGTGAGAGTTTGGAGTGAGGAAAAGGGTAAAACCACAGCTTTGCATTAAATAATTGATATCTGCCTTAACCCTACAAGATTTCTACATATCAGAATTCACAGGACCCCGTACTAAAGTTTTACAAGTGGAAGGGTTCAAAATTATTCTGATCAATGCAAACAAAAAAAGGCTATAGAAGAAGATATTTCAGTTCAGCATTTGTGTTACTGCCAAAAATAAAAGGTAAAGATCCCTCAGTATGCTAAATGTCTTCAACCAGCTGAAGCCAAATTTAAGCTTTTTCAGGTCCATACAGAGTCATGTTATAAATGATCTACAAGGAATTATAGACCTCTGACACTCAGGGAACTCCAATCTCTATAATAGAACAATAGAGATTTCGTGTCAGGTTTTTCTTGTATTATAATTCCCCAGGACAGAATATATATGCAGAATTGAATAACATAGGGCCCTGTAAGATATTACAATGAGTCAAATACTCAAATGAGGGGTAAGGAACCCTCTCACTGGGCTGCATGGCAGAGTCTGATAAAGCTGAAGCACATGAATTATCTTCGTAGCTGGGAACTGCAGCATACAGCATAGGATGTCTTACACCAGATGTCACTGTATCATGCATGATGAATATCACATCTTCATTACAGACTTGCCCTGATAAAATCTGTATAAATGGTGTTGCAGCAAAAAGCATCATCTAACATCCAGTAAATCTGTTTCCTTATTTTCTGATTAGCAAAGCAATTTTTTTCTAACACCTGGGGGAACTGTTATCATCCTTTTTTCTTCCCTGTTGTGCAAGATCCCATTGCTTTTTAAAATGGGATACAAACTGAAAATGAGAAGCTGGGTGTGTCAGGGTTATTTTTATTTTCACTTAGAGAAATATAATTTTGCATTGTCTTTTCTTTCCTTATTCTTCTCCCTTTCACAAGAAGAAAGACATACAGTTACATATACAAAAATGGACACACATTCTTCATTTACAAAGGGCTTAATTTAGTCCTTGAGTATGCACAGAAATCCTCCCTGCAGCAAAGTGATGTCAGACTGTGTGTACCCCTGCAGTATATGGAAATCCTGGTTGCCATGAGAACCAGACTGCTTCTTTGCTGAGGTTTTTGCACACTGCTAGGAAGACATGCCTCCATTTTGCCATGTTGAGGCAGCTCAGCTGCAGGATGCCCGGTGCCAGGCTGGGTGGCCCTGACACTTCTACCCTCTGGCCTGTGGTCCTTAATCAGCTCCAGCTCTGCCACTGAAATGAATCTGTAAGTGTCAGAAAATCAGGATTACATTTCTGAAGCAACATTTCTTAAATACATTTCTTTCCTCTTCTCCCTGTCACTCTGGAAAAATAAAATAAAATAAAATAAAATAAAATAAAATAAAATAAAATAAAATAAAATAAAATACCACTTGGACTTGAAGCATTATTGAACTCCACAATATTTTATTATATTAGAACAGAAATCAAAGCTACACCCCAGTGAGATCTCAGGGGATCTCTCAGGTTTATGTCTCCAAGCAGCCATTTTTCCTAATGCTGCTGCATACACGTACTGCCCTCCTGAATGCAATTAAAGCAAACACTGCTGTGATAACTGAACTTTGAGCCCCCAAACTAAAGGAATAATGTTTCTTTTTTTTTTTTTCCTTTGCTAGGAACACAAAATAAGCTTCTTCAGATACAGACGTGCTTAAAACTGATCAATGAAAAAGAAAAATGCTATATTTTTTTTGTCTTCAACTATGATCTCTAGAAAAATCATCAAGACACTGAACTATAAAAAAATCCTTAAGCTGCAATGAATAAAAATTTTTTATCACATTATATACTTAAAAGAAGTATAATATGGCAACAAGTAAACTAACACTCCTCAGAGGAAAAGGCTAAAATGGAAAAAGCTTTGCATTTTCCTGTTGGCTAACACAGAACTAACCAAGTGAGTAAGCAAAATTAAGTCAAAGCATAATGCCTCAGGTGCTATATAGTGATCTTAGCCACAAAATTCCACATCTAAATGTCCTGATCTCAACATCTAGATTTCCTTTTGCACTGTAGAGCATTTGAGAGCCACAGGAAATCTTTTCAGTTTCACAGGTATGTAGGAACTCACATCTGCCATTAACCTGCAGATATCAGCTCTCTCTTTTCTCTGAAAAATCTAAACAATTAGCAGCTGTGTTAAACTTAAGTCACCTGTTTTTAACCTTTGCTTTACTTGCACATCTTGGCTTCTTTGCCAGACACAATGTAGGCTTCTGTGCCTGAAATATTGTCCATTTTTTCTAACTGTATCACCTAGCCTAGAAAAAGGTATTATTTAACTCTTATAAACCTGGCCATTGATTATAAATAAATTTTTAAAATCTTTTTTTCTAATGATATGGGAGGATGAACACAAAACAGCCATGAGCATGATTGATTCAGGACTAGTTCTTGAATATTCTTGAATTTGAACAAATGGCACAGCAAATTCTTTTCTAGTTTGCCCAGTGTTCCTCAGCATAGAGCTGCACATTTCTATATTCAACCAGTAGAGGACAGTGCTGAATATACACACCAGCAAGCCCATTACTTATATTTTATATATGAAGCAACTTCTCAGTATGTAGTGGTGTGTTTCTTGCCTTCTCAAAAGCAAGTTCACGTTTATGAAATCAACGTATGACAAAAAAATACTGATTACAAAGAATCCTCATAAAAAAATGTAAATAATTATGCTTCGTGCATGTGGAGTGTATATCTTATTTATGCAGAACACTACTTGGGTGCCATTCAAAGACCTTGACTTGGTCCTTATTGAAAAAGCTTCAAAGCTTTTCCTAAACAAAAGACAGACCTACACTGCACATCCAATAAGCATTCTGCTTATGTTAGGAATGCAGGACAGTGTAATTATTTCTGTTCTTTAATATAATCCAGAGTCCAAGAAGCCAGTGAAATCACACAAAAGTTCACACAGTTTTAGCCTGCATAAGGAGCAGTTGCACCACCCACTCTTTGAAAACACAGATCTAATAATTTTTCAGGTTTTCAGAAAAAAAATCTACAGCTGATTTATCTATCTACCTCAATTCAGACTCTGGATGCTTTCAGTGAAAGCTATCAGGATCTTTTGTGCAGGTACGCCTCTATTTAAATCCCCTGGGCTGCCAGTTAGCTTAGATAAAGGCTATGGTTAATTGACATGTAAAATACCTTGCTACTATTTAAAAAAATAACAACAAAAAACCCAAGCAAAGAAAAAGCCCAAACCCAAACATAATTGCCTGTTCCACAAATAGTGGCCGAGATATAACTATTTATTGGTACTTGCAATGTTACCTGTCTTGGCTTGATGATTTTTGTTTTGTTTTGCCACTTCAATGGCAAATTAAATAATACAAAAGTGAGTTAAAAACTTTATACTACTTCCCAGCGCAGACCACACAAGCAAGAAATTTTGTGTTTTGTCTTACTTAAAAAATAGTAGCTTTGAGGACAATGACAATGCTCAGAGAAGTTATGGGCTATATCAAGCAGAAGAAACACTTAAATATTTATGTAAACTTTATTGCCTGAGAGAGCACAGCTCACCAATTTCTATCATGTCACATTTTCAAAGTGACATTGCACAAAGCCCTGAAGAGACCAGCATGTAACAAAAAGTGTCTCCCAGGGTCCTGTTTCATCATATTCACCTGCAGCAATACAAAACACCTATTAATGGAATATGTAAAGAGTGCTTGTTTACAGGGAGAGGTGACCAGGAGAGAATTTCTAAAGACATTGATATAAAGAGACAAGACTTCACTCCTAGGAGTATTTATTCAATCAATCCGTTCAAGTCTTCTCCATGCAAATATCTGGCTCACATTCTGATAACACAGAATATTAACACATTGCATGTCAAGAATTGTGATTAACATTTTCTTTTCAGGAAATGGAATATTTACTAGGTACAAAAATAAATTACTCCCTGGTTTACTTCAGGATATATCTGGATTCTGAGTTTTGCTTTAGATCACTGTTTAATGTTTTAAAAATGTGGGGTAGTAAGAGTTATAGGAACAATTGTAATTGCAGAGATAGGATTCTGAGAGCAAGTATATATCAAAGTCTAGGCATTACAGTGACTTCAGAGCTTCTCCGGTCCCAGGGGACTTGGAATTATGTCAGAATCTAAAATTGCCTTTTAAAAATACATGCATCTCTAGACTTTACCACTGGAAAGGTAAAGAGAGTGCAGCCAACTCAGTGGCACTAAGTGAGCTGCAGACAGTCTGACTCAATCCGTCTCGGCATGGTGACCTAGCACCAGCAGCTCCCACCCAAGTCTGCTTGCTCCAGGCACTCCTGTCAGCTGCAGACTCTGAACGGCTGGGTGGACTCCTCTAAGAAAAGAACAGAGCACCTTGCCATGGTCATTTGGTCCTGGTGGAGTTGAGCCATAAAAGTGGCTTTAAAAAGTCCATATGACCTCCACATTAATTTGTGTTAGGGCAGGTGCAAGTCATTGCATGATTGTCAGTAATTTGTTTTGTTTGTCTAAATCAGAAGGAAATAATGTAATATTTGAAATCTGTTTTTTATGCTTACATTTTTTCCTCATCTAGCAATACTTGACAGACAATAGTCACTAGATAATATATGCTGTGCAAAAGTTTTGCTTGTAGCTGCATAAACTATCCATTTATGTCTATAAACAGCTGTATAAACTGTCAATAAACTAAGCACTTATGTTTTCAGATTACTGAGATAAAAGGGAAAAGCTCTGGCATTGATGCATAAGTCAAGGAATGAATACACTATTTTTTCCCTATGGATTATACAATCCCTTTGCTTCTGCATGCAGCAAACTACCAAATGCTGTTAATATTTTCTATACATCAACCCACAATAACAGAAAAAAAACCCCTTTAAACCTCATCTCTGTTTTTTCAGTTGACTGACCTGTGAAAGAAGGATGGGGGATGTGGAGGGCTGTGGAATTAATGCTTTAGATTTTACTCCCTTTCTTCTTTTCGCTCTGCAAAGAGCAAGGGTAATTGTTTCCTGGAGTGAAAAGAAAAGATTTAGTATCTTTATACCATGAAAAAATTCAGTGAGGCTGTTTGTGAGAAGCAGGAGGAGAGAAGGGGACTGCCTAAATGTGAAGAAAGAGACACTTGCTCTGCCATCTGTTCCCGTGTGCTGTCACCAGGCTGCTCTGCAGCAGAAGAGGCAGCTGCTCCCTTTTCTAAGACTTAACATTGGAAAGAACACCCACCTCCCAACTCGGGCCGTGCCTACAAAGGATCACAGCACATAGGTTTATGGTACCCATATATCTGTGATGCAGGCTCTGGTACAATTCCTCTGGCAGTTCTCTGCTGCCTCACATAACATTAGCAAGCTGTGTTTTCCTCTCGGGAACAAATGCAAGTGGATTAGCAGCAATGAGCTCGGCTCAGGGGTCTGCCTCACATACATTACCCTCCCTGTGTTTTATGTCAATGATGTTTCAACAACCTGGTCTTAAGTTCAGGAACAAAGATGACTTGACGGGGCTGCATGAAGGAAGGACATGAACAAAAGCCCCATTTGTTAGTAGGGAAAATAAGTAACAGTCTGGCTATTAAATGAAAGGAGGCGAGACCAATGAGGGAAACAAAACTTAGGATACCAGCTGCTAGAGCATAAAGTGGGACTAAGGTTTGCTTCTACCATCTGCAGAGTGCATTTCCTCAGCTTATGAACTGGATCTTTGCTTTGCCAACATTCCAACGTCAAAGTGTAAACACACCTTTTTGTTTCTTTGGTTTTATAGAGCATTTAGAGAACATTCATTTAATGCTGTTTGTTTAGATGTCTTTGTCCCGTCGTTTTCCACCAGCTTTTGTCCCTTTGATTTTAATAGCTCAGATTAAGTTTCATCCAGGACTAATCAAGATTTATAAGAATCACAAGACTTTAGTGTCCTGCAACTGGGGCATTTCTGTCCTTCCTTATTTTACATTTGTGAATAATTATTTTTTTTTTCTCTTTGAAACTGAATTTAATGACACTTGTTAAATAGTAAGGGAGACTCCTTACGCAGGACAGGTGAGCTTGCCCAAAGTAAAGATAACATCTGAAACAATATGATTCAGTAGTCAGGAAAATATTGCCTATTGTCAGGAACCTTGTGTTATGTTTATGAGGCAAGGTTGTGGAAACCAGGCCAGGACAGGGCAGGATTTCAGGGGTGATTTCTGTGAGGAGACACCAGAAGTTGTGCCCTGTGCCAGACAGCCAAACTGACTGTAAAGCACTTCTAAAATAATTATACCTGGAATGTACATCCTCCCACGTTACATCCTCCACATCTTCATCTGGTAGGAGTTTCCTCTGCAGCAGAAATCCTGGAAAAAATGCTTCTATCAAAATATTCAAGACTCAAAACTGGTGCTTTAAAAATGAAGCTCAGAAACCCTTTCTTCCTTCTTAAGAAATTCCCTATATCTTTAGCATGAAATAGCTGTGCCTTCCTCTCTCATCCAGCAAAGCACACAAGCATATGATTAAAGACACACACAACCATATTTATTTCTCACAAGAAATAAATAAAGAATTAATTTATTACATTCATTTATATCAGGATGCTGTTCTTAAGCTTCAGTCCATGGGAGGTATGCAGGCTTTTTCCTTTTTCTAAAAATGGACAGGTTTTATTTCCACAACTCTGACTGAGGACAGCAATGTCTATAACTCTGTTTACTTTTGCATCAGTTGTAGTGAGAAAAGAATATATAGAAAAATATTCTTCCCATGTGAATATTCAATTCTGGATGATAATGTCTGAGTCAGGGAGTTCTGTTCAAATGCAAAGAGGAATAATTTATGTTAATGCAGACACCTTTGGCAATAATAAATGGTATCTCTTTTCTGATTTTCAGTCAATAAGAAGTCAAGCTCAGGAATAAAAAGTTTTGACTTCTAATGCAAAGCTTACAAATATATGCAGACACAGATAGTCTGTGCCATGTGGAATTTGCTAGCCAACTTTCAGAATAGCCCAGTCTGATCTTGTTACATCTGAAATCTGAACTTATTTTGTCACCATGTTATTTCAAGTCAATAAATTCAAGTCAAGGAGTTTATTTAAAAGTTATTTCTGGAAAGGTATTTATCCAAAAGACTAGACTAATTTATATAATTACATCTCAGACATGCATATGTGTGTACATTTGTGCATTATTCGTCTTTACTAATCTTATCTGTCTACAAATGTTGAATAATTATAATAAATAACCTACAGCAGTGAACCACATGTTCTTATCTGGAGTGGAGGGTTTGGGGTTTTTGCATGCTAAAACATGACTTGAATAGTTACTCTTTTTCCAGAAGTGTCTGACCTTGCCTAGTAGTGCTGTGGTTTCCAGTCTGTGAGGCACACTGGCAATAACATTAGAACTGATCTCTTAGAGTGCTTGTCTCAACAATATGCATTCACTTGCACATACAAATAAGGTTTCTTTTTAGAAATCTGTCCATTTTACACCCCCATTTCTGTCAAGGTGAAAGCATGAGAGAAACTGAACACTTTGGTGCAGAATCATTGATACTCTGAAATTATTTATATATATGAAGACCAAAACCAATGCAGCAATGTAATGAGATGTATAGTTAGAGAGTTTTTTTTGATTTTTAAATTAATCAATAAATCACCTTTTTCTTTCCACAATGTGGGATTTCAAGTAGAATATAAGTAACTTAAAATATCATTTTGTGATTGTTGTATGTAAATATGCTTAAACCTATCTCAGGAAAATATCAACTGTACTTGTCCTCAAGCCATAGAAGTTTTCACATTCTTATTTTCATCAGAGGTATGGTATCTCTCCTTTGCATCTGATTTACATTCTTCTAAAGATTAATCTAAGAATTGTAGCCAAGCCCCATCCTAAATTTCGTACAAAGGTCATTACTTTACCCAAACTATTATATCAGTGACAAATTTTCCTTATGGTCCATACCTGAAAAGTTATATCCTCTCACATTTCTCTCCATAACTCTGTTCATGTGCTACAGCAGACAACCAGGAACAAGCTTTTTTATTTTCAATTCCCTGACTCTGTGCATGCTTTACTCCTACTGAATAACATTAATACTGTTATATACTTCTGCTTTAACATAACTTTTGCCTCCTATCTGTATTATTCCCACTGTACTTGCATATAACTCATGTCTACTTTATCTTATATTTTTTATTCTGCTTTTCTCCTGCCTCCAAACACTCGTCCTTCTATTTCCCATTTAACTGTTTCAGAAACCATCATATTACTTTTCCCTGAGCATCTTTTACTATCTGGATATCTAGTCGTCGATGATCTGCCCTTCCCCCCAAGAAAGTTTCCCTTTCATTTCTCATTCTTTTAGGAAGGACATGTTCTTTGCTTTGTGCAAAGGTTGGAACCTGGCGTTTCAAAACAGGCGTTCCAGCTCTTTTGATGAAGCTTAAAAAGAACAAAAGGTCAAATTCAGTTGCAATGGGTAAGATCTCATCTCAAATGGAAGAATTTGTTCACAAATACTTTTAAGGGGAAAAAAAAGGCAAAACAAAAGGAAAGGTGAAGAAAAGCACCTCTAGATAACTAACTTGCCTTTATCCACTTTTTCTTGCAAAGACAAATCTGAAAAACAAAGTAGAAAAGTAAAGACTATGATATGGTGCAGTAGGCAGTGATGATGCCACTTTTAATAGATGATGTTCATGGGGTTTTTATAAGGTTACATTAAAAAGAAATTTAGATAAGAAAAAGAAAAAAAAAAAGTATTACTAAGTAAAGTGTTTGCCTCTTCCAAGCACGTACAAGTAAAAACTTCTCCATACAACTAAAGGTGAAATTTCTGTCCCCTTCAGAGTTGTTACTTTTTTTCAGTTTTTTCTTTCCACTGGAGGAGTTCATACAAGAAACTCAGTTTACTGAAGGCTTATGAGATATTGCTTCAGCATGGTATCTCCACTGCTGCTTTGCAGCCTGTGAGGACCATTACTTTCACTATTTAATAAAGTTTGTATTTGTTATCTGCAAGCCAGGTTAAAAAATAGGTACTCTCGTTTTGTAGTAGCAGTCATATTTTGCCTAGCCGAGGACAAACATAATGAAAATAAACTAAAATTGTTCAAACTCATTTCAAAAAGACAAATACATTTTGAATTATTTTAGATTTTTTGTCTAGCCTCTACGGGGAGCAGCACCTAGAGAAGTAACAGACGCATGTGGAGGTGAAAAAAAAGTGAAACAGTTTCTTCTTGCATAAGTCCTTGCTGTTAAGCTCTACTTGAGAGATACTTGGGGGGTGTTTTTCCAGTGCAAACTGGTAGAGCATGTGCATTTATTTGATTTTTCAGTGTATTATCTGAGACAGCTTGTATTGACTCACACAACTCCTGAAGGAAAGAAATTAAGGTAGGATGATAGAAAGAAACTTCTTTTATCAAGTTTTCCCACATTTCTGAAAAATGAAACATTGAGGACTGAACACAATAGAACCTTTGCAGATCAATGTCCTCTTTAATTTAAAACACCATATTTCCATCATCTGCTATTAGTAAATTATGACTTCACTGTACTGCATATCCCTAGATCATCAGGAGAATCTTAGGAAAGAAAAAATGAATCCTTAGAAAGCAGTGGCATACATTCAAATTCTTGACTACTCTTTCCCACCTGAATAAAATCCAAAGTAGAATAATGCACATTGTTGCTTAAGTTTCTGTACAACCCTCTTTTATTCTATTATAAACTCTAGATTTATTATGTAGTACTTTGAGAGAATTCCTGATTGTTAAATTACTTCACTTTATCAAATATAAATAGAGAAAATGTTGTTTAAATTTATTTATTTATTCCAGTTAATTTTAGGGACTAAATCTTGAAATCAAGTTTTCACTTCAAATTTCACCTAACAATAGAGATGCTGAACCTGTTATATCTGCCAGATGAGATTCTATGTGACACATAACATCTGGAAGGTTAAGTAAAGTATTTCCACAGTATCAGGAGCACATTTTAATAATTATTTTGATCAGGAGTCCAGCGGAGTCTAATGTTAACTGCAGTGATCTCCTTGTCAGTCCTTTAGAGAGCAGATCCTGAGAGAATACACAGTAAATAAATTAATTAAGCTTATATTAATTACATATTAATCTCACTATCTTTTCCCTCCACCATCTGTCACATGCTATGTCACAGTCAAGTCACAACAGAAAATAAAAATGGCATTTGTAAGGATTGTAAATAATTGGATCATTTCATCATCGTTGACATTTATTGTAAAAAACCTTTTATTTTATCACATCAACTGCTTATCATAAAAGGGAGGCAGGAATTTCCCCTATCTATCCAAATAAAGAAATTACAGATTTAACACATAAGAAGACTATTATTTTAACTCAATATAAACAGCTCAAGGTAAAGGAGTGTAAATGAAACACAATGTGCCATTGATTTCTTGGCACTGCCATGTATTGATGAAAAACTTCTATTTTTCTTTCTCTCACGAAACACTTCCTGTAAATTTTACACCTGTAAAAGTTCTCTTTGAGCTTCATGTTTGGAATACCATAATAATCATAGAGATAGGCAAGTTGGAATCTTGTTTGACAGGTTCCACTTGCAAGAGGTGATTCCAAATGGTGTTGGAGCCTGTAAAATGTCTGAGCCTGTTCACATTTGCAGCTGCAATTAGCTTTCTGTTTGCTGTTTATGAATTACATATTGAGGACTAAGAACAAGAAGTCTCCAAACAGTCACGGTGTTAAAAAAAAGCAGGCAGCTTTATAACACTTCCATCCATATAAAATCTGATTCTCTTAAAAAAAAAAAAAATTAAAATTCCCAACACAACCAGCATAATGATTGAAGTTTGCAGCATACCTTAAAGTCAGTAGATAATTAGATGGGATAATTCACCTTTAAAATCAAAAATTCCATCTCAATTGCCTCTGCTATAATTATATACCTAGAAGTGTAGCACAGACAGAGTAGAGCAAACAAAATCAAAGAACAAATCAGCACATTTCTCAAGGACTTGTGACAAGGGTGACAATAGACAGATGCTGCAGAGGAGTGCCTGATGCACCTTGCAACAATGTAATGATGTCAAGAAGATTGGTTGTGGGCTGCACGTGAAAGTGGCAATAAACAATAGTAATTTCATCCTGCATGTGTTCTTGGCCTTTATGCCCCAACTCCTTCTGCTAATACAAGCAATGGCAGGATAGGGGTTCAGGCAAAGCATTTGTTTATGAATACAGATGTAATACAGCTGTGCAATGTTGATTCATTGGCACTGTACCTGGCATGATTTAGGATCACCACCATCAGCATTATCCCAGACTTCCAATATGATTTTGAGGGCAACACTGGCCAGAAACTGTTACATCTTGTCTAGTCAGTTTTATGAAAAATAAGACTGGTTTTATTTTAAGCACACAAAAATAAGGTTTTGTTACAAGTGCAATACTTGACCTGGCTTTCCCCCATCTCATGATTTTCCCAGGATATGTTCAGCTGGACAACCTTTGATCTTTATTTCTACTCACTTATATGTAATATATGTATGATGGCCTGTGAGATGAGCTTAAAAAATGTACAAGGTCACCTACATGAACTTTAATCTTTACTAAATATGTGTGGTGCTTGAAAACAGAACTTGACAGGTTAGAATGATGATTTAGCATCATTTGAAAAAGTAACATATTAAAAACCATATATGGCAGTGTTTGATTACTTCAAATGCCGCATTTGAAATTCATGTGTTTTCTATTAATGGACGGACCAACTCTTCAACTGTTACTTATTCACATTGACACTAGTGCATGTAAAATGGAGCAGTGTGAATGAGCTTTTTGTATACAGAATAATATTGTTGAGACTGGAGGACAAAGATTTGCATCAATAAATCTTATTTTATTTCTTTGGATTCCTTAGAATGACCCACAATTATGGAAATGACATAGATTTGCCACTGTCTTGAGGTTAAGATTAAAAATAAAAATGGCTAATTTGATCAAGTAAAATTTTACATTCCTTTTCATTACCAATTTAATTCTGAAGGATTGAATGTTTCCTCTTAAGTATTCTAATACAGAGTTTTAAAATCAGAATCAGAATTAGAATACCATTGTCATAAATATTTCTCCAACTTAAAAGTACAAACAGAATCAAGTGGTAATCATGGCTAAAATATGATTACTTTGTTGGAGGTCTGCTTGAGAAATAGTACAATCTAACTAAAAGAATTTGGATTGCGTGGTTTTATTAAATTCTTATATTTCCACCACCTATGCAGCACTGTTTTTTTTTTCTTGTTACTCACATTTGTACACATAAGCTTGAACAACACTTTTAACTGTGTTGATAAATGAGCAAACTGAACAAGAGTGATTGCAGAACAACAGAAACTGAAAAAACCCCCACATTTGGGAACATATTGAAATAATGGAAAAATATTTTTCATGGATGAGACAGCCCTGTCTATCACTAGGGAAATGTGCATTATTCTAAGAAAAGGATATTTTGTACTGTTAAATTCAGAGATTATGTTGAAATAATGTTAAGAGTAATACTGATTTTATTATGATATTCAGTTAAATAGGATTAAAATGGATAAGAATTAATAATACGATTTTATTATGTAATTAAAATGTTTATCAGGGATTCCTGATTCAAAATTTTTTTTTAATAAGAAATTTTGAATTTATATTTTATTTTACACTTCAAAGCCAATTTTCAATAATAGAAAGGGTAGAAAAAATATTTTGTACGCAAAAGAAACAGATATTTACAGATTAATAAAAAAAACAGTAATGATCAGCCAAATCCAGACTATTAATACTTTACTATTACTTGAAACTTTTTGCCTAAAACATTTTTCTTGATCTTCAGTACAACTGAGAACACACAAACTTCAAATCCTCTTAATCCTTTAAAAATCCAAATTTAAAGTGGCTTAACCGTAACCAGAAACTGTAAAAGTTTGTTTGCAAAGTAAATACGTAGAAAATATATTGAATAAATAATTACATATTCTGAATCTATGGCCATCCTCTAATACTCACAACTTTGGTAGAGCAGCTCCACAGAGCATTAGAAGATAATTGAGCAGTCTTAGTTCAGCTTCTCTGAGCATTCAGCTTGTGTTTCTCTGAGAATACTGCATGTATTCATCCAAGATCATACGTCTTTTTCTAATAAATGCTAATTATATTTTTAAAAAATTGTCTTTATTTGAAAGGTTATTTGTTCTCCTGTACTTATCTTGTTATTGTGGTTTGACTGTCAGAGAAAACTGGGATTACGTACATGATGTTATTTGTCAAAATACTGATGTATGAAAAATTTGCATTTTCCGCTCCTGTCCGTCAGACTTCTTTCAAGAGACTTTCAACATCCTGTGTGTTTTTAAAGAAAAATCTGAAATATAAGAAAATATTGGATACCATCCTGAAAAAACCTGTTTGTATAAAAGTATGATTATAGATAGTTGAAAAATACACAAGACAAGAAACCCAAAAGAAACCAGGTGTACATGGATTTCCATATAAACTTATATCTGTGCCTCTGTGTGCATGTTTGTGCCTCTGTCTACACAACATGGAGACACAGAAAGCTGAGAAGAAGAAGAAGAAGCAATCAGATCTAATGATCTATACGCTTGCTACAGAGCTCCAGTGAAGTCTTAAGACTTGTTTGTTTTGTATCAGTTATTCCTGAGCCATTATTCACAGGAAGTCACAAATTTATGTCTAAAAATAAAACAAAAACAAAAACAAAAAAAAAGAAAAACAAACTCAACTAAACAAACCAAACAAAGGGGAAAAAAAGGCACCAGCAAAAAAGCAACAAACAAACTTCTTATTTGCCTTGTAGGTTAATGGCTTGTTCACAGTTTATTTCTAAGATAATTGTGCTTAGCCAGTAGCTACTGGTAGGCCATGGTGTTGTTCTTCTTTTCATAATATTCAATTCAGCTCAAGCTTTATTGGATAGAAGTGGTTTTTACCAGATTTTAAACAAACTGACAAAGCTCCTATTAATAATACTCCAAAATGTTATAACCACTGTGCCATAAATTTTGAATTCTCTGAATATTCAAATGGGACCAAGGATTTAGTTCAAGTCTAGTGAGTTCTCTGGGAACTTTTGGTCATGTTAGCACTGTCATATGGAAATTCTAGAAACTACAACATGGCACCTGTTCATCTGCTGCTTTCTTAACAAAGTTCAGTTGCAAAGAGAACATGATTTTATTCACCATTTGAAAACCAGAAAACATGAATTTATTTTTGCCTTACGGAGGCATAATTTTGTTAAAGCAACTTGTGTGATTTCTACCACCGGTGATTTTTAGCTCTGGCTGAAAAATCATAGCTAATGCTCTTTCCCTGATTCTGTTTTGGTAAAAATGACCCAGTAGTTTCATGATAAAAAGTTGTGAGTAATTATGCAGTTAGGCAGGGTTTATTAGTGAAGTTCTTTGATTGTTGTTTACCTTCCACAGAATTTGTGCCTCCTGTGGAAGGTCCTACTATGCATGGTCAGTAGAGTAAGATGATTTATCACAGTTTATAGCACTAAACAGCTACTTCTCTAAATATTGTGACAACTCAAAAAGAAGTGAAAGAAAATATTTTCTCATCTTAAAGACCTTTTAAAAATTAATTCACTTATATAAAAAAAATCTTAATTTTCTAATATTTTTATAAAATTTATGATTATTTTTATAAAAACCAAATTTGAGGAAAAGAAAATTTTAATTGTTTATTTTAGAACACTTAAAAAATTATTTCTTTAAAAAAAAAAAAGTCTGGAATTTTACCTGATTCCAAGATATTTGGACAAAAAAGAGTTTATTTGGTGGCTTCATACAGAAAGTATCATCACTTTTTTTTTCCTTTACAGACTGTGTTCACAGGAACTCCTAAAACAATTCTGCTAAAAATACTTCATAATGATTTTTTCCTTACATTTATTCTTTCTGCAGCCTAGGAGACACAAAAAGAATAAGACCAGGGTCCAGTCTTAGTCTAATAAAAATTGCATAAGTTCAAAGTAACTCGATATGAGCAAATGGCTTCTGTGGCTTGCAGTGAAGCTACTCTGCTCAGGTATTCTTGTAACAGTAGCTACAAGTTTATTGTCTCTTCAAGGGATTGATCCTTTCAGCTGACTCTGATTCTTCCAAACAATGAGCTACGACACTCAAGACTCCACAGGGAGCTAGGATTACATATCCATAGCAAAAAATGTGAAATAGCAAAGGAATTAAATCTATAAGATGTTTAAAAAGAAATTAAAATGTACATAATTTTTAGCATTATGTTTTTCTGCTAGCCATTGCAATGGAAAACAAATATATAATGGTTCTACCCTAAGATGTGGTAAATTTAGAACTTTGTATGGTGAACTTCTGCTCTGGAAAAATTTCTTATCTGTCCCTATTGCTCGCAGAAATCTGCAGAACCTAGTTAAGTCATCTACCTAGTTCGTTTATCCTTTTGGAGCAGATTTTACTGCTTTAAGGGGTTTATATTCTGCAGTACTCACCTAGACTTCACTTTATGGCTTTCAATAGCAAACCTCAGTAAAGAAAAAATTCTATAGATATAGATAATTACCCACAAAAATAGCAATAAGGGGAAAAAAAAAGGCTTTTTTGGATGTTGTGGTTCTTTAAGAATCCTTAGTTGGCAGCCCCTGAGTAATGAGAAAATGTCCAACTCGATAACTGTAAATTGGATTGAATCAGCTCACAGAGATGCAATACTGGAAGAAGTGCTGATTTCAGTAATTTCACAACTGCTAGATGTGTTATTATAAATTAGAAGGTAATCAAGTCTGAAAGTAATCATGGAGCACAGTTGGGAAAGAAAAGCTGACATGAGTGGGGGGAAGTATCTTCTCAAGTGTTGAAGAAGGACTCAGTACATTGTATAATTTTTTTTTAAATTATAATAGCTTATACCTTAATATAATATCTGAAACAAAATTAAAATTCCTGGTTTACTGAGGAATTAGAAACACACATGCTGAGGATAGTGAAGATAGTGGCAAACCACAATAAAGGTATGCAAAAAACATTCTTGTTACTTTTAAAATGTGCACTGAGCAGATTTAAAAGAAAAAAGTTGATACATTTTGAAAGCTTCAATTTCCCTTTGTCTTCCCCCAGATCTGTCACCCATGTGCTATTTATTGTCCTGGGAAGATGACCTGCATCATATGTCATAGAATTAAATGAAAATTTGTGAAATTATAAGAAAAAAAATTGTCTTGCTTTTTTTCTACACAAGGTAGATTAATGTTTGTCAATTTTGTACTCTTATATCCTTTAAAAGGGAAAGATGAATTACCCAATCTTGTTTAACATTTGAAGGTTTTGTTCAATATAAAACTTGAAAAAATTCATATCTTTGCAAAAACAGATATGCTGTCAAAGAGAAGTTTTGACAGTGCAGCTTGCTCTGTGTGGCAACTTGTTTAAATCATTCAACACAGTTAATCTATGAGTATAGACTACATATTTACCTCAGCCTGGGAAAGGTAGGAATTGTGTGCAATCGGGTTTTGTGAACATAGAAAACCTTACCCATGGTCTGAAATTTCCCCTAAAACCATAGAGGCTCTTCTGTGATTCCACACATGCTTCCTACACTATTAATATTTATGTGCATTTTTCTTTAATTCCGTGTTAGTGTACCCAGTAGCAGCAGTTGATAAATAGTTCATAGCAAGCTCAGACCTGTATAGCAACACTACTCTAAAGCTGAACAAACCTTGAAGGAGACATCTATTCTTAAAGGAATTAGAAGGAAGGAAATCAACCCCAACCCTGCACACACTTAAGCACCTGCAGTACTTAATGATGTGAATGCTCAGCTGGAGATCAATAACAAGCATTTAGCATACAGTTAATGCTTTCTTCAGTGATTGCAAGGTCAAACTCATGTTTCCCTATTTAAGTAGTAGGGACACCTTAAAGACATGAGAAAAAATGCACTTGAAGACATCATTTTCATATGTATGATAATTTATGACTACAACCAATATTACAATTGAGGAAAATATTGGTGTTTCTCTGACACTTTTATGTCTAGATCAAATGTCACTATTATAATATATTTGTAAACTACTTAACATCAGTGGAAGGCATTTTGAAATCCTATTCTACAAAGTACTGTGATTTCCTCATATGACAGTAAATCAAGCTCTGATCAACTGCAATCCTAAAGCCAAAAAAAAAACCCAGAGTCAACTAAAAAACACCAACCCCCCAATTTTTACTTTTTGTTGCACCTCCAAAATACCTTTTTAACATTTCCTTTAATACACTTGTAATGATACCACATTTCCACATTTCACATTTTTTTGTCCCAAGCCATAAGCCATCCACACAACCAGCAGTCGTACAGAAAGACAATTCATGTGGCTTAGAACATTCTCTCTGCTTTTTTTATGAGCTTGTACAGTTCCATAAAATCTGTGATATAAGGAGCAAAATACCTCAGTTACTTCTGTGCACGTCCCTACAAACACCATGCAAGTTCAAAACACAGACCACAGTTTCCCACTCTGTGAAAACCATAAGAAAGGAAGGAAGTGCAATTTGTCTCTGGATGACGCAAGGAATCAGATGACACAAAATTTAACCAAGAACCGAGCAGGAAGTTGAGCTGACAACTCATCTTGGTAGAGTAGAAAAATGGCAACATGCTGATTTTTGTTCTGGGGAGGCTGAGAGCTAGCTAACTTTTCCTGCACTCAGCGGGATATAATTCCAACAAAGCAGAACAAAAATGAACAGCCCATCCACAAGTGACTTCAAAAACATAGCTTTTTTTTTTTAGTTCAAGCATTATTCTACTTGGCAATTCTGTGCTTCATTAAATGTTTTCAGCCCTTTCACTCTTTTTTCTTTCTTCCAGTGCAGAACTTGAATTGAGACATCAACTCCTCCTTCATTGCTTGCCAATTCTCAAGACAGAAATATTTCACTAGAGACATGATTAAAGAGAGGATTCATTAGCAAGAAACATCAATATACTTTTGTGACCTTAAAAAAAACAATTATAAAGGAGAAAGTAGGCTGTATTCTTGGCATAAACAAATATATCCTTAACAGAGGAACACATATAATTGTGTATAGTTTTAGATATATATATAATATTTATTAGTTTAGAAATCTTTGAAATCATACACAAAAAAAAGACCAGACTAAAATGCTATGGAGTTTTACAGAGTCCACACAGCCCAAGTTCAGACTAGGTTGATTTAAAAACCTCGAGCTATGAGAACAGATGGAAAGCATACTCACAGAACTATGGTACGACAAAAAGCCACATACATTATCAGAATTGGAAATACTTGAGTGTTGACAAGCTCTGATACTGTCATTGATACACTATCAAAGAAAAATAATATTAAAATATTGTATCATTTAAATGACAGAAATAATCATAATTCAGAGAAATGTTGCGCAGGACAGCATCAGAAGTGATTATCTATTTACCTACCAATCTGTGAAGTACAATTTTAAAGAGCATATAAAGAGTTAATCTTGGCTGGTTGCAAGATCCATCTACTCTCTCACTCCTCCTTCTTAACAGAAGAGGGGAAGAAAATAAGGTGGAAAAACTTGTGTTGAGATAAATTCAATGTAATAAGAAAAGCAAAAGCTACACACGGAAGCAAAGTAAAGAGATTAATTTATTCGCTAGGTTCCGCCAGTAGGCAGATGTCCAACCATTTCCAGGAAAGCAGCCCAGCCTCTTGCCCACCCCCAGGGGTTGGAAAGAAAGCCTTGACACCGTTCAATCACTGCTCAGCAGTAGCTAAAACACTAACACTGTGTGTTAGCAACACAATTCCAGCCACAAAAGAAAAGCACAGAACTATATTTGCTGCTGTGATGAAAGCAAACCCCATCGAAGCCAGGCAGACAATGTTAATCCCAGGAGTACACATGGGGACAGTGAGACAGCATGATCCAAGGGTTTAAAGGAGACAGATGCAGTTGGTGTTGAAGAGCATCTTGCTGATGTACATAAGTGTATGTGCATATTGTGTTCAGATGCATATAAAAATTGATAATGTAGTTTTCAAGAAGAAGCCAGAAAAAGGTACCTCCCTACATTCCTTCTTGTCACCAAGAACTTGCTTGGACTGGACAGAAAGTGGGATATTAAGAGCTATCTCACTGTTTCTGCTCTTTTGCACAGGAATCACAGCTGTAATGGCCTCAGTCAAGGTCATCAAAATGAAAAGGATCCTTTCTCAGTAAAACACATCCAATGTGAAGATTGAGAAAAATATTCAGCACATTCATTTTTTCTAGGTGTACCTGCAGCCTGAGGAAATGTGCTAAAGATCAAAAGACATGAGCAACTGATATGTCCAACGTGAATATGCTCCAAAAGATCACGTTGTGTCTTGAGTATGTTGATTCTTTCCCCTCTTGCTTTCAAAGTAAGCTGCCTTCAGGCTTGATCCTTATGTATCAAAGAGAACAAACACAACAGAAAACGTTTTAGGGAGAATTTTCACACTTGAAGGTGTAATAAGGTGCTTGTTTCAAGATCTGATTGAAAGCTTTTTTCAAACCAAGTTTATTTCAGGTTTGAAATGAACATGGAAATACTTACCACACTGGTTTATCGTCCTGGAAAATGGACATAGCTCTCTCCTTCCCTGTCTTCAGGTCTTTGTGGTCTGGGGACTGTGAGTCAGTCTGGGCCATTCTTGCATCTCTGCATCTCAAGATCTCTCTTGGTCTTTGATAGACACTTGGGGAGATAAATAGAGGAAATCCAACTCACCCACTAATCTCAGCATTAGAAGAAAAACACCTGTGAAGACAGTTCAAAATTTTCTTATAAATTCTGAGGATAATTTTCTCTGTTCTTGCAGAAGTCTTTTTCTTTCCTCTTCAGAGTTTCTTTCCTGTATTTATGCAAGCAATTACTAAGAAATCAAATAATTTAGGAGCTGATTTTCAACATTACCAAAACCCCTTGATCTCAAACCCTCGTGTGGATTATACATACAAAATTCATCCGGTTCACTGCCAGACACTGGGTTCCAGCCCCTGTCAGAGGATACCTTTTGTCAGGCCAGGCTCTGAAGCTGTCAAAGGTCCCCACTCACCTAAGGAACTGCATAAATGAGCCTTCCCTGTCCCTTATTACCATGTGCCTCTTTTTATCAGAAATTAGACAAGGTAGATAAATAGGGCTTCCCATTCCTCTGGATAGGAGAGATGATTCTAACCCTTTACAAGGTATTTCCTGATCTATATCCTCTTAGAACATGTTGGAAGTTATCTCCTACTGCCTGTTTTCCCATGAGTCCAGCTGTCATTGCCAGGTAGATCCAAAGGAACAATGTAATGCATTCTTCCACTTGCTCCTCAAACCTGAGATGAGTATCCATTAATATCTGCATAGGTAATTTAGTATCTCCCTACAAAAATCCACCTACTCTCCTATCCAGAAAATTGTGGGAAAAAAAGAAAAGAAAAAAGTTAACTTATCCACTGTTTGAGGCACTGCGATCTGCCTTATCTCATCCTTAACTCTGATGCCTTCTTTTGTTTTCCATAGGTTCTTGCATGTTTTTGCTTTAAAAATCATTTGAGGTGAATCTAACTGCAGCTTTGTTCTTGTGTTCATATAGCACACAGTGTAATGGCATCTCAGCACACACAAAGGATTTACAGAGAAACCAAAAATACAGAATTCTTATGAAAAAATTTGCTAGAAAGTCTACAGAGGTATCTTTTTTGGGAACAAAGCAGTAGCAGAGGAAGAGTCACAGTGGAAGGTCTCGTATGTGACCCTGCCTGCCAAAAGAGTTCATAGAAAGTTTATAACAAATGGCACTGAGGACATAGTCTAGTTCGGGTTTTTTTTAAAGACAAGTTATCAAGCTGAGTGTAAGTCAAATCTGACTGTGAAACCTCTGACTCCATTGCTCATTACAGTGTTTGTGTACTCTCCTCAGAAATTATAAAGTAACAGTGCCAATAAAGAGAAATCAGGAAAGTCTACAGCTGCAACCTCTCCCTTTTATCAGTTAATGGTGTTTTCTTGTATGCTTCACCTTTCAAAAATATATTCATTTTTAATTCTAGTAGCAGTTTGAAAATTATAATCTTTTTACAAATACTCTGGTTGTTATTTATGATCCTGACTAAAATAAATCTGTGTAATTCTGAGCCTTTTTCCCCATTTTCAGTTCCCCTACAGCGTCTTTTCTAAACTTTCCAGCCCTGCAAGCGTGGCAGATGTTTTGCATAGTGAGGGGAAAGAGAGATGACCAGCATGGTAAAAACTGAAAGAAATAAAAACACCTTCTAATGTAGGCTGTAAATACATAAGGCATGTTAATAGAACAGACTGGAGAGTGAAGCAGTCTGGGCTGAAAAAATATGTCTCTTTTTTACATTTTACCTTGTGTAAAAGGGAAAGCAAAGAAGGAATTACTGAGTGGTAAGTGGAGTGAATGAAGTAGCTGCAACATTTTCTAAACCTGAATTGCATCTATGTTTGTAAACAGCTAGAGTCCATTTTTTTTTTCCTAAAAAAGGGCAGTAACAGCTCTCTAAGAATTAAGCAGCTTTTATGCTATCATTCTGCATGACATTTGTATTAAATTAGTACCTACTGGGACTAGAAAAAAAACCTCATTGATAGTTATAGTGATATGTCAGAATTACTTATAGTCATAGACACTGTAATTGTGCATACTAATCAGTTTTTTAGAAAGATAACCATTAGATCACCTATTTTTAAATCTACAAAGCCTCCATACCAGTGTCTAAAACAGAACATCATGGTAGGAATTTTTCTGTTGAATTATAGAAAATATTCAAAAGGTTCATTCCTGAATAGTTAGCACACTATAAATTTATTGCATCAAGAGACTGATTTGGCATCACAGAATAAGACACACTTTCAAAATACCTTAAAACTAATCTACTAATCTAAATCTATGTTTATTGTAGCTTGTGATATGGTGTGCATGTAAAGAACATCAGAACATGCTTCTTTGCATAATAGTGTATGATTGCTCTAGGTGTAAAGTGGAAGCATGGTAGAGAACAGCCACCCTACTATCACCATGTCTCTATATTTTGATTATTTTAGTTTTTCTGATGAAAATATTTCATAATTAATAAATGCAACTCCAGATCACTTATCTTTGACTGTCTCAGATAGTAATTCAGGACAAATTGTACCAGCATTTATTAAAAAAAAGAGTTTGATTGAATACTGAGGTATTAAGGTGCACAATTGTCTACCAGATTATTTTAGTGCACCGCTGAATTATACTGTAGCTACCAATTTTTATCCCTCTGAAAAATTCAAATATTTATGTCTCTTAACCTGTTCAAAGACTCATTTTGGTCTGGCAATAAGCCAAATAAGACCATCACTATCAAACACAGAAGTTCACTTCAATACCACTCAACCATGAGGCTGAAAAGGGAATAGAATCCAGAAACACAGCTACGATATCATTTCTGTATTCACCGTTATTTTTTTAACACTATGAGATACTATTGGGAAAGAAAACAGGAAAAAATATGTGAAAGGTTACGCAATAACTCTTGGAAATTCACAGAAAATACCATGTTACAAGGCAATTAAAGGTTCCGTTTATTGAAAAAGCTTAAAATAATATGCAGAGAATGATTTGGTTTCCATGTTTTCAACAACTTCAAAAAACAGTATTCCAAGAGGTGAAAAAGTTCTTAAACCAGTAGATATGGTTAAAATAGGTACCAAAACTTTAAGTTTGAAAGTCACACACAAGAAAAAGGAAAGGTGTCATTATTGGTATTATTATTTTTATTTTTAAAATGACTGATTATTCACTAGTGAAAGAAATATGGCATGTTTTCAAAGATTCAGCGTTTTAGGGAAAATAATACATCAATTACAAATCATTACAAGAATAACAGTGCAAAATATAACATTTAACTTACATTATTTAATGATTCTTGGCATCACAATATAAAAAGAAGTAAGACTAGCCAGTGATTAAATGTTCATAGAGTGTTTTCAACAGAAAATTCACACTATAAAGGGTCAAGAGTAACTGATTCTTCAGGGCCAGATAACAGTGATTTATTATTGCAACACAAAAAAGATCTCAAGTGTTCTAACACAACCATCTTCCATGCTCTGCGTCGCTGTTTTAGAAGGTGTCCCTGTCCATGGTGGAGGGATTGGAATAAAATGTGATTTAAGGTCTCAAATAATTCTATGGTTCTGTGATTCTATGTCCCAAGATACTTTAAAGGAAGCTTGCTCGTAAATTTCTATAGGTGATACTCAGCAATGTATTTAGATTTTCAACGTGAATTTACATTACTTTCTTCCCCTAAAATGAATTGAAAATATGATAGGAGTATGAGGTGAATCCTATAGTCAGGCAAATTGTTCTTATGCTAGGCAAGATTTTGAAAAGGGATCAATACTTTTTTCAAAGCAATTTTTAAATCACTCAATAGATGATATCTATATATTCTATAAACAAAACAAATCCTACTATCATTAAAGAGAATCTATCAATAGTAATTTTAGATGAACTGTAGGTTTTTGTCTATGCCAATGCATAGACAGGATTTGCATACACTGTACATAATAATATAGCCTTAGGATCAGAGAATCAACAAAGAATGCATTTCTTATTTGGATTCTGGTGTTTTACCTACACTTTTCCAAGTCAATATATGTTCATCTACTTACAGAAGATTTTTATCAGAACATTCTATCCTGTTGTCTCAGTCAGTGACCTTTGCATTCAAGGCAGCAGCTACTCCCTCACATGAGGATGACTTCCCTTACCCAACACCAATGCACACACCTTTTAGATCTTTGGATTAATACGTTATTGAAACTATAACTTTTCTCTGTTTTCTGATGTGTCAGAGCTCACATGCTGCATTTAAACAGGAAAGGAGGAAGAAACAGGATCACCCCACAGAATCCCATTGCCAGCAAAAGTCTCTTTCAACAGAGACTTTATTTAACCCTTTCTCACTTTGATTTAGCAAATAGGTATTAGACTTCAGAAAAACCACACCTGCTTGTACACCTCCAGCTATCCGAGTGCCTTAGGCTTCTTTACCTTCTTTAATTTCTTTTTCCTCAGCTTCTTTGAGCTTCAATCTCTCTGATCTCAGTTTGGATGAAGAGATCTGGGTTTTTCTTCAGTATTGCGCCCCTCACAGTGGGGTCTGTTTTCATTCGATTTTTTTACATCTTCCTGGTTTAATATAGTATTTTCCAGATCTCTTAAAGATCCTGCCATAAGGATAGGAAGAAAAAAAAAAGCTGTTAAAAATTCCCTCTCTCTTTTCTCTTCTCCTTGTTCACCCTGTCAGATCCCTGTCTTCTTTATGACTATAGTTATGTTAATGCTTCCTGCTGAGTTTCCAAGCTGCCCTCTCTGACACTGAGCTGATATCAACAGCCTTGGATCCCCAAAATCAATGTCTCTGCTTTCTTAACCCGTTAGTTGTTTCAAATGCCACCTCCTCCAGATCTAAACTTGTCTGTGGGTGCTCGAGACTACTTCATCCTCAGCTGCTTTAATTGCATATCCTGAATATATTCTTTGTTTCTATAATGAACACTGTAATGTTAGGATAGTTTTACAAGACTAGTCACATTTCCTTCTCTATAATTTTGATGAAATAATGAGGGTAAAATAAAAGTAATTTTTTTTTTTTTCATTTAAGCATTTCAGTCTCATGTATTTTTTTACTAAATGTGATTAGCATGGTTTTGTAAACACAGAACTACTGGGCAGTGAATAACAAAAGCAGCAAAAATGAATTTAAACAATAATTTCTTCTTAGTTCCCAGTTTTGAGGTAACCTACATTTCATTACTTCCAACATTTCATCACTTCCAACACTTTCATAACTCACTTTCTAGCCCAGATGTTGCACACATTTCTTCAAGGTGCTGGGTGCACAATACACAGGACTCATGTCCCACTCACATATAGAGTAAGGCTGATACACATTGCAGTTGTAGGCACACCAGCTGGATATGTTCAGTGAAATTAAAATTTTGCTTTTCATTTAGAAAAATATATAATTCGAAAGAAAAAAATATTACAAAGCTGCATTCTTTTTTTTTTTCCCCTTACCTCACATATTGAGCTTGTAGACAGACAGTTTATGTCTTCTCTCTGAAGCCTCATTTTTCCACTGGTGTCCAGCTTAAATTTTCATTTGGTAAAATGTTTAGAATGCTCCTTCCATTTTATTATGATATTGATTTGGAAAAAGAAATTAACTTCACCATGCACTGAAAGATAAGTGTCTACTTAGAAGATAAATATAACAGTAGCAAAGATAACTTTGTGGTTGAGTAACTTAATGTTTTAAAAGATCTTGATTCAGTTTCTAACTCTGACACAGCTTTAATATGTAATGGTGTATTGTGTGTCTCTGAGCTTGATATCTACGTCTGAGCTGTACACATGTTTAACTTACAGTTTGGATAATTTTCCTGAGTTTTTTGGAAGTGTACATATGTATAACATTATGCAAATGCAAGTTTGAGAGATCTGGATAAGATTTTGTTTGGCATTAGCACATGGGGATAAAGATCCCATTGCAGCTTATATGTACTAACATATTTTTAAATATATATATTTGATCTCAATTTTGTTTTAATAAATATTGGTTGTTTGTTTAATATCAATGCTAAAATCACACTTTTAACATTACACCAAATCAAAAACTCTCAAGACTCCACATCTCTCCAGTGCTTTGCTATCCTTATGATCAAAACATTTCTCTTCGTGTTTGCTTTAATGACATTTCTGTGCCTACATTTTGCCTGACTGTCCTGTGTACAGAGAAATTTTTATTCTTGTCCTCTCTACCACACACTTTCCCATTCTACTGCCTTCAAACATTAAGCATGTTTAAGTTTTATCCACCCTTTACAATCCTTGTGGGTTTAATCCAAACTTATTCTTAGGCAGAAAAAAACATTATCACCACCATCACCACCAAAAAAACCCCAAAACAATCATACCCTAAAACACTTGTCCAAAACAAGAAAAAAAATTCAGAAGAGCTTTGTATTTCTATTCATTATTAAAATGTATTTATATGTAATTAAATATTTCTATTGCCAAAAACAATTATATTTTGAAGACATTTGTGTCTTGATAAAGCTGTCCTTCAGACTCTACAAGCCTTATCTAAAGTGGATCTCTTCTCTCATTTTGAATTTGGTATTGTCAATATGCCCTTCAGGATTTACTTTTATTTTTCCAGTGTTTCAATCTGGTGAAAGAAAGCAAAGAGAGGCTATGACAGCAGATCATCATACAGAGGATAAACTGGAAACTGTTCCAGAGAACTGCAAGTGGCAATTTGCAGTTGTGCATACTATTACTTTTGTGCTCAAGATTAAGCCCTCTTGAAAGTTTTTAACAAGGCAGAAATGATTGGTCTTCATCTTGGTTTCTTAGTTAAATATCTTGACACATATATTTAAAAATTAGTTATTTTAGGGAATTTCTCTCAATTATGCTGTGTTCTCACAAACAAAATACGCCATCTTAAATGCCACTTTTTGAACTTTTAAAACAGACAATTGTGTGATTCCTCACTCAGTTAATGCAACTACCCAAACAATGTTTTATTCTATCAAGTTCCATTTCTATTTGATAAAAAAACCACAATATCCGTATTTATCAGTTTAATTTTCTATAAATTAGAAGTTCCATCTTGAAAATTATAAGGATATAGAGACATCTGTATGTTCAACTCCAACATGCTTAAAAACTGTTTTGTTCATAAAGAGATAACCAATATATTTTTTATTCTGACAATGACAATGTTTATATATAAATAATATGTGTATTAATAATAATACATATAAAAGATAGTGTTTATTATGGCAGTAATATACTGAATGTGTGCATTCAGCATATTATTATATGAGTGGGGGAGATACTGCAATGCAGATATATCACCAAACTAATGTAGCTAATTAAAGTAGTATGTGTAAACCCCTCAGCCAACATTCCTCTGCAATTTTTGTGTGACAGGAAACATGCTGATTTGGAAGTTTAAGTGCCCAAGAGGAATCTAAATTCATCTTCTGCCTGAGGCAGAAAAGAAACACCAAGGCAAGTCAAGGACTAAATCCAGTTTGAGCTATCACTGCAGGAGTTGGAACAAAAGTCTCGGTCAGTCTTTTCCAAAATATTACAAGTGGTGTAATCATGAAAATGCAGAAAGTGATCAATAGAGAGGACCTGAAGTCAATTTATGCAAGATGTTATCCAGATTAGATTCAATGTATAATCATGAAATGTTAAAACTCAAACACTTATCCTCTAATTGTGATCAATCAAATAATTGTTCCTTCAAAATTTTATGTCTAATGAAATGACTTTTTATGGCTCTTTGTCTAATACAGACCAATTTTACCTATCATCTGCCAGTTTTTCCCATGGGCTTATTTATGTGATTAATTTGAAATGTTTAAAAGGGTATCACTACTTCTGGTATAGCTGTTTCAACACCAGATGATCTGGTCAGGGGGTAAGAGAAAAATGCTATACAATCAGTCACTTCCACAGCCAAACTGCTCATTGTTAAAACATGCTTGTCTACAGTTAGACTCATAAAGCTGTGTGATACACATTAAAGTACAGGTTGAATTTCAAGTGTAATAGAAAACTGCTATTTCTGCAGATTTCAACAAGATATACAGAGACCAGTCCTTTATCTACAGCAAGCTTTGAAGGGAGCAAAGACCTAGCAGAAAGAATGGTAGCCTGAGAACACATTAATATGGGTTTAAAAGCTTACCTTGGACACAAAAATTGATTTAACTTGGATGCTCAGGACAAAGACCGGCCAGGATGTGTTTTGAAAAACATCTGTGCACCAGTAACAAAAAGAGGAATATATTCAAAAGAAATATAGATGGAAAGAGAACAAAATCTTTTCGTTGTTTTTACTTTCTTTTAATTTCATTCCTACTGAAAGCACTGGAGCAGACTGTCCAGAGAAGTTATGGGGTCTCCCTCACTGGAGATGTTCAAGAACCCTCTGGATACAATTCTGTGTCATGTACTCTGTGACGGCCCTGTTTGAGCAGGGAGGCTGGACCAGAGGACCCACTGTGGTGTCTTCCAGCCTGATCCATTTTGTTATTCTGTGATGATTTTTGGTGTCCTGTGCTTCATATGCTGGTAGTAACATTTTGTAGAGATACAAGAGTGTTTGCTGAAAAAATTCACCACAGTCTGGCAATTTTGCTGCACAGTTTTACTTGTGTATCAAGTATTATTTTGGCTTCTGTTCCCCAAGCACCTCTCTTTTTACCAGTGAGGTCCTTCGATGTTCTGCCAGGATGGTTAAACTTTTTCTTTTGTTTATCAGCTTCACATATCTGTCTCAAAACTGATTCTGCAAAGATGTTTTTTAGAGGAACTGTTCAGTCCAGCTGCTAGAATTTCAGTGGTTGTATGTCTTGTTATAACTTTAAAAAGTCCATCTGAATTCAGGGATTCATGTTTCAACTGATTTGATGACATTTTTGTGTCCTATCTTCATTTTCTGATTGTAAGTCAGTAAACTGAGAAATTCCTGAAAAAGAAAATCAAATTTCATAATAAAAAAAGAGATCAGTAGTCAAGTGTATATCTACTTTTATCAACAATATCAGTCTCTGATTATCTTACAAGTTTTGCTCTGTAAATGTTGTAGTTACCAGCTTGTGCTCATGGCCTTTATGCAAAAGCTATTTCTGTTGCCATTGAGTCTTGTCAAACTTCAGCAGATGAAAATACCAATATGCCTAAGATTTGGAGAGTAGTTCTCATTTTTACCTGGCTGAAAAATAAGAGAAAATGTTCTTTCTGTATGCCCTCTTTAACAAAATAAAATTACACCAAACAAAACAAAGCAAAACTAAAACAACACAAAAACACGAAATAAGGAAAAACAAACAAAACAAAAATACAAAGTCAAAACAAACAAAAAAGAAAAAAACACATCGAAAACCACCAAAAAATCTGAAACAAACAATTCAAGACCTTCTATATGAATATTGTGATGGAATTATGGTCTCTTCTTGACTACTTTAAATACAGCAATATAAGTAGACACAAAAGTAATATGTTACCTAATTAAATAATGGTCATGCTGCTGAATATCATAATGGAAGAAAGCCACAAACTCAGGTAGTCAGATTTGCTGGGCAACTGAGGGAGAGAAAAAAGAGGATACTAATAATTTAGTCCTAGCATACAGTTTAAAAAGTTTACTTCTGTATTTCTGTGTTCAATTGTCTTTCAGAAACACTAAGGTTATGTTAATGATTTTCATATCTTTTTGGCAGCACTTTTCTGACAGCAGATCTGGGAGAGGAAGGAAAACTGTTGCCTACAGTGTGGGCAGTAGTTTCAGAAAGCACAAAAACAGCTGCATTTCCAGGTGATTTCAGAAAAAGTTCAAAAAATGCAATGGAGCAGAATAGGTTCTGCTGAAGGGGATGAATCCTGGCACTGCTGGACTGTGCAGGAACATTTTGGCTCACCTGCCAATGTAGTCGTGGAACAGACATTTCAAATATGACTACCAGAACCATCACATCCAGGGATTTAGGGTCACTGAAAACCATCTCTATTTAAAAAACGGATTTAAAAAATGGACCACTCAGAGCTTGACTTTTTTTTTTTTTTTTTACAAAACCATGTGGCTTTTCTCCAGTTCTTGGTTACAACTCTCACATTTCACAGTTGCCCTCACCTGCATCTCCTTTCTCTTGGAGATGGAGACTTCATGGAAACTAATTTTCCCTGATATATCAGGGGATCTATTCTATTTTGATTCCTTAGAAAATAACTTGATTGCCTTGGTATGCTACTAGAACTTCTTGATCTTGTATGTTAACACATGAATATATATAATTACTACTCATTTATATGAGAAGGGAAAAAACTCTAAATCAGATTAGGTTTTTTTTAAATCTGACATCCATAACAGTAAATTAATCTTCACATGTGGCAAAAACGTCTATATTTTATAATAAAACTAAGTTTGGTTTTTATAATAAAACTAAGTAAGGGCTTTGGTACTTCTGATTTTGATTTGTTACAAACTTTTGCCCTTTCAGCAAACAAAGAACTCTTTAATTCAATATTTATTTCAATGAACCCTCTCATTTCTTTAGACATCAATAAGTGATGTTTTGGTGTCAATTTATTGGCAGAGACTCAGAAAATTCACTGTGTAAGAGTAATTGTTGCTCTAGATCTTCTGACACAATTAAAGGAGAAAAAAGATTCTCCATGTTAAGTAATATTAATTTACTGTGTCAATACTGCTTATAATTTTTCTAGAAATCTGTGAATAATATGATAAAAAACCTGTTTCTATATAATCTAACAACTTTTCACAATATGTCTATGCAGAGTTACAAACAAAGCTTTGTAGTTTGGATTCTTTTTTCCATTTTACTCTAGTGAAGGCTCCAGATATAATTTGGCCTTAGAGAGCTCAGTCTGGGTGACTGGACATGGAATTTTCTATGCCCACACACCTACAAAGGCTGAGCTACCCAGCGGTAAATTCACCCGTGTGAATTCCTGTTAATGGCTTCTCCAAGGCAGTTTTTCAGAAGCATTCACTACTTGACACCTACACTGCTTCATTCACTGGTATGAGGCCCTTTTCTGTGCCTTCAGCATAGACTGTTTGACTGGAGTGTTCACACACATTCAGCAAGAGATTACCCCCAGAACACTGAAGTAACCATAAGCCTTAGCTGTATATTCTATCCACATTAGAAATTTTCATGGTCCCAAGAATTAGTCCTAAAGAGATAATTGCAGCTGAGTATAGAATGACTAATATTGCAGACAAAATAGCTTGCTGTGCTGATGAATATATTGTATTATGACAGACTGAAATAAATTTTAATTCTAAAATTATCATTTTACAAGCTTAATTGTAAAACATTTCTTTCATCCTTGCTTAATGATGACTATATGAGCATAAACAAATGCTCGTATCATAATAATTTCCTGTAACCACACATAAGGTGATAAAGTAAAATCACCTAAAAGGCAAGTTAAATAGCCAAAGCAGATTTGTTCCAGTATAATTTTCTTAGCCACCCCTGTACCACAGCTATCAACTGTGGTGGCTAGTTAAAGCTGGATTTGCTTGAATCTATGCATTTGGGATCAGTACTATAACTTCCCTGCAGGCATTCTTACCCTTTTTCATGTGACATAAACCTATGCATTACTTGTGTGGGTTCCATTTTCCTAGCACTTTTTATTGTCTCATCTGTCCCTTTCATGACAGCATGTTTTCTTCAAGGCCAGGAGCATGGAAGCTCTGCTCCTGATAATTGGGATTCTTAAATCTCCATGATTTCATTCTGTGTACATAGCACTGCACATACATCACACCTCCTCTTGAGAGCCTTCATAAAGGAACGCAAAATTCACACCAGTCTTAAAAAACACCCAAAAAGCAACATATATCTGCTTAAAAGGATCAAAAAAAATTTAAAGACTAAGTGCAATTAAAACCAATAAGGTTTTTTAAAAATCTCTTTTGACTGCTTAGTGCCTCATTTCCCCATTGGTGCAATGAATTAAGAATACTTGGTCTCTTTCGAGTCCAATTCTTAAACAAAAAAATTCTTGCCAAGCTTCATGATACCATATGTGAAAGAATAGTAAAAATTTCTATTTCAGTGCTTTACTAGAGAAGTGAAATCTAATGCTTATCAAAGAACCTAACTGTTGGATGATTTTCAGAAAGTTGTTAACCTCAATATGAAAAATGTTTTCCTCTTAATTAAAAGCAACCATAAGAATGAGAAAATATTGATAACTCTGAGAAGATATTTTTGCTAAAATATCCTATAAGTTTTAATGGGATTGAGTTCAGCCAAAGGCAATACAAATCCGAAGTTCTTTGATGGCATTTCAGCATCCTTCCTGAAATGTGTAACAACTGTAATGTTCCTCATGGTTGAAGCCACTTGCTTGTGAATATGGCCACACTGCACTCTTGTTCTCTGGCCTCTCATCAGTTTTGAAATAGTTTAGCTCTCTAGTGTTATGAATAAAAATATCTCAAGCAACGGTGACTGATGATCCCTGTCATAGATATAAAAATAATTTCTAGTGTCTGACTTGGAGATTAGAATACTATGAACATATGTAGCTGCAAATTGCAATTTATTAATTAATTTCAATTCTTTTACTATTGGCACATACAGACTATCATTACTTCTATTTGTCAAAGCTTAACATGAGTTTACCTCTGAGCACTTGTTCTGATACAACTGTTAAGCACTAAATTTTGTATATGCAAGTGCCAACACTCAATTAAAAGCCTGGCAGGGCTTTTTAATCAGTTTTTAAATCATGTTAAAAGTAAAGCAACATACACAAATGTCACACTAAGACTTCTTAGTAATGCATCATACACTAGTTCAGACAGCAACCAAGCAGATCATGCACATCATTTAATTATTTACACAGATGTATCAGAATAGATGTTGCTCATCTCCATCAATGCCTTGTCTCCAGATAAAAGGCTAAATTAGAATCACATTGATTGCTCAAGAACAAAGAGCAAAGAAGGAACTTGAAAATGACAAATACTAAACAATATTCATTTCAAATATTTCTCTGCCTCCAAAATAGTGGAACACATTTATTTTAAGCTTTCCAAGATATTCCACTTGGCACAATGAAGCAATTAGAGAAATTGTCACATTAAAGGAAATTTTAGGGAAACCATCTGTAATGGAGGCTGTAAGGGAGAACTGAATAATCACCTCAGCTACAGTACTGCTGAAGCCATTCTGCTTGAGGAGTTTGCTAATCAAATAGTCAAACCAGAACAGCATGGGTACACTGATATTTTGTGTAGTGTTTTTTGTCACACTGTTAATTTTCTGCAGTCTCTAGTCGCTTCTATTTGAGATTCAGCAAAGGACATAACAACACTTCTGTCATCTCTTGAATTTTATGCTGTTGCCAGAAGTGGTTCATACATGATTGGGCTGCTGTCAATGCTTAAAAATCTGAAAAGTTTGATAGTAAAATTCACAAGGAGTGTTAAGTGCTGTGCAAACTTGGTTAGACAATGAAAGTGGAAATTAGAGAAATCTAGGATTCATTTTTACTAATATTTTTTATTGTTACAACACTGAAATGAAAAAAATAGGAATCATGTATGCTGATTCAGCTAGGCAAGATTCCAATTTTAGGGTGCCTAGGTATTTTATTTGCCCCCTAAGTCAGTGTGCATAATGTTTCATTTAGATCCCAAGTTAAGATAATACCCCCAAGAATCCTCCAGCTTCCCAGTTCATGGCATGGATATTTTGGACTGTTTGGCTTCTGTAGGTAGTAAGCTTTCAAGATGATAGCAGTAAATTAAATAGGTGATAACTTGCAAGAGGATTTCAAATGCTAACACAATTCTCACCATATAAATGCACTTGCTGAGTTTACCAGGCAGTTTTCTGACACGGACAGGCTGAAGAAGATTACTACTAAATGTGACACATGGCTACCTCAAAACATTCCTCAAATTTACATCAAGGTAAATTTGAGGAATGTTTTGAGGAAGCCATGTGATGTACCTTTACTAGGTACATCATTCTAACCCTGGGTATTTGTAACCTTACAAAGTATATGTTTCTGGCAACTAAATTCTCCATAGCACAGTATTCATGTCCTACATCCAGTGATTTAAAACATGTGCTAACAGCAAATGAACCTTTATGCACCATGTTGCAAATAATTCTGAGTTTTATTTTTAAAGCAACATCAACTGAAGTTTTATAATTCCACACTTGTATCAGCCAGCACAGCAAATAGACTTCTCTCTTTTTTCTCATTATTACCTTTCTGAGTTGCTGATACACAAGGAATCAATCTGTCTTCTCCCCATTAATTCCAGCTCAGCAACTTCCTGTCCCAAACTGCTGTGTAAAGCTGCTGTGTGATGCCAGACAGCTGGGTTTCACCTGACCGAAGGTGACCCGAAGGCACTTTCCTTTTGTGTAGGGACTTTACATTTACAAATCCTGCGTAAGCTGACTTAATTGGACCTTTAAGACTAAAGTAGGACAACTCTCTGTAAGAACTAAACATAACAGGTAAAATTATATTGTGCTGGTGTTGGCTGGAATAGTTAGGTTCCTTCTTTGTAGCTGGTATGGGGCCAAGTTTTGGATATGAGCTGGAAAAAACATTGATAACTCAGAAATATTTTCATTACTGCTGAGCAGAGCTTGCACAGAACCAAAGACTTTTCTACTTCTCATCCCATCCCACCATCAAGGAGGCACAAGGAGCTGCAATGTGACAGCCAGGACAGCTGACCCCAGCTGACCAAAGGGATATTTCATACTCTATGGCACCACACTCAGCATATAAACTGGGGAGAAAGATCGCCAGCAGCTGCTGCTTGGGAACTGGCTGGATGTAAGTCAGCAAGTGGTGAGCATTTGTGCTGTGCATCTCTTGTATATTCAAACTCTTTTATCATCATTATCATTACAATTTTTCCTCCCTTTTCTGCTCCACTAAACTGTCTTTATCTTAACCTATGAGTGTTCTCACTTTAAACTTCCTATTTTCTCCCCCATGCCACCAGAGGGGAAGTGAGTGAGTGCTGGCTGGAGTAAAGCCACAACAGATGTATTGGTGTCTCTAAAAATTAGTATCTTTCAAATAAAACAAAAAAAAGGATCTAAGGATCTCTGTAAAATCACAAGATTAGAGTCTATCACCAAGAACAGAAATCTAACTGTACATGATGTCAGAGCTGCTGAGAGAAATGCTGCTGTCAAAACCCAACTAACAGAAATATCCACTGATTGCCTTTCAATATGAACCATGTAAAAGTTTATTTGCTGAAGTTGTCTGTAGTCTAGAATATGTAGCTGGGACAGAGATGGGCTGGAATTTTATTTTAGGATGGTAGAATGTTTATTTAACTGTATTTATATTAACACTACAAATGACATTTGGTTTACAAATACTGGGAGAGGGCTGAGTGCTCTACTGGTGAGATTGCACAAATGCTTGAGGATTTTTTTGCTTTCTAATTGAAGTGCTACCCTGGCACACTTGAGCACTAGTACATAAGCAGTAAAGTATGAAAACAGTTTCTAAAAGAGGCTCTAAACATGTGGGTGACTTGGATTTGATTTTTTCTTTTTTTTTGTGGACTAGGAGATATGAGAAACATTACTCTCAGTCAGCTAGAGATGAATGCCCTGTTTTCTAGTTTCCCTTTTAAACAGCAATCTTATGGCATCAGTTATTGTGGTGTCAGTTATTGCTCCTACAAAAAAAAGTAATTTTAAAATAAAATTAAAAATTAGTATCAATAAGAAAAAAATCCCCAAATTTTATTGTCTCTATCTCTTGACTGAGAAAGCAAGTCACTGAAAGTTACTGCCCTTCATTTAGATTTTACCTAGCTAAATAAGATAACATTTTTATTTTAAATGTAATTGCTTATGTAAGCAAAAGTTTGGAAACCTGGCTATCATTTAATATTCCTCTAGGTAGATCTAGAGTGCATTTTTCTCAGCATGACAAATAAGCCAGCATGGATATGTGAGCTTTTATTTCCCAAGCTAGTGACCACCCAAACCAGCCACCTCCAGATCCCTCAGAAAGAAGGTAAAGCAAATTCACTCTGTAAAATAATACCAAAGAACTTTCTTTGATATTATTACCACAAGTAGAAAAAGGTGAGCAGTCTAGGATTAAAATGCTCCTTAATGTTTATTGCATTGTATACCTTTATAAGGTTATTAAAGTAAGAGGGTGGTAGGTAATTCCAGCAGGCACTACACCTCCCCACCCTCCAACCCCTCTGAAATCCATTCCAATACTTAGAAATCTGTTTGATCTTGCAGGAGAGGGGGGAAGTGAAGGGTTATTGAAAGGGGACAGGTCTGCTTACCAAGGAGAAAATGTGAATAAAATACAGACACAAATATGGTACTAAAACAGTAACCTGTGTCAGTAATGAGTACCAAATATTCCTATTAAACAAGGTGTTGTGGAAGGTGAAAAGGAGCAAATATATTCCATGCCTGTATATAGAGAGAGAGTTATCTTGCATAACTCTGCCAAATACCTTTAGTGCAGGTATGATTGGTGCTAACAAAAACACTATTTTTCTGCCACTGCTTTTATCTGCTCACCAAATTAAATTTAAATTCTGTTATTCAGATGGGAAATGTCTTTGTGCTAATACTCCAGCCAGCATACATGCTCCTCTACTCTAGCTATGCCAGAAAAGTTGAAGGGTAGATTAGAATCAGTGTAATTGTCACGGTGGGTTTTTTCCAGCAGTTTTACAATCCACACCATGCACAGATCAAAGGGTTTTAAGAAGAATATTGAGTTCAACTTCATACATTTTGCAGATGTTGAAACAGAGGCAGTGTGATTCTCCTCACACTGTGAAGCAGTCCACCAGCAAGGCAGCAATGCTCACTGCATCAGCCCAGCACCCAAGTCCTGGGCTCACAAGAGCTCAAGCTGTGGCACAGCTGGCAAGGGAGAAACTGGCCCTTCAGTCAGGCCTTGAAAATGGCAGTGCTGAATGATGGCTTTGCATTCAGCTTCCCAAAGCTACTGCTGTGCATCAGACTGAAACACACACCCCAGCACACAGATGGGCCACCTGCCAGGGTGAGTGGAACCCCAGAGGGCAGGCACAGAGTTTGTGCAATGGCTAAGCTGAGCACATCCACAGCCAGAGCTAAAGGAGCAGCAAGGCAACAACCCTCCAGATGAACACTTACCCAGGATACAACACTGAGCTGGCCTAGGGAGTATCAGTGATAAGTGTGACACAAATGTAGTGAGAACAGGGGAACTGGCCAGGCACTAAGAACCATGACTACCATGAAGTGCCAGATGTTAAAAAATCAGAGTGCACATTTGCATATAGTCCAGACACGCTTTCTGCTTCATTTACAAATGCAAAGAAAATGCTCTTAAAGCAATGTCTCCCAGATTGTCTTAGGTCAACATCAAGAATCACATACACAACAACATTTCTGAAGGCTGTTGCTGAAACTATTTTGATAGTTTGTTGATCCACATGCAGACAATTCAAGCAAATCCATCAAAGTTTAGGCACTTGTCTGTTTTTCTGCTCAGTGGGTACCACCATACATGATTCAAAGGTCATTTATCACCTTTAGTGTAGCTGATTATTCCTCTGTTATTATTCTCCTGAAAGTGTCTTGGTGCATTTGACTGGATATTGCTTGTCTACCTAGATGCTGATACTGATTTTACTCTGAGCATGACAATAAATATAAACTCTTTTCAATAGTGCCTGTTACCCATGTGTATCAAGTGAAACATCTTGACATATTCCACTAGTTACATTTACATATTCATTTCATACATCCTGAATTGTAGCATACTTAACCGTCTTTATTTTTCTGAAGTTTTATATGTTGTACTTCTCCAGCATGAATTGTCACAGGGCATAGAGACATTTTAAGACACATTTACTATATTAGCTATTAATTTAACTCTACTTTAAAATCAGACTGTAGCACATAGTCATTCCATTCAAACACTCGACCCGTGCATATGCCTGCACACACATTCACTTACTTGTCTAAAATCTTTAGAACTTAGTGACTGAATTTCAGACTTGGAGGAGAGGTTCTGATCTTAGAGATAATCAGATCATTGATCCAGTTGGAATAACACCACACACATACACTCACACGCAAAAATGAAGGTTTCAAATTCATCTCCAGGCTGTATAATTGTTAGATCTGATGGGGTGGTAACACATGGTAGAAAGTGAGTAAAGAACCAGGACTGCCTCCTTTGGCATGCTCTGCAGTTCGAATGTTTTAGGCATAACATAATATGAAACTATGTCTCTGTTAAAAAGTCAATCAAGAGACAGAAACTTGTAGGAAATCTGGCTTCATTAGTTCATTAGCTGCTCACAGAACTCCTTGTTTACATTGAACACATATTGCAGGCATCAAGAAGTATTTGCAGCCGATCATCTGTTTCTAAAAGCTGAAGATCTGCTGTGACTGCACCACCCTTCCCTTCCTCCATCATATGCCCACAAATGCAACTGCACTTGCACATTTAGCTTCAAGTGATCCAGGGAGAGTATACATCCACAGAACAAGAGAGTAAACACAAAGGGAAAGGTTAGCAGGGATTATTATCACTCATATCTACTATATAGGGAATACATTGAGTTCTGGATGCAATTTCTATGAATGGCAAAATTCAAATTAAATTGATTTCATTATTTATGTTTGTAAATCTCTAGCCATGGAGAATGAAGGAAAGATCCAAGGAAATTATAACTATCTAGATTTACAACTCACTCAGCTGTCTTCTCTCTTGATGAGACTACCACAACTGGATTTTACATTTGAAAGCGGTAGGAAAATTCAGAACCTAAAGAGGAATTTCAGTCCAACAGTCTACTACTGTGCTCTGTCTGCTGCTCCCCAAATGCAAATCATATAATTTGTTTCAGAATAACTGATGTGTTAAACACTGAAAACTTTAAATGCAGAAAGGAAGCAAATGTAAACATACTCTTAGTCATTAAAATTCTTTTCTATTTATGCTGACAGGACAATTTGAATTATTAATTTTCATGAAGACTACCACTGCATTGTGGCAAAGGCAGAGGCCACAGCTGAGATCAATGTCCTATTGTGGTAGTCACTGTATAAGCACACAAAAGAGTTAACTTATGAATTACCATCTAGTTAGAAAGGAGGTAGAAGAAAGCGATTTCATATATATTTATTTTTAATCTACGTGTAAGCAGAGGTTGCAGGATCCTGAAAGAGTCTGCACATGTGCTAACCATTGAGAGCTTTCACTTGCTGAGGTCTAAGTCCCAGTATGACTATGGGAACTTGGAATTTCCACTGAAATGTGTAAGAAGCTTCATGGGAGTTGGAGCCCAAAAATGTTTGTAGGCTTTGTCTTCAAAGTCATATATCAAGTCAAAGGGAACTAACTGTGGCATGCTTGAGAAGATCTCATATCACTATGCTCTGTCTCTAAACCAACCCTCTGCTTTATCATTACTCACAGTGTTTGTAGACCCCAGCCTGCGTTGTTCATCCCTGTGGAGGGATAAAGACAAACTCTAACCTTTGCTACATGGTGCTCAGAATTACCCATTAACAAATTAATTAATATTATAATCTCAGAACCTTTCAGGCAGCAATGACAGGTATTCACAGATGCAAATTTTTTATATTTAATATTCAATATATTTTTGTTAAGAGTGTACTAGGCTATATATCAGTACATACTTTGCACTGTTTAAAGGACACACTTCACAGGAATCCTGAGTTCCTCTTCTGCTCATGTGAGAACAAAGAGATTTTGAATCGATAGCTATGTACAACAGCAACCATGATCTCTTAAGTCACCTCATTTTGAATCTCTGGAGCTTGTAGGTCAGCAACAGGATTTGAATGATGAAACCAGAGATGGTTCAAGCTCATATATTCCTGAGTTTTTTTCAGTCCATCTCTTCATATATATAACTTCATTTGAAGATTTTTGTTATAGTTACTATCCTGATATCTTTTATGATTAATATTTTATGTTCTTTGCACTACTTTGTAGATCTAGTATCAGGTTTCCCAAGTGGACTTAAATCAGTCTCTTCCCAGTGTCCCATAAGCTGTGACTTGCATTGCTGACAGCTTTTTCACAGCAAGGAAGGAGAGAACTTTTCTTGGCACTCCCTCCCTGAAGAACTCGTCCTTCAACCACTTCCCTCATGCAGAAGCTCACCATATTATGTAATGTATCTATGGTCACATCAAAGGTTAAGTATGCTGAAGTACAGGCTTCACTTTGGAAGCTGTGGCTGGCTGCAGTCCCAGATTCAAGCCCCCAAAAGAGGCACCTACGATGCCTTCACACAGAAGAAGCGGTTTCCTTAGTAACAGTGACCGGTGGAAGAAAATGTGCCTGACAGGAAAGAGTGTGTTGGGCTTCTGAGAAAGACAACAGTCTCCGACAGCTGAAATACTCTCCCTCTGTGGTCTGGGGAGTACTGGGTAGGAATGTGTTTATAAATCTCTCTGTGTCCCTGATTCTCCCTCTCTCTCTCTCTGGGTATAGATATTTAGGCACCAAACCGATAAGCTCAAGACCCTTTCAGTATATGAATCTTCTGAATGTTTCAGTTACAAACATGGGTCCTTGAGAAGGAGCAGAAACAAAAGAGCCTCATTTATTCTCGGCTAGTTGTTCCTTTTCTGGAGCCACTTGACAATTAAATGGAAGCCACTTGAATTAAGAAATTTGCAGCACTGCTCCCTCTTAAGCAAATGCAATCAATCTCTCCACAGCTCTTTAGTTAAAAGAAGTCAGTGTTTAATGCAAACTTCCTTTGTCTTTGCATTTTGTGCATAAATTTCTGGTTAATAGAAAAGGTTAAGTACCTTTCCACTAGAATTTAATTAAATCACTCTGCCTAACAGTTAAAGTGTATCAATATTAAATTACATTCTGTGCCCATTGTTTTGTCTCTTGCTGTTTATATTGAACAATAGCATCCAAACACCACTCTGATACAAAAAAGCCTCACCAAAGCAATGTTTAAATACATTTGACAAATAGACAAAAAAGACAGAAATGTAGATAAAGCCAATCAAAAACAGTCTTTGTGTTTATTTCTCATCCAAGGTCTAAGTCCATTCATATATTCTATAGACAAGAGTTTTATAGTAAAGAACAAACTTTAGGGAATAAATGGGATCATTTATCATCATGATAAAGAGGTCATTGTCCAATTTTGGTCCTGTAATTTGAGAGACTAGGAGACAGGTGTTTCCTAGTTTGTTAGAAACCATATCCCTGACTGTGTCTGAGATATCAAACTTTATTCTATAAGATAAAGTACAGAAATGTTATACAGTACAGAGAATTTTTACACCTTTTCTTGATAATCAGATGAAAAAGATGAATTCGATGTAACTCCAAGTACTGGCTTTGGCAAAGCAAGACCACTTTCCCAGAATGCATTTATGTTTCTTTGAAAAGCATTTTAAAATGTCTATAGTCAGTTATATAGGCAATGAAACACTGTTCTTATTCCACTTAAAAATTTGGATGGTGCAAAGTCAAATTATGCTGTTGACATAGCAGTGTAGGAAAATTAAATTGTAAAAGCAAATGACTAGAAATACATATGTGTCCCATAATTACACACTTCTGTGGGACTGAAAACATTCACTAGATTGAGTCTTGTCAGCGTCAGAACTGTATATGAGACATGACTCAAACAGGTGACTCCTACATGGAATTCAAGAAGAAAAGTATATAAAAAGTGATGTAAATGAAATGACATTGTGACATTGTGATAATGATTTTGCAAATTAAAGCAATAAACAGTAACACTACGGATCTATCCATCTGGAGTAGTAGATGATATTTGGTCTAGAATCAGTGGTCAAATGGAGATAATGATAGAACTGACAATGCAAATAATAACAAACTGCATGAGGTTAAGAAAGCGTTATTGAGAAAACAGAGAAGTCAAGTAGTGTCACTGTGATAATAGTAACAAAAATCCCAAACAATTAAGCTATTTAAATTTTTTTTAAAAATAAATTAATTAAGCAGTATGTTTTAAAAGAACCAGGCATCAAAAATAAGCATGGATCCAGTGATCACGAACCTTCTTTACCTTAAATAAATAATGAAAAAGATTAATTTTACCTATGATTCAATTTACTTAATTGGGAAAAACACACTGAGAAATTAAGGAGACTGAAAAGTTCAAGGATTTAAATATTTCAAATAGAAAGTACAAACATTTTTCTGGAAGCTGCTTAAAAATATGAAAAAACTATTAGAGGGGGAGCTGAATACAGGATGAATAACTACCAGGTAAAAAGCAGGCAAAAATAGAGAAAAATTGCAAATAATAATACTTTTTTCTAGAGGTCAAAAAGTATAGGAGAAAAGTATGATTCAGTAGAAGTTAGGCTAAACTAAACCATGCCAAGAATAGTAAAAGCAATTACAAAGTGTCCATAATTTACATGAATGAAGAAGGTGGAAGGAGACAGGCCATTATGCAGTAAGAATGAACATAAAGACCATACATAAATGACTGTAAGTGAACATTTTAACTCAGCTTTTGAACAAGTGCAAGTCTGAACCTGGGGCGCAAATAAAATGTTTTGTAAGAATGTATGTCTAACTATGGAAATTATCAAAGCTGATGCGGAAACAAAGCTCAGAAGTTTTATGTGCTAAGACTGAGACAGATGGACATGAAAATAATGTTTCTAGAATTCTTGAAAGAACTGATACATATTCCTGGAAATTTTGAGAAAAATCAGAATTTTAATGACCCATTTAATGGGGAAGGGGAAGCATAAGATACAAGTTAAGCATAAGCTTTCTACATGTTTGTAAGGCTTACTCAAATTATTATACATAATAAACTTACAACCTAAAGGCAACTAAAATTGCTTCCCTAGTATGTCAGGCTCAAAGAATATTTTTAAGAAAACTAGTAATTTTTGGTACACGATGAAATATTAATATACGATGATATATTAATCTAATAAAATAACCAATCTTTAGATAAAATAAAGGATTTCATTTGAACTTCATTAAGGTTTCCAACACTTCAGGGAAGAGAACCATCTTGTAACCCTGGTTTATGAGACAAATAAGATTTATAAGGTAGACGGAGATCTGGGTGAAGGGAAAAGCCACAGCAGTTGCTCCTGAAGGAAGCTTATTAGAACTGCTTACCAATAAAGACAATAAGTTTTACCAGGAAGAAAGTGCTTAAAGGTCAATGCAGGCAGCAAAGTTGGTAGGATGTCTCTCTGAAAGGCTTTAGCACACAGTTCAGCCCTGTTCACGGGGATCTTAATGTTTTTAAAGTTCCATAACCCAAAATTCATTAACAATTTTACTCTTCATTTGGCTTCTAAAGTAAGAACTTGCTACTGTAATTAGTAGATGACAAAATGAAAAGTGCTTACCTTAGGAAAAGTGACAGAGGAAACAGGATGTACTTAATTATATGAAATGCCACATCACACTGTGGCTATAGGAATTTGTCAGATGGAGGTCAGCAGATAATAAGATTTCAAGAACATAAATTCAACGGAAGCTGTAATGTGGACAATAGAGAGGAAAATGTGACCTCAGCACCTCAGGACAACTTAGGCAAGGTATTTCCCAGTAGATTTAGACAAATATTGATATATTTGTCTAGGCGTATATATATGTATGTCTAGGCATCACAAAACATCTGTGTTTTGTGTGATTCTGATTGCACATATACCTGAAAGTATATTTAGGTAATTCAGGAAAAGGATACCTTTACAAGAGTGGACTAACTATTTTACAGGCCAGGTCTAAAGGATGAGAGGGGTTTGATCAGTCTCTATAGAGGCACCAAGTGATTAAACTCAAGGAAGACAGAAGTTAAAAGTCTATGTTGGCACAAAAGAAATGATTGCAAACTGACTGGGAATTTTATGTTTCTAGAGAGCAAAGCAATAAAGGTGTACAACAGATTCCTCATATGACTGGAGTAGGTGAGAGTGGTAAGAAAGACAATAAATACCTTTTCAAAGTAGTATTTAATCATATTATAGGAATGATATCAGAGCAAGTGACAAAACCCTGAGCTAAAGACTGCCCCTGTCTCTTTACAATTCTGTATCATTAAACAGTAAATGCCTCTGATAAAAATTAGACATTTTACATAAGACAGAACTGCATGAAACAGCTAAGTCAAAACAGGGTGCATGAAGAAAAGGTCTCCTGATACTTGAGGTATCTTTTAATTCCTTGGGGCACACAATACTGTGGTGATTTCATGCTGATAGCAGGTACCCATCAACACTGTTCTATCACATCCCTGCTCAAGTGGGCAGGGAAAAGAACCTATAAAAAAAGACTCTCGGGTCAAGATAAGGACAGGGAGGGATCACTAATCTGTTATCATCAGGGGCAAAACAGTCTCAACCCTGGGAAATTAGTTTAACTTATTACCAATCAAATCAGAGCATGATAATCAGAAAGAAAAATAAGCCTAAAAAGCACTTTTCCATCACCCCTCCCTCCCTTTTGGTCTCCCAATTTCACTCCTTATTTCTCTATCTCCTACCTACATCAACACAAGGAGACTGGAAATGGGGGCTGCAGTGACTCCATCATACGTTGTCTCTGCTGCTCCTTTCTCCTTTAGAGAGGACTCCCCACACTCTTTCCCTGCTTCAGCAGTCTCCCACAGGAGACAATTCTCCATTAATTTCTCCAAGCTAGGTTCTTCCCACGGGCTGCAGTTCTTCATTAAGTGTTCCAGCACAGAGTCCACCCCACAGAGTACAGTCTTCAAGAACAGGCTGTTCCAGCACAGGTCCTCCATGGGGGTCACAAGTCCTATCACCAAACCTGTTCTAGCATGGGCTCCTCTCTACACAGTTCCTTCCGGGAGCCTCCTTCTATATGAGCTTCCCATGGGATCACCACCTCCTTTTAGCACAATTATATGCTCCAACACGGGGTCCTCCAGTGACTGCAGGGGAATCTCTGCTGCAGTGATTGGAGCACCCCCTCCCCTCCTTCTCCAGTGACCTTGGAGTCTGCAGGGTTGTTCCTCTCACATATTCTCACTCCTCTCTCCAACCGCAGCTGCTGTTGCACAATTTTTTTCCTTCCTTCTTAAATATGTTATCCCAGATGGGCTTGGCCATGGCCAGTGGTGGATCTGTCTTGGAGTCAGATGGCATTGGCTCTGTTGGATATGGAGAAGCTTCTGGCAGGTTCTCACACAAGTCACCCCCTTGTGTGTAGCACCTCCTTCCACCACTACCAAAACCCTGCCATACAAATCAGAGTATACCCTGAAAATGAGTGATTTTTACAAGATGACTCATTAATTCTCTCATTAAAATCACAGCCTTACCTGATGATAAACTAAATTTCATTTAAGATCACTGGAAATGGAACATGTGTAATTTGTATTCTAATAATCACAGAAAATCAAAGTTTTCAGTTTACCGTAATGGAAGGGAATTTATTTTATTTAAATGGAATGTCTACAAGGAACAATATGTCTAACTTGCTTTTTTCTACATAGCAGACCAGCACATAATGCTTTGTACTACATTGAACCAAATAATGTATAAATGACTAAGGCACAAGTTCGAAACCATTCCTTGAAAAAATTAAGAGATAGTACTTCCAAGTGGAAATTAATCATGTTGTTACCTAGTTGTGCTCATTTTAACATGTGTTTTCAGTTTCCAGACACACCTTTCGTTTCTAACTTTCAGAGCTATATATCCAAGCTTAGTCACAGTTTTTATAACCTAATCTAAACCTTCACTTCCTCTTGTGACTGTGCGCTTTAGGACACTACAGGTAACATTTAGGTTCTTTCTGTGGTTTTCTCTAAGATCTATTGGACATCAGTAAAACGTGCACGCTAAAACTAGACTTTGTAGTTTTGCTGTCTGAGCAACACTGTCCACAGAAGTCAAAGTCTTCTGCCTATTGATTCTCTCTCTATACCTCCCAGGATCATACTGTTTCACAGTGAGACCTGCTTCCTGCTACCATCTTCAGAGCACAGCTACTGGGACACTTTTCTTCACTGGTGCAGGTTGCTTATCTTACTTCTCCTCCTCTTCATGGAGCCACAGAAAGTACTGCAAGGTCTTGTATTCTGCTCTGCTGAATCATCTTCATGAGCACTGCACGCCTCTCACTCAGCAGTTCTACCTATCCATCAGACTTACACTGTCAATCTACACTTCACAAAATAATCAGAATATTTCATTCAGAATTAAATGTAGTTGGTAAGGAAGACAATCAGATCTGCATCCTCTTCTGGTACTTACAGTTTAATAGGCAGAGTAAAACACATGCATTTGTGTGACAAATGTCCCTTTTACAAACTGTGTTTGTGTTGTGGATTAATTCCCCCTCTGTGAATAAGCAAAGGAAAGGCATAATAGTCATCATTTACCACTTTAGCGTCCCAATAATCTGTCAGTAGTCCACTTTAAGTACTTTCCTGAAAGTAATTGTCAGCTTTAACATCTAATGAAGATTTCAGGCTAGAAATTATATCTAGGTGGTATATATCCATATGGGTCTCTTTTCTAGTCCACAGTGAACTTAAGTCACCTGTAACTTCCTAAAGCTTTTTTTGTTTGTTTTTGCCCTACTTTCAGAGCAGAAACAGAGTTCAAATTGAACTTTAAACGAAAAATTCTTTACTAAGGTGTGCTGCTTTTGGTTGGGATTGAGTTAGTTTTTTTCACAGTGGCTAGTACAGGAGTATGGTTTAGATTTGTACAAAATACAGGGTTGGTAATACAGAGATTTTTTTTGTTGTTGCTGAGATGGGCTTACACAGACCCAAGACCTTTTCTGCTTCTTGTACATCCATGCTAGCAAGGAATTTGGGGGTGACTGAGAGGCTGGGAGGAGACAAAGCCAGGACAGGTGACCCAAACTGACCAAAGGGATATTCCAGACCATATGACATCATACTCAGTATGTAAACTGGGGAGGGAAAAGGAGGAAGGAGGATGTTTGGAGTGATAGTGTTTGTCTTCCCAAGTAACCACTATGTGTGATGGGATCCTTCTCTCCTGGAAACGGCTGAACACCTGCTTGCCTATGGGAAGGCAGTGAATTAATTCCTTGGTTTGCTTTTCTTGTATGTGTCTCTTTTGCTTTCCCTACTAAACTGTCTTTATCTCAACTCATGAATTTTCTGCCTTTTACCCTTATTCTCCCCATGATCCTGCTGCTGGTTAGCAAGATGCTGCATGGGACTTAGTTGCTGGCTGGAGTTAAACCACAGCATAAGGGTATTTCTATATTCTTCTTAATTTGATAGGGCAAGTTCTTGAGACTTGTTTAATTAGAAGTTCAGCAAACACAGATTTGACATAAACCATCTCATTAGGCAATAAGTATAGTTGTGGCCACCTACATTTTTCACCAATGCATATCACAAAATCACAGAATATCTGGGGTCCAAAGGGACCTCCAGAAATGATCAAGTTCATCTCTGCTGCTAAAACAGGTTTACCTAGAGCAAGTTGCTCGGGATCACATCCAGATGCGTTTTGAATGTCTCCAGAAACAGAGACTCCACAACCTCTCTGGACAGCCTGTTCCAATGCCTTCTCACCCTCACAACCAAAAACTATTTCCTCATATTTGGATGGAACTTCCCCTACTTCAATTTGTGCTTCTTACCCCTTGTCCTGTCCCTGGGCACCACTGAAAATAGTTTTACCCCATCCTCTTGAGAGCCTCCTTGAAGGTATTTATATGCATTGATAAGATCCCCCCTCAGGCCTCTCTTGTCCAGGCAGGTCAATCCCCATCCTGCACTCGTGTGTGGGGTTATTCCTCCCCAGGTGCAGAACTTGTCTTCGTTGAACTTCATTATGTTCCTCTCCACCCAATTCTGCAACCTGTCCAGGTCTCACTGAATGGCAGCACAGCCTCCAGGCATATCTCCCACTTTGTCCTAGTTTTTTATCTTCAGCAAATTCACTAAGTGTAAGGTCTGTTCCTTCATCCATGTCACTGATGAGTTAGGTTGAAGAAGACTGGACCCAGTACCAGCTCCTGTAGAACACCACTAGCTGCAGGCCTCCAGCTACACCCTGTGCTGCTGATTTCGACCCTCTGGGATCTGACATTTAGCCAGCACTCAATCCACTTCACTGTCCACTTATCTGACCCCCACTTCCTGAGCTTAAGTATAAGGATGTTATGGAAGACAGCATTAAAAAAATGCTAAATTCAAGGTATACTGCTCTCTTTTCATCTACTCAGTCATTCCTTAATAAAAGGGTATCATGTTAGTCAGCCATGATTTTTCCTTGAATAATCCGTGTTGGTAACTCCTGGTAATCTTTTTCTTCATGTGCTTAGAAATAACATCCAGGATAATCCATTCTATCCCTGTTTCAGGGTCTGAGGTGAGGCTGACTGGCCTGGGTCCTCCTTATTGCCCTTTCTGAAGGCTGAAGTGACTTTGGCTTTCCTCCAGTCCTCAGGCAACTCTCCTGTTCTCCGTGACCTTTGGAAGGTGGAGAGTGTCTTAGCAATAATATCTACCAGGGTCCTCAGCACTCATTGTGGGTGTCAATTTTGCCTAAATTATCTTTAACCTTTTTGACCTAATTATCTTTTATGTTCTTCTAATATAGAGAAATCCTGTATTTTATAGAATATGTGTGACATTGGAGGTATGTATGCCAACAGGCACTGTGAAGTACAAGACCATCAAAAGTAATGTCTTCCTAGATATTTGTGTGTATGAATTGATGTAAGAGAATAGCATTATGATATTCATGCTGAATAATATTTAGAAATGAGATGTCATAATCCCTTGAGGGTGGCCTTAATCTTATAATTAGAATGCATAACAATTGGATCTTCTAGAATGATTTCTCAGGCGCCAAGGAAACCTATGTCACAAGGCAATTGTGTTACAAAATCTCTTCTGTTCTGATGTAACCAACCAGTTAAACTATTAAAACCATCTGTGAGATGTAATTTTAATCAACAAAGTGTAAGTAATTTATAATGAAAATTAAAACAATACATTTGAAGGTATTCTTGCAGAATATCAAGTGGTATAAGATACTAATCCTTCACATAGAATAGTGGCATTTTAAAATTTTTAGCTTTGCTTTCCATCACCTGTTGACACTTACAATATTTAGTTGCCTGAATGAACATACTCCTTCCAAGAAAAAATGAACTTTTAAAAAAAAGAATAGGCAAGCTGATTCAGATGATAAAAAAATGTCAAAAGACACTACAGTTTCTGAGTTCAAGTCACTCAAACTGCCAAGGCTACATCAAAAGATAAATCTACAAAAGCTTACACTGAGATAAATTCAGTAAAAAATCTGCAGATTGCAGACTATCACTGACAATTAAACTATTTTCTTCTTAGTGCTTTAAAAAAGTCTCAAACTGAAAGATATTAAAGCAGAAGTGAGCATCAGAAGTTAAATTTATGTGTGGAAAACTGAGAGATGAATATTGGAATAGTTTGAATCCACTAACATTTTATTTACTTTGACTTGCATTGGAAATGAAAGGTCTTCCAAAACAGTGAAATGACCTTTCTCTGTGCAGCCTAGCATGGAAAGGCATCAAATTCTGTAATTAACTTTTAACAAGATTTGAGTTTCATATGATCAGTATCACTTGTATTACTGCAAATTAAATAAAAATATTAGCTTGCTTCTCAAGGAATCATGAGGAGGTACATATCATGTGTTCTACAGGATATCAGCTCCTGAAATTTAATTCCTCCTCACCAAGTCAAATGCAGTGAGGTTTGTCAGGTCTTCTACTTTGAGGTGGATGTTGCCTGTGATGCTTGCAGGTCTGGCAACAGAGGGTGGAATTTGAAAGGTTATGAATTCTCTTAAAAGGCTGAGTGAATCAGGATTATTCAGCCTGAAAAAGAGAAGACTTCAGAAGTGACCTAAATGTGATCTTCCAATACATGAAGGGAACCAACAAGAAAGATGGGAAGAAAATTTTACATGGGCATGAACAAATAACATCCTTACAGAACAAGTGGCAAAGTTTAGATTAGATTTTAGGAAGAAATTCTTTACTGTGAGAGTGGTGAGGCACTGGAACAGGTTGTGCAGAGAAGTTATGCCTGTCCCATCCCTGGATTTGCCCAAGGCCAGATTGGATGGGGCTCTGAACAACCTGGTCTAGCGGAAGGTGTCCCTGCCTCTGGCAGGAGAGTTGGAACTAGGTGATCTTTAAGGTCTCTTCCAAGCCATTTTATGATTCTATTATTTTTACTATTTAGTAGAATGCAAAAACAAACCCCGTAGCCCCAAAATCCAATGTGCAGTATTTCCATGAGAACCTCTTTTTGTGTTTTTGTGAAGAGCTGTATGTATGAGATTTCCTTGAGATGTAAGCATCTAAATCCATCTATAAGCATATCTACACCCTTGGAATATCTTCACTGCAATCCTATCTACACAAAGACTTTTGAATGTTCAAACAACACTTCCCTTGATCCCCCTAGAATAACAATACAGAGATGTTTATCAGCAGTTAATGGGCTGGCCACAAGATGAAGATATAAACATCATATACTATAACTGTATATTGCCTGTGCCAAATTTATACTTGTGTTCAATTTATACTTTTGAACACAAGTCCTCACAGGAAAGGTTAGGACTTACAGCTCAAAGATCCATCCTTGATTCTCATTTGCATATGTAATTGCCTTAATCAATTATCCATCCTTGAGTATAATCATTTTTATTTTCCTTATGTTCCTGGATTTGCCGCTGAAGAAATAATGAGATCAAGAAGCCCTTCTTCAAAGAAGAAATCATGCCTTGTTTCATCATAAAGTGCACACCATAGCTGCGGTGTATTCAATCAATACAAATCATCTGAAAGCAGGAAGCAGGAACAAGCTAAAAATTTTGTTCCAAAAAATGATCATAAAACATCATTTGGGCTGTAGCCAGTCTGACATAAGGACTCCTCCCTACATTTGTGGGTTTCTTGGCATGAAGAGTTTCTGTTGTTCTTTCTAATCAGGGATGACCTTCAAAGGGACAGCTGCTGATATATCCTGTCATGATACCTTTGCATCAACTATACACAGCATAGCTAATTTAAGATTCATACAGCATTTTTAAAAGCCTTTAATTTGGTCCTTATCATCCCCTTCATATATATTTGACTTTACTTGCTTCACCACTCTTCCACATTTAGAAACTGTGTTCTTGTCTGAATAAATAAGTCTGCTAAGAGCATCTATTAAGTGCTGGTATCCCCAGGGTCTGAAAGACTTTTTTTTTCCCCTTCCATCTCTTGCCTGGTGAAGTTGAACTATAAAGCATATAGCAGAGAGGAGAAGGGTTGCCTTAGTAACGAGGCAGACCCAATCAGCTGCACAGGCTCCCTTGAGACAATCTAATTTGTGCAGCAGAAAGGGGCTAGGACAGGTGGCTAAATTAATGTGCCAGACAGCTTAAAATATTACACACGCGCGCACACACACACACACACACACACACACACGAATGCATACACAAAATCTCCTTGTGTACTTATATGTGAATGCAATTATCTTCCACGTTTTGCAAAATAAACAGCATCTGGGTAGCTCAGCCCTGAGAAACCCCTGAGTGGAGATGCCGCAACAGTGGAGGAGGTGAGGCAGGGTGGGAGGGAGCAGCGCTCCTTCTCCGCAGTCCTGTCAGATCTGCAGCCGCTCCAGGGAGGGAAAAGGACTCCTCCCAACAAGCACAGGCTGGAACAGGGGTGTGAATATGTGCCCTCCCCTCTTTACTGAGGCTTATGACCTCCCTCTTGGTGATAGCGTGATCTGTTGTGTTCCTCTCCTGATTCCAGAGGGTGCTGGAGCTCTCTTCTCCTGACACTTTTCTGTACCATTTCACAAGGCTTTCTCTTTCTCTGCCTTCGACTCTAATTTAAAGTGAACTTCCACCCTTTCCCCACAGTTTTTAAGTGCAACAGATTTGAAAACGTTTCATATTTGCATCAATCCCTGCTGTGTGAGGATTCAGCGACAGTGCAAGAATTTGGATCAGTTTGGATGCACATCACACACCAGCTTCTAGCACTTACAAACACAATCTCAAATAATTTCTTTTTGTGGCATCTCCAGATTGAATTTAGTCATGCACAGAGAAAACCAGGAATTCTGAGCCCACTCGCTGTCATCTGCAGTACACTTGAAAGTGGCATATGCACAGGAGTGTCCAGCTTCAGAACACTGGGCTTCAGAAACACTGTGTTATCGCAGAGAAGGATTGCTCCCAATTTCTTTCTAATGGGAATAATGTATTCCCCATATAGCTAATTATGAATCTTCTGACAAAAATTACCAGTAGAGATACAGTTATTGTATTGTTTCTCTACTACAGTGCCTCAGCCAGAAATGCTGTGGGAACTGCCCCCTCAAGTCAGGCACGTATATATCCCTATGTGACATTGTAAGCTCAACTCAGTCAGTAGTTCTCTCCTCCTTTTTGCCTGCATCTTGAGAAGATGAATTTTTTTTCTGGCACATAACAGAGCATTTTAATCTCAAGCTATATGGCTTCTTTACACAGTGAGGCACTTCTCATCCACCTACATCAGACTAAAAGTGAAGAGCTCTGAATACTGAGACCAAGCAGGCTAGAAGGAAAACTGAGGCATGAGATAAAATCATATGTTCAAGTCCCATGGGGAAAAAAAAATCAGAGGTTTGTTATTCTTTTTCTGGGTATGTTTGTTGTCTAGGGGTGTCTCTCACAAGATTATTGATATACTATCATTTCCCCCCTGTGATTTGCCACAACTAACAGTATAGCTGTTTATGCTGCACTGACAAGCTATCTTAGTGAGGTGTGGAGAGTTACATAAGATTTGGCTAGAAATCAGAAACCAGACAGTGTGACAGTCATGCAATGAAATGGAAGTCCCAAGTGAAACCAACACCAATTTTGCTTGTTTTTTTCCAGTGTCTACCAAAGTAAAGATATTGCATAGGTCTGGATCTAGTAACATATAGAAAATTCATCTTGGAGCAGGAGTCTCCTGTGGCTCAAATTAATGCCCTTGTTGCTGCCTCTTACATGTTACTGATACACACTATACTTTTCATACTTTTTCACTTTTAACAATAAAGAGCTATGGAGGCCTTTCCTGGAAGTTAGTTTCATTAGTTAACTTGCTCAGAAAAACACACCTTAGGTTAATACGAAGTGGAAGTTCTTCCAAAGTACAGATTATAGGAGTTACTCTCACTAAAGTTTTTGGGAAAGGTGTTAATGAGATACTCAATTATATCTAAAAGTCTGGCTAGTCAAATATTTTGCTAGCAATGTTGGGCAAAATCTGAGACCTTGATGACATAAGAAGTGTTTTCCAAGGATGTTAAGGTAGATATCTGATTAGACAAAGTCTTTTTGAAATAAATGTCAAGTGCACATCACAATGTAACACCAGGCATGGAAGAAAGAAACCAGTACAAGTCAAAGACAAGAATAAAATCTGGTAGCTAATGAAAATGGTGGTATATTTGTAAATGATGCTTTACAAAGAAAAAGTTAGTATCAATTATTTAATTGAATTATATACGTATAATATATTATTATGTATAATTAAAATATACATAACCACACCACCTCAAAACCTGTGACTACCAACCTTTACCACTAAACTCCACAGGATCAGTCTACACTTAAAGACATTAAAGCAAAGCAAGAAGGTATTTCCTAACATTTTAAAAGCCTTGGCCTGATGTAGAATATTTTGGCCACAGATTTGTTGGACAATCTGGGGGTTTACTTAGTAGTGTCGCATCCCTCACTAAATTTAGAGCACCAACATATGTGAAAGGCATTATGAGGAGGTTCTGCTGTATCTTCAGATGAGTATCTATTAATTAACAAAATAAGATGCATCACACCACATTCATACAAAGAGGAGAAATGTCACTGTTTAAATTACAAAGATTTCTATGTCAAGGATGAACACCCTGGTAAACAGAAAAATCAGGAGAGATTTGTGTCACCTAACCTAGACCTTTACATTTGAGTTCACTACTAACTCTCCTTCTATCGTAGGCGGTGACAGAAAAGAAGAACTTATTAGGCAAAACTCATTTAATTACAGGTAGATTGCTGAAGTTCAGATGAAAGATTAATATGTCCTAGAAATACTCTTATTTTCTGCATTGACTGAAAAAACACAGGTAACTTCTTAAGATGGATACCACTATTGTGCAAATATTTAGTATTTGTTAAGACCAAATTCCATCTCTCATGTCTCTGTTTGATCTCTCAGGGAAGAGGATCTTAGAATCTACCCTGACCAAACAGTTTCTAGCTGGCACTGGATTAACATAAATTTCAAAGATGCTTCCCTCCCCCATTCTACATCTGGCATCTGAGAATTTGACCAAGCATAATTTAAATGCATGCTGTGCAAGAGGGGAGGCAAGCAGAAAACATTTCCGAGTAAAAACAAAAACACATCAGTTTTGCAACGAGTGCCTTTGCATTTATCAGTTTCTGTAAAGTTTTTCAGAGACGAGACTCCTAACAGAGTCAAGACAAGCTCAGTTGACTGATTATATGTAGCGATAGGGAAAAATAAGAACTACTCAATTGTGAAACAGAAGTCTGGATTATTACTTGAGGACTACCTTTCTACCATTGTAAAGAAAATTTTCACCATAAAGAAATACATTATGGTCATTTCTGTCTCTTCTCAGAGCACTGATTTAGAGCCTCCAGCTGAGAAGGCAGCTGTGAAGAACAAGTAACTGGTGAGCACAGCAGGAGACCTCTACTCTAATGCTGCTCAAAGTAATTAATGTTTTCTTTCTGTTGTCCTTATCACTGCCAGTTATGTGTGTTTCCCTTGGTGGATGCACAAAGACTGGGTTTGTTTAGCCTTGCAAAAGTGAAAGCCAAGGTCTTCTGTTTGTTCATATGCATGCAGATAATATTCAGGGTGAGAGAGTGGCTAGATTTTAGCCACCCAACCTTCTGAAGAGGTTTTATGAGGTCTTGTGCTAGCAAAGGTGGACAATAGAACCAAATCCCAGTGTTTATTGCATTTCTGCTGGTACTAGTCACTATATTAAGATTGCAAAAAATTTTTCATGCTACATCCATGTTTCCAAATGGCCAGTTTATTGGAATATGACTAGTAAGAAAATGTAATTTTAGTACATAAGCTTTATATGTAAAATAAGTTGTGTACTTAAAATGTTAGCATAAAGATCCTTTAAGTATATATTATTAGTTAGCAGATAAGTACAAAAAGGAACAGTATTGTTTAAATCAGGTTCTTACTAAATTCTCTGATGAAATCAGTCCTTTAGTGGGAAGCACTCAAATGGCATTAGAAATCAGAATGACATGATCAAATAAAATTTGCACTGCTCGTGGTTTCAAGGTAGGTAGAAACAAGTATGATATCAGAGTACTAGTGTTGATATGTAAATAATTCTCCCTGAGATTGTATGATTTATTAAGCTTGGAAAATAAACATAAGTAGACAGAGGCAATTAAACAGTCCTCTTAAAATAATAACAGACCCAAACTAGTATATTTTCCTTTATCCAAATAAACTGAGCAAAATCTGCAAAAGTCCCAATAATTCTATCCCATACTGGAGTTAGTGGGAAGAAAAATGAGATGACAAATGGGTACAAAACCCAAAAGAGTAAGGAATGGGGAGGATCATAAGTACAAGCTATTGCTGCCTTATTAAATCCCACTTTATTAATGCTGAAGTTTATTCAAGGGAAAAACCACCCTAACCTAAGAGATTGCCGCTGTTTAGATATCTACAACAATCCAGCACATAACAGCTTCTCCTCTGACACATTCAAATAAGATCATTCTTGAATCAAGTCAGGATTTTGCTGCAGCTAACCACTTTTTATTTCCTTTTTTTCTCCAAGAGGTGTTTTTTTGATCAGTCATCACCAGTTTGGGCTGTGAGTTTGGTCTCAGTATCCAAAATTCAGCTATATCAGATCTCACTGTGCACCCCTGTACGGAGTACTCAGTTAAACTACTCACTCAATATTGTCAGTACTAACTGCACTGGCAGTCTAGTAATCTTAATGAAAAACTACCTAATTATTGTGGGACCAGACCCCAACTGGGAGAGAAATGCCAGCCAAAGGACGGGAGTTGTAATCCAGCAATATTTCCCCCTTTCTGTCTCAAAAGCTGAAGTTAGATGCCTTTGAATCTCCTCAGTACATATTGATATAGTAAGAGATAGGAATGAAAATTCAGCTTCTGTACTCTGAAAACATTTCCACTTCTTTCTGGCAAATGAGCACTGAGTCAGATGGATGCTTGCTTCATGTTTAAGGTTTCTCTTCAACAAGGTAGAAAATTCCACCATTTCCAGTAACATGATGTCCCAACTACAACAATCATTCCTATTAGAAAATTTTATTTCATCCACGCCTTAGCCAAACACAGTTTCTACTTTGATGTTTACTAAATAGAAACAAAGTGTAAACAGTTGCTATTTTTGCTTGCTTTGTAGGACAGATTGACTTTATGCCTTTTGAAAGGTGCTAGAAGCATTTGTGCAAGAGGACATTCTAAAGCTCTTCGCCATCAAATGCCCACTGCAGTCCTGCTCAAATACAAAATACTACATTCAAATATCAGAATATAGAGAGCACTCAAGGATGGAAAAAATCAGTGAAGCAGGCAACATACAAAACAGAAGTTCCTGGTTCCTGAGCACTGAAAATCTGTGTTTACACAATGTATACATCTGACAGAAAGAGGAAGAACAAGTGAAGGGAAAGACAGAAAGACTTCTGGTCCAAGTGGTAATGATGGAGTAAAGTGTGTGTTCATTGGTAATCAGCACTGGTATCTGTAGCACAACAGATAACATAAGTCAATGTGTTATGAACAAAAAGCACAAAATCTTAAGTATATTTTATAATGAATGTTTTTGTTTCCATATCATTGTGATTTAAATGATTTTACGTCTTTAGTGCCCTGAAAATGTCTCTTAAAATAATTAAATCCAGAACTGGATGAGATAATTACTCCAGTCACTGGTTGCAAGATTTGATGGATGCTGTGAGCCTGACAAATGACAAATGTGTCACAAGTCATAATTTTGAAAGTTAGTGGGTGTGGTTTTTTGTATCCTTAATGTCCTAATGGTCACTGCTCAACACTACAGAGCTCTGCTTAAATTTATGTGTTTCTTTCAGTCTTACTACAGTTTTGGAGGGCAACTAGATTTGAAAAATGTATCCTTATATAGGCACACTGAGAATCACCTGGCCTCACAGCCCCTAAATCATCTAACTTTATGCAAGCAAAGTACAAGTAAGAGGGAATCCTGGGGTTCAAATTTCAGTTTTGGGTTTGAGCGTTAAGAGTAGTGTCATTTAGCTATTGATCTCTCCCAAAATGCTGAGCTGGAAAAACACACACCATCAAAACAGACAGAGTGAGACTGTATCTTCATGTCTGATGTTAGCTGAAATGGATTATTCTCCAGAACACAAAAGATTTTGTTATTATGTCTAATATATAGAATATCTTTGCATTTAATGAGACCTGTTAGATTAAGAAAAGCTCCTACACCATGATTAGTGTTTTTTTATGTGGGTATTCTAAAGATCTTCTCAGAAGACTCAACTAAAAAAAAAAAAAAAAAAAAAAAGACTGAATTTAGCCCAGTATTTTTCTGTTTACTTTTTTGGTAGTATTCCCATTTGTCAGAGATTGAAATATTATAGCTTATTACTTAAACATTTTCATGAAAGACTTTTGCCCATTATAGCAGAACTGTACTACAAAAGCTACAGAGGATACCATGACACCCTGAATAGGCCTTCGGAGTGAGGCCCTGGACCTTTCATTGATGAAGGTAAAGTAACAACTCAGGGCTGGGGACATTCACAAAGCACAAACTTAACACCTTCAGGGAGGAGACCACAGCTATCAGACACCAGGGCTATCAGCTGCCAGGCTGGCACAGTCTCACATCAAAGGGTCAGGGGAGAGAGGCTTTGGGTGTGTGTTAGAGAACTCAGGTCAGAGGCAGTGACCGTCCATCGTCTGAGGTGCAGGAGCCCAGCTGAGGGGCTCTTCTCCTGAGGGAAAGGTTATCCACAGCAAAAGGAGGTGACATGGCCCATCAAAGGCCCCCCTAAAGAGACACTGTACCAGAGCAATGCAGCATGATGCAACAGACCTTCCTTGCCACAAGAGACTGTGTCAAACTTGCCTCCAGCAAGGGAGGCACCTGGGCATTCCCACCTGGCCCAAAGGGAATATTAATTAATATTAATTCTGTACTTTTTGGCATCTGGTAGCATGGCATGGTGCAGCCATGGCAAGGGACCCTCACACCAAGAAGAGCAGACAGAGGGGAGCAACAAGAAATTGTTGAGACCCTCAGATGGATGATACGCTCCCACCTAACCCTTGTCACTCTAACTCCCCAAGCACACTTACATCTTTCTTTCTTTCTTTCTTTCTTTCTTTCTTTCTTTCTTTCTTTCTTTCTTTCTTTCTTTCTTTCTTTCTTTCTTT